>JAUPFT010000015.1:34311021-34831021 GCA_036936625.1 Parnassius smintheus behrii | reverse complement strand
ATTAAGTAAAATTCATCGATTTTTGATTCAGTCATTAACATTTTAAATATTATTTAGGGAACTAGCTTCTGCCCGCGACTTCGTACGCGGATCCTGTTGCTTATGCCAGCGACAACGGGGTCGTCAAAATCGAAGATCTAAAACGTCTGATGTTGAATTATAAGAGCCCGGGGACGGGAAAACAACGTGAAACAGCGTGAACGCGAGACGATTCGAGACGTTCCAGATCTTTAATTTTTGTAAGTCAACACGAAATGCCCATCAGACGTATATATGTTATAATGTCGCTGGGCTTTGGAATTCCACAACAGCAGAAAAAACTTTTCACGTGGAATATTTTTTGCTATGACACCATTTTTTATTTTTGCATTAAAAATATGGTAAGAGCAGCAAGGAAGAAAACTAAGAATTACATACTTAAATCAATTACCTGCAACAAATGTGCTTGGTAAGATATAACTTAGAACTAAAAGTTTGACTTGACTTCATGATAGTGTAACTTGTTGTACAATCAATCAATCTGTTTAGTAATATTGGTGTGAAATTCTCTATACAATTAGATAGGACATGTAAAGTTCTCAGATTTCCTAATGCACATAAAAAGTGCAAAAATTAAACTAAAATTACGATTTTTCAAAACAATGATATTACATAAAAAAATTGTTGGTAAAATAATGAAAATATAATTATGTATTACTTGTAAACCTGGCGTGGCCTAATTACTACAAAACCCTGATAGTAATTAGGCGAGGTCTGTGGCCAGCTGTGAAAAGAATATAGATTAATTTTATTTTAATTGTTTTAAAGTATAAGTTTATATTACATGAAATCCAAAGTTATGTAAGACCCTTTTGGACATAAGACTCTCCAAAATGCAAGATTATGCAAATGAAAGATTTTCCAAGAAATTTGAATGGAAAAGTATGTCTCAAAACATTACCTGTTATCGAAATTATTTAAACGCTACTGATTAAGAAAACAACAGTAAAAATTCATCAGTAATTTCTACTAGAAATGACTGTCAAATGGTAAGCCACATTCCACGCCGTGTTTCAAGTACGTTAAGACAAATTAACAATTTTCAAAATTACTTAACACGGTAACAAGTGTCAGCGAGCAAAGCACGAAAGTGCTTTCAAATGTCTTATTCAAACAAACGCTTGTTGCACTTTATCCGTCCCGTTACAATGGCGAAGATTTCAAACTGAATGTAAAGTCCATCAGAAATTAAATTGTCCCCACAAAATTTAAGCTAAACAATAGTTTTACATATACTTGAAGTGGTAACGATCTTTTGAACTACGTTAAACATTTGTATTCGATTACTAAATAAATTGCAGATTCATTGAGGATATAAGATGATATATCCCATTTCCTGAGGATATAAGATGATATAAAATGGATTATCCTGTTAACAGACATTCTAAATTTATATTTGGTATTTCTATTACCTATAGACGAAGTGTAGAGCCCCCCCCCCCCTAGGTGGAGTGACGACCTGATAAGACATGCAGAAAGTCGATGGATGCAGGTGACTCAGGACCTTGCTTTATAGCATTCTTTGGGGGAGACATATGTTCAGCGGTGGACTTGGGAAGGGCTGTTATCATCTCGAAATTTTCTTTCGGAACCTATTATCGATAAATCTGCGCCTAAAATGTTTAAACACCTTCGTATGTACCGAGAGAACGAAGCTTCTGCACTCTCGCTCACTCTAGTTTGTATGAGCAATTATCCTGGTGCACTTATGTTCATTTACTAGAAAATAATCGATTTCTGTAGCTACTTTTGATATTTTGTACTCTTGATGCGCTATATTACGATGACAGTGGTGTAAGTCAAGTGAACCTAAACTTAAAGTGACGTAACTGTGATAAATTATTAATGAATGAATGGTTTCTAAATAAACTATCCTTAAACGGTTTTAAAATCAGAATGGCTTAAAATTTTCTTTGGATATATATCGAATTGCTAATAGCGAAATGTGTATGTTTAAAAATCCGATTTGTAGTTTAGATCTCTATGTTTTTGATGAGTTTACGAGTTTTTGGCATGAATTAATGTATAAAGATGTAAATTAGCAATTTACTATATGTACTGCGATACGGAGCGTCACGTTTCAAATTATGTGTTTACCAGTCTGTGTGACAAACTTCGTCGTATTACCACCGCAAGGGTATATATAGCAAATTGAGTGTGACTTCAGCCGTTAATAAGTCCACTGCTAAAAATAGGACTCTCCCAGGAAATCTCTCAAAACACGGTCCTAAGCTACTTTCACTATCGGCTTCCTGCATTTCTCATAAGGTTGTCACTCCATTTTGTGGAGTGAACTATCCAATAAAATCCCTTAAATTTTTTATTTCCCGACGTATCCACCTTAACTCCATAATTTCTAAAATTTCAATTCACTAAGAAATTAATGGCAAATAATTCTTAAACTTTCGTCGATACGAGTATTTTAGTCATTCGAAAATCTAATAACAACACTATCAGTCAAACTATGTATAGAAAAAAAACCCAATAATAACCAATATTGAAATCCCTCACAGTTAGTTTCCGTGGGAAAATCTTTGTTTCAGAGAGAACGAAGGATCTGTAACAATCAACAACTTGTCATCGAGCTCCAGCACGTCAAGTTTTGCACGACAACAACTTCGGATCCCAGGCCTACTTCACAGTGACCGAGTGAAACCGGCCACAGTCGAGCGGGTACCTGCTGTATTATGACATGTCACAAGTGTCACAGACAAGGTTGCCTACATCTTGAGGCTTCCATAAGTATGTTCTTAAAAGCCCCCAAAGAAGATTAGTCAGTTCTTACCAATTCGTCATATGTAATATTCTTCTAAAGTAGCAGGAGTGTACAAGTTTAATTGTGTGGACGTGGTCTCTCTTGCAAAGGACAAACAAAAAGATCCATAAAACCCCGCGTAAAAGAATATAACTCTGATGTAAAACAGTGACGCTCCGGGAACTCTGCAGTATTTCAAAATATACAGGATCCTCTCAACCATTATATCAGATTTGATAGAACACAAATCCTTACAAAAGTACACTGACTTCCATGATGAATGATTCACGAGACTGTTGAAATTAAAAAAAAATCCTATTTTCAATACAGACGATGGCTAGGTGGCTACCATCTCCTTGGAATTATATATCTATATAGATATGGTAGTATAATTAATATAATTATACTACCATATCCGTGTCCTATAGAGCCGGGTAGCTCAGATGGTTAACGCTCGCTGTAAATATAAGATAATGCGGGTAACCCGGGTTCGATTTCCACCGGCACCAATGAAATTGTTAATTGCAATTTTAAGTGCTGATTTACCACGTGCTCGGCGGTGAAGAAAAACATCGCGAGGAAACCTGCATGTCTGAGGAATAAGGAAAAAAATATTTCGAAGACATGTGAAGTTCGCCAACACGCATTGGGGCAGAGTAGCGGATACTTCCTTGCCCTAAAACCCTCTCGGAAATGAGGGAAGGCCTGTGCCCAGTATTGGGACGTATATAGGCTGTAACTTTACTAACGTATCTGTTACAGTCAATACTCATAACCGTTCAAAACCACTTTTGACTGCGAAAATCAGACAAAAATGGTTTTGACCGATGCCCTTAGTCAAAAATAGATTCAATTGATTTTTGTAGTCAAAAGTGGTTTTGAACAACGTACATAGTTTTAAATGGTTTTTACCAACATTCTTTGTCAAAAGTGGGTTTGCCTGATTGTCAGTTCAGACTATCGGTTAAAACTCGCAATATCTGGGAGAGTAGGTAAAGGTGCGACTGGGGTGGACCTTGGGCTACCCAACAGCCGCGGACATTATAATGATGCCAAATATAATATTGAAAGAATTGAACTTTTTCATTTAAAAAATTCAAAATCTATAAGGTTACAGTAGTTATGACTAGAATTCTTGGTTAACACCACTATTTACCGAATTAATTTGGTAAAAATTACTATACCCAATGTGTTTGCAGTTAAAAATGATTTTGACGAAAGTCCTTAGTTAAAATTACTTTTGCCTGATTTTTGCAGTCAAAGTGGTTTTGAACAAAGTACATAGTTTTGAGTGGTTTTTACCAACGTTCTTTGTCAAAACTGGGTTAGCCTGATTGTCAGTTCAGACTATCGGTTTAAATTCGCAATATCAGTGAGAATAGGTAAAGGTGCGACTGGGGTTGACCCTTGGTCCACCTAACAGCTGCGTACATTATAATGATGCAAAATATAATATTGCAAGAATTAAACTTTTTCATTTTAAAAATTCAAAATCTATAAGGTTACAGTAGTTATGACTAGAATTCTTGGTTAACACCACTATTTACCGAATTAATTTGGTAAAAATTACTATACCCAATATGTATGCAGTTAAAAATGATTTTGACGAAAGTCCTTAGTTAAAATTACTTTTGCCTGATTTTTGCAGTCAAAAGTGGTTTTGACGGTTTATGAGTTTTGACTGTAATATATCCAAACCCAAGCATATTAATGCAAGACTTTAAGATACTGTAAGGTCATACTGCGTAGATCGGACCAAAAATTAATAATTAAAAGTTGAAAGTAGCCTTCGTTAACTACGACATCTACACTTGAAACACATTCCTGTGGCCGTGGGCCGTGACCATAGGTGCTGTAAAGTTCTCAAAATGTAGGGAATTTTAAAAAAATTAAACGCGATAAAATCGTGAAATTTGTTTTACTCTTATTGCAAAATATGACTTTATTTGCTACAATTTTAAAAAGGGTTATTATTCACCAATGTATTTATAAGATAACAAATAAATTAAAAAGGTAAAATAGCAGCGCACATGCTTCCTACTTCGGTGCACGAGGCCTCTCTTATTACAGAGAGGGTGTGGCCTGTTTTCAATAAATTTGTATAGAGTTATATGTCACTAATATAGTTGAAAATTACGTTATGACCCTAATGAAGTCTCCAAACCAAATGGTAAGTCTCAAGATAAATATAGACAATCCAAATTTATCGGTATCCAAATCCTCGGCAAAAAAATCGACATATTGAGTGACGTACAGTTTCGTACTCACTTGGAAGAGAAGACCAAATTGGCCTCTAAGCGGCTTGGCGTGCTCAGCAGAGCGGGACAGTATTTCATGCTGGCACACCGCTTACAACTTTACAAGGTGCAGGTTTGGCCTCACATGGAATACGGTTCCCATCTCTGGACGGGGGCTCCCCAGTGCCAGCTCCTTCTACTTGACCGCATCCAGCGCAGAGCAGCTCAAATCGTCGAAGACCGAGTGCTTTCCGCTCGGCTCGATTCCCTGGCACTGCAAAGAGATGTTGCATCTCTTTACATTTTCTTTCGCATCGGGGAGTGCTCTGAGGAATTGTTCGGATAAATCCCAGCCACCGAATTTCATAAACGCACTACATGGCAAACCTCCCGATACCATCCAAAACATCTGGATGCTTGGCGGTCCACCACTGTACGTTTCACTAGGAGTTTTCTTCCGCGTACGACCTTTCTGTGTAATAGTTTACCACCGGCGATTTTTCCGGATCGATACAACCTATGAAGCTTACTTATTTCTAAAAGGCCGACAACGCACCTGCAATTCCCCTTGTGTTGAAGTTTTTCATAGGCGGAAGTAGTCACTTAACATCGGGTGAACCGTATGCTCGTTTGCCCCCTGTAAAATAAAAAAAAAATAAAAAAAACCCTCAAAGTTATTAACTGGTATATTTACCTTGTACTAATTGTTAGAAAACTTTAGTCGAACTTCGATCGAGAGGTCAATCAACACACAACTCATCTAGTTCGAAAATTTAAAAACAAGAATGTACAACCAGTGCGTGTTGCCAGTGACATATAGTGGATCTGGGACGTGGTCCATCTCTGCTGACCGTATGACAAAACGTAATGTCGCTCTGTGGAGTCTATGCACAGAGTTTCTCTGCGGATAGGTCGAAGAATAAGTTTCGTATTTCTAAAGATATAAAAGAGGATGTTTTATATGTGAAATTGTTTAACTCTAAATCTATTTGATCGATCACTATTACATTTTAATGATATTTTTATCTGAATATTTTAAAAGGTATCTATGTCTAATATAAAAAATAACAAAACATATTAACTTAACATTAAAATTACAAATATATTAATTTAAATTAGAATAAGAGTTGTTCATAAATGCTGGGCACGAGAGAGTAAAAAATGGACGAATTTATTCCACTTTGACTTTGATGTGGAAACCTAAAAATAAAAGAAAAGAGTAATAAGCAGATTTAAATATGAAAAATGTAGCCTAATTATAATAACTTTTATATGTTTCTACAAAAAAATATACGTGGTAGAGCCATGCTGCAGTTATATTAGTAGTATAGTTGTAGCACGAATGGGTCGGCTCGAACGGGGAAGGACCACGCTCTCACAGAATACCAGCGTGAAATAGTAGCTTAATGCTGCTGTATTTCGTATGGTGAGTGTAGAGAACCGGAGACCCTTTTTACTCGAAACGAGGCATTCCATCTTAGTCCTCACGGGTGACAACGCGTCTGCATTTTGATTCGTAATCGAGGATAGATGTAAATGTCTGTGGGCCACAGCAACCACTTACCATCAGGTGGACTGTGTGCTCGTTTGTCACCCTATCCTATAAAAAAATGTGTATAACAATATATTCGTCCTGAACTTAAGTACCTACCCACAGAAATGTCGCATCTGAAAATATTAATTTCGTAATCTATCTTCCATGATATGAGATGGCGTCGTAGTAATAATTTGTTTTAATATTAATCTATAATACTTTTTTATTGATTAAGGTTCTCATTAACCGATGAAAAGTACCTAATTCATTGGTTTTTATTAACATTTCTTGAATTATTTCTGCAATATCTAAGTACACACGACGGCATATATTTATCAAGAGATTTTTTTAAATCAACACAACACGTGGCAACTCTACAAGCGCCCAGCGAGTGACTGATGAAAGTGCGGTGTATGCACCACAGTTAAGTGGAACAGAGTAGCTAAATTCAGTGTAGTCATTAGTACGTAGTACATAAGAACTCAATGAAATCTAACAAAAAATTCGATACATTCTCAAGTTTTATTACAAAAAATTTAAAATTACTATTTAAGCCGTCAATTTTTGACGAGTGAATCTAACATTGAAGCAGTGTCAGTAAGAGTAGCACAAGATGGTTCAATCGGTTTCAATCCGGTCATTTTGACGACAAAGAAACAACTCGCTCTGGTCGCCCTCATACGGATAAAGTCGACGCCATTTTTCAAAAAGTGGAGCAAGATCGGCATACTAGTAGTTACGATATAGCCGAGGAGTTGAGGATTGATCGAAACAGTTTTGACCCATTTGAAAAAGTCTGGCTATACAAAAAAGCTGGATATTTGGGTACCACAGGAGTTCACGATCGTGATCGTGACACTTGGCGATCTGTTCTCTCTGGCTACCCCGTTAGGGATTGTGCGTGAAGATAAGTAAGTAAGTAAGTAAGTACAGGAGTTCACTAAAAGAGACCTAATGAATCATGTACTCATTAGCGATTCTCTATTGAAACGTAATGAAGTTCCACAGACTGTAGCGAAACCCGCATTATCCTGCAACAAGGTAATGCTTTGTGTAGTGGGATTGGAAGGGCATCGTTTATTATGAGCTTTAACCGCAGTGCAAAACCATCGATTCGGTACTCTACTGCCAAACTAATGAGACTCAAGCCAGAAATTGAGAAAAAACGGCCAGAATTTATCAACAGAAAAGAACTGGTCTTTCATCATGATAACACCAGACCACACGGGGAGTGCTCTGAGGAATTGTTCAGACTAATTTCAGCCGCACAATTTCACTTTCACAATGCCATCTGGATGACAGGCGGTCCACCACTGTGCGATTTAAAAGAAGTTTTCTTCCTCGCACAACTTCCTTATGGAATCAACTACCACCAGAGATTTTTCGAGACTGATACGACTTAGGGACCTTCAAGAAAAGAGTCTATTCCTTTTTAAAAGGCCGACAACGCATCTGCAATTCCACTGGTGTTGCAGTTGTTCATGGGCGGCGGTAATCACTTACCATCAGGTGAGCCGTATATTCCTTTGCCCCCTTTCCAACAAAAAAAAAACAGACGGGATAATTTCACTACCTACAAGATGGCAACAAGTTATCGAAAAAAAATCACACATATAATATAATTAAATATAACTAAACTTTAAAAAAAATGTCTTAAATTTGTATATAAAATACGAAGAAACTTTTTTCCCAACCAAATAGAATTTGAATTAAAGTTACGAGTATCTGCAGTAGACCTAGAGTAACCATGTTAATCAACATTGCCCAAAGGTAGCGTAAAGAAACGCCATATGCTGACCATATAGCTCGAAGATATGACAACCGATGAAAGGTCTCGAGTGGCAACCTCATACTCGTGGAAGAAATGTATGACGGTTCTGCATTAGATGAAGTAACGACCTGGTAAGACATGCAAGAGGTCGAGGTATTTTTTGGAGTTTGTTGGAGGCCTCCTTTCTCCTTCGTTCGCTTCCACGACAAAAGAAGAAAATCCGAGGACGGATTTTACGTTATTTAAAAAAAGTTAAAAGTACATAAAACTATCCAATTTAACAAATATTCATTCAATTGCACTTTTACTTAGCCACTTGCTGCGATCACGAATCTATAAATGAATACTAAAGAAACTCTGATAATGGTTAAACTTAATAACAATTTGATTGTAGCATTGATAGAAATAACTTTGATCGGTAAATCACTGTGACACAATCAATGTATTGTCGTGAACACGTTTGTGCTTAATTGCAAAGCCTGCGCTGACTGAAGATAAGAGTATTGTACAAGAGTCCCCATTAGATAAGTTTGAAACAGTCAGCGAAACTGGCTGCCGGGTTGTGGATTGAGCAGCAGTGTAAATCAGTATCTGAGGAGAGATAAAAGCAATATAAAGATTTTAATTTCAATTGTTTTATTAAAAACCATTATCTCACTTAAAGTGTAAGAAAATGTCAACATTTTCTTCAAACGTTAACTTTGTTGATTGAGTATACAAAACAAGATCATCACTGGTGTGGCAAAAGCACAACGCTGATATTCAGTAATGAAATACGTAATAAATATATAAATACGTAATAATGGAATACGAATAAATTTACACGATTTGATTTCTTGCTTATACTTTATAGTAGCTATCCCTGTAACTTTAAACATAGCTGTAATTCCTTGCGCCCTCCTTTCTGCCAAGGAGGGTCGTGCGCCCTCCTTTCTGCCAAGGAGGGTCGCGTTCGTATACGGCTTAGAGATCTCTAGTCAGATCGTTAAGCCATTTCCTAAAAGGCGGTGTTTAGTGGGTAAAAGTCTCCACATAACCACGCAGCCGGCTGCGTGGTATGCTATGAGCATTCACCGCCTCCCTCCCCCGCTTTCCGGAGGGTTGCCCATATTTGCTTCGGGCGCAAAAAAGAAAAAAAAACTGTAATTCCTTACAGTAATGCTTTGCTACAATAAGCCATTGTATTTGTTTATTGTTTATTGTTTGTTTATTGTAGCCATTTATTGCTAATACAGCCACGTAAAAACTTCCGTGCAAAAAGCTGATGATGGAGATCAATATTGATGATTGAAATAAAAAAACACTATCAGCGTCTCGCCATGTGCTTTGTTGATAATAAAAGCGTAATATAAGCTGATTGGAAACTGGTCTGCTAAAAAATCGGCGATCGGACACAATCAACAACAACCAAGAAAACAATGCAAATAAATAAGTGAAACAGTTTGTCATGATAGAAAATGACGAATGCTTATCTTCTCCCATTCTTATAAGGATATCATAATTGTTGCGTATTTCACATGTTTGTTTATTTATTTGGATATCCGGGGAGTTAAGTAAAATACATACAAACGTATTCCTCTGTTTTCTCATTGGATAATTCTTTTCATTTTCCCTTTTCTTTTTTTTCTTTGTAAAAACGTTACCTCCACACTAGGATTTTCTCGTATATCGTGGGGACAGTTTACAAACATAAATTTCACAAGGACAAACATCCAGACCCGGAACAATTACTTTTAGGCCATACAAATATTTATTCCGTGCGGGATTTGAACCCACGGCCCTTAGCACTGTAACTGGCTGGCTAAGCCACTACGCCACGGAGCCGTTACTATGAATGACACTATAACAAATATTTGTTTATATAATACAATCTATATCTACCACTGGCATGTTCCAACAATGTTTATTTTCTATACAGGTTGTCCCGGAAGTCGACGTCAAGTCGTAATAGTCGTAACAGAAAAATATAAAATCTTTGCTATGTGTTTGAAAAATTACTGAAATTGCTTATAATACCCGAAAGAGAAAAATGTTAACCCAATTTCGGTTCCACAACTAAAACTAATCTATAATATGGTAAAATACATCAAGCTGTTTAGGCTACAGAGTGTGCCAAAGAAAAAGACATAAATATTACACTCGAAAATTGTCCTCTTTCAGGGGCAGACATCCAGCTCGAAGAACCGACAACCTATGGGATAGAACCTTTCTCATGTGACAGCCTTATACCGGTAAGTGAAGTTTAAAGCGAAGGGGATGGGGATAGTGCAGGCAGTTGAGGGAGGGCGGGTGTCTTCAAACTATACATCATTTTATTTCATTGAGCGGGTATGGGCGAAGTAATTCTTACCAACTTTAATGCACAGTAACGCCTGATTCGAATAAACATCACTTGTTTTTTTTTAATAAGAGCTAGCTGATCGACTATTCGAAATAAGCTGATATTTGTAAGATATTTTTTTATAATATACCAGGAATGTTAATAATGAAACTTAATAATATTTAGGAATATTAAACACCATTACATTCTCACAAAAAATTTAAAAGTATAATTTTGTACAAAGTAACTAAATTTCCTAAATAAGTATAACTATTTAAGAAACTTACCTAATATTTATTTATGTAGAATACTTCATGCAATACCGAGCGTTTTGATTTGAGCTTTAATGCCTTCATTACTCGTTAAAAACAATTTAAAAGTAAAAAAATATTACAAAAAGTATTATTACACATTATTCTATTAAATAGAATAACTTTTTTAAACATAATATCAATATACATCTCATTTATGATATAGAAATCAGCTGTTTAAACACAAAACAAGATGTTTCCATAACGTTTCAATAAATTTATTGATCGATTAAGTATCGAACTGCAACTACTTACTCAATTTAGTTCATGTTAACCGCATCAACGTTGATTATCCGCGATGATTTATCTCTTATAAATGGTAGGGTGGCTATCCGCGTGTAGCAGCGTTGACACATAGTAGGAGTGAAATTAATATTAGTATGCATCGCCTGTCTATCAAGATGTTAAGGAGTTAATTTACAAACTTGCGCGAATCAAGCATTAATCACGACACTAGAATATAATGACGGTTACTAATTAGCCGTAAAAGAGCCGTGGTAGCTCAGATGGTTAACGCTCGCTGTAAATATAACAGAACGTGAGTAACCCGGGTTCGATCCCCGCCGGCACCAATGAAATTGTTAATTGCAATTTTAAGTGCTGATTTACCACGTGCTCCGCGGTGAAGGAAAACATCGTGAGGAAACCTGCATGTCTGAGGAATAAGAAAAAAATATATTTCGAAGACATGTAAAGATCGCCAACATGAGTTGGGGCAGCGTGGCGGACACTTCCTTGTCCTAAAACCCTCTCAGAAATGAGGGGAGGCCTGTGCCCAGCAGTGGGACGTATACATAGGCTGTAACTACAAATTAGCCAATACTACTGTCTGTTATAGCATAATCAAGATATTATTAAGTTGGCGGATATATTGTCGGAATCAAATTGATTTAATCGATTCGGGGGATATTTGACATAATTGCCTAACTTAGCAGGCATTAGTAGCAGACATATTTTTGTTAAATTTTTTTTGCTACTTTATCTTTATTAGAAAGATGCTGCTACACAGCTCCAGTTTTATTTCACACTGTCGAGTCTAAGATGATGCTATGGAGCAGTGGATTTTCTTACGCTGCCACTACTACACTACCAACAGTTATGTTATAACACTATTTATAAATTTTACGTGGTAGAGTCATGCTGCAGCTATATTAGTAGTATAGTTGTAGCACGAATGGGTGGGCTTAATCATGGAAGAACCACGCTCTCACAGTACCAACATCAAATGGCAGCAAAATGCTGCTGTGTTTCGTATGGTGAGTGTAGAGAACCGGAGACTCTTTTTACTGGAACAGAAACAGAAACAGAAACTTTTTATTGAATTTAGATTATAAAAATACTTATTGAAAGTCACTTTTTTCATTTACTACTGGTTCGCAAAAAAAACCTCTGTCCTGGGAAGAACCAGCAAGAAACCCAGCGGGACTATTTTTTTTCCAATAATAGCTTACAATCATGTTTAATGAAAAGAGGCATTCCATCTAAGTCCTCCTCTTATCTCCTCCATCTGAATTTTGATTTGTAATCGAGGGTAGATGTCGATGTCTATGGACCACAGCAACCACTTACCATCAGGTGGACTGTGTGCTCGTTTGTCACCATATCATATAAAAAAATTATACGAGGAGTTAGAATGAAGATTTACGGAAGGGCACAAGGTTAGAAGCGTACACAGTCCCATTCGGAATATCATGGCTAAGTTATGATGTAAAATATAAAAGCCAACCGCCTGTTACTATCCTTGTAACTAGAAATAGCAGTATTTGAGCTAATATCAGCAATCATAAATCATAAATTTCATTGATTTATACATTATTACGTTTATAAATATTTGATGCCAAATAATTTATTAAATGGCATTCATAATACCTAGTTTGTTACCAATGTTAGTAATATGGTTTAGTTATGCCGCAAATAAATCAGAATTTGAGACCGCGCCCGCGTTTTGTACGTGCCTAGAATGAACTACTGTACTACGGGGTGTCAACACTTGCTAAATATTCTTGTGGATACAATATTTTTACCGGTATTTATACATACATATAATAAACCACTATAATAAGTTTCATCTTCATCATCTTTATCATTGCAGCTCTTCAATAGTCCACTACTGAACATACGCCTCCCCAAGGAACGACACACAACATGGTTCTTTATTGCAGGCTGTATAAGGAAGCTTAAAGTCGTTGAGCGAGATCTGGAGAGGGCTATGCTTGAAGTTTCCCTGTCTGAGGTAGAATATTCGCTGGTGAACCAGATTAACTGGAATAGCCCAAAGAATTAGTAAGCTGGCAATGCCCGTACATATAGCTCGAAGGACAAACCACCGATAGAGAAGAAAGATTTATGAGTGGCAGCCCCGTACCGGTAAGTTAAGTGTAGGTCAGCCTCCACTAGATGGAGTGACTGCCTGGTGAAACATGCAGGTCTATGCATGCAGATTGCTCAGGGTCGTGCTATAGAATCACAACTCAAATTCTAATTTCGCCCCCACTTCCCCGCACGTCGTATGCTATGTACCGACATTTTTGTAATCACTAATACTGTAAGTAGATAGGTTGTTAGATACTTATTTCATTATGTTTATCATTATGTCAACCCAGACGCTTCTTATTTTTATTACGGTTATTTCCAAAGATATTTTATAGGTCATAAAACATCTTTGGCTATTTCCCATTTTAATTTTACATCTTCCTGTTGTGTAATGTGTATTTTGATCGTAAGCGACACATCTTTCCCGTCCGAAAGCCAAAGCTAGACTCTGCGAGACTGATCGAGCGGCAGGAATAAAGCTTCAAGACGCCGATAGTTTAGGTAATTTCTTTTCAAAATGATAATATGGTAATTTAAAAAAAATAAAAAACAAGCCCTGCTTTATAATTAGTTCAGTTAGTATGCAAAGTTTCATGATCTAATTGAAAGTATTTTATGAATACCAGCGGTTTATTGTTCAGTTTGGTGGTAACTTTAGATTTTATTTCTATCGAGAAAATTTTACGGAATTTATGTTTCATCTAACATCGTACTTAACATTAATCCTTAACTTTACCATATATTTATTTAAAAAAAACCGGCCAAGAGCGTGTCGGGCCACGCTCAGTGTAGAGTTCCGTAGTTTCCCGTCCGTCACAATAAGTGTTCCCACTTATGAGTTTAAAGGTGGGTATCCATTATGTTCGCGCTCTGGCTGGCTCTGCAACTGCTCCCGGTAGTGGGTACGTGCGCGAACATGGAGCGTGCAACATTGCACGCTCCGCGGCAGGCGATGCCAAGGAGAGACCAACCGAACAATTCGATAATACCCGACCCAATGTAATAAGTACCTACAGCGCCATCTCTCGGGGAATTGGGTTACTAATTAATAGATGGACGTGCCAGAAGTTTTCGGTGGTAATTTTGGATTGCGAGAACCGATTTTAATAATTCTTTTTTTGTTTGAAAAAAGATACGTTCAGGATAATAAAATATGTAAACGAAGTTAAAAAAATGCTTCCATATACGATTATACTACAAACTTAGTCCAGAAATTATTTTGTACAACTTTTTGTCTTTTTTGTACAAAAACTGTTCAAAATGATCCATCTAAGTTCAAAATGATTTTCCTAGAAAGTCCTTATAAAGTTCTACTTTTCAGATTTTTTTCTTATTTTCTAAACTTATGGTTCAAAAGTCAGAGGGGGGGGGGGAAGAAAACACATTGTTTTTTACTTTTGGAGCGATTTTTTCCCAAACTATTGACATTTTAAAAAAATCATTTGAGTAAACCCCTATTCATTTTTAAATACCTTTCCAACAATATATCACACGTTAGGGTTGAAATTAAAAAAAATCACTTCCCACTTAACATATAGGGGGGCTACCCTAATAAAACATTTTTTTCCAATTTTTATTTTACCAGTTTGTCGGCGTGATTGATACACATATTGGTACCAAATTTCAGCTTTCTAGTGCTAACGGTCACAGAGATTAAGCGAGGACGGACAGACGGACAGACAGACATGGCGAAACTATAAGGGTTCCTAGTTGACTACGGAACCCTAAAAATGAATACTGCAATATTTTCGGCATAACACAGGATCTTGCTAAGCCATTTGAGGTAGTATTTTTACTATTTTCCCTTAAAAAAAAACATATCGTGAGTTTAAAACCTACCTTTTTTAAAAAACTTTTAAAGGTTTAAAGAAATGTATCGTCCAAAGAAATTACAAAATTTCACTTATAAGACGACTTAAAACTACTTAGTATAATAACGTTGTGCAGTGAGCATGCATATTTACAAATTAATATTTTAAGCAATTACAGTTTCTAAGCTACATTAAAAATACTCAAATTATATTTTCCCTTACATATAACTTAAGCGTATTTTTATAATCATTATTAGATTTAACATCTATTATGGCCTTCGGTAATTTATAATATAATTTAGCTCCTTCATACATCGGATTTTTATTTCCATATTGGATTTTGGGAATAGGTAAATATATGTTATAATCATTTTGTAACGTTTTCTTTGGTATTTGATTATACTTGGTAGAGCTTATTTCAGAATCTACTTGACCATTTGGAATTTTAAGTACTAAAATGAAAAAAGTTATAAAAACATAAAATTGTTCTAAATTTATTAATTTTGAAATAGGACTTTTATAACTTTATTTTGTGAAGTTTGAAGACCTTTGAGGTTGGACATCGCTGCATTACCCCAAACTTTTACTAAATTAGTCAAATTTGGCGTTACTAAAGAAATATATATATATATATATATATATATATATATATATATATATATATATATATATATATATATATATATATATATATATATATATATATGGAAGCAGTTTACTACTTTAGGGAGAGCGCCTGTTAAAGAATAAATTTTAGGCTTAATATATTCAATATGCGCCTTCCATGTAAGTTTACTATCAATTACTAACCCTAAATACTTTTTCTGGTTTTTCTTTTGTACAGCTTCACCATTTATAGATAACTTAATATATTCTTCAAATTTCTTGTTTTTTTCTGCAAATGATATGTAACAAGTCTTAGATAAGTTAATTGTGAGTAAATTGTATTGAAACCAGTGAAAAAGTAAATCTAGATCTTTCTGAGACTGGTACATGATATTATAAACTGAACTACCAAACTAAAATAGAAAGTATCATCTGCATATAGGGTAATATGACCTTGCAGCTATGCTTTGGGTATATCATTAATATAGACCAAGAAGAGTAATGGGCCCAATATTGATCCTTGAGGCACACTGTTGGTAATAGGAAGGGTCCACTTTCACACTGATTAATTTTAACTATCTGATACCTATTGATTAAATACAATTAGAATATATTGCACGCAGTATTGTTACATTAGTATTTTTAGTTTATTTAAGAGTAAGGGATTGGTCCCGGTTGATTGTATCGAAAGCCTGTTTAAGGTCGATAAATACTTCTTATGCAATTCTATATTTTTTTATTTAGTAACTAGTAAAATAGCTATTCGATTTCCTGTAGATCTGTTACTATTATGGAAACAATTTCAATTTTTAAGGATACATAGTTTGACTTTATCTTATTTTTGACAACACATTTATAAGATCCTATATTATTTAGGATTGTTCTCACAATTTTTAAAAGTGAATTATATGTATAATAATGTTTCTTTTTCGTTTTAGTTATGTTCACTGTAAATTAATTTCTCTGCTATATGTAATTTATACATATATATTAATTTATCTTTGGGGAACGTTTTTTAATTTTCTCCATAATATTTATATCTTCAATGATGTTTTACTCTTATTCATATGATCAATGTTTTTGTCAATCCGATTCTCTCTAGGCAAGTTGAGTATTTATTTTTAGAAAATTTTCAGTTTTGGTTATTTCTTTAATGTTTGTTTCTAAGTTAGAGTAGTCATGGCCATTATTATAGTATTTCAATTCATCTACATTCATTCCTCTTTTTATAATCTACGGCATCTTATTTAATCTTTGCTTTTCTTTTTAGGGTCTTTCTTAACAAGTCCAGGTAAATTTGTCAGACATCGCATCGGTCGAGGTCGATCTAGTAAATAAAAATAAAATTATTTTCGAATATATTGGTATGTACATGATTCAGAAATAATTTACGTGTTTCTGTATCTTAAGTTGAGTAGTTTAATTAATTTTGTTAATAATAAAATACGAGTATTCTACTCTTATATTGTAATGTAGTTTTGTCGATTGACAGTAAATCTTTATTGAATTCACCGAATATAATAGAACAAGTGTTTCGTTCAAGTTGTTTCTTAAATTTATAGATAAATTCTTTATAATTCTTTTAATTTCGCTTTATAGTCCGCCCCGGTTGGTATATAATATAACTCCGACATTAGGAGATAATTTGTTGAGCAGTACCTAGAGGTAATTATTGCAGTAATTTTCAGTCATGGTGTAGTCAATACTATTATGAATATATATTGACACAACACCTTCTCTACAATCATATCTTAAGTTGTACTATTAATTATATCCAGTCAATTGTAACAGCCTCGCTTCATTATCTGAACTTATCCACATTTAAATGTCTAGTTTTCGGAATAGATTTAATAATACATTGTAGTTCATAAATTTTTCCTGGTGCATCTATACTTCTTACGTTAGCATAGAAAAAGTTGAGTAAATGTAAACTTGGAGTTATTTGTTTATAATTACCTAGTGCAGCATACTTAATATGGTCATGTCTGTCTACATCAACATTGTTATCCCATTGTAAGTTCAGTTTTTGGCTGCTGCATGGTTATTTTCGGTATGCCTTTTATATATTTCATAGTAAGGTTTTCTTCACCACTTTGTTGGCATCGTACAAATTACCCTTTCAGACTTTTCATGTGGTTAAGCTGGTTAGGAGTTTGATCTGAGTATTTTTTTATATTGTTCCTCTTATGTAGTATCTTCATTGCTGTTTTTTTGTTCGGATTCAAAACACGAACGATTCATTGGGCGATTATTCTCTAAGATGTATTGCATATTCTGAAAGTTTTCAGGGGTTTTGCACAATTTTTGTCAAGTATACAACGTGCCGCTACGATGGTGACATTATTTTAATACACATATATGTTTTCACATTTTCGTTTCATGAAGATATTATGTTTCCATTAAATGTCATTATTTACGGATTTACTTGAAATTTTGCCTTAGCACTATGCTCAATGACCTGAATAGTGTCTCCCGATGGATAGGTCTTAAAATGAACATGGACAAAACAAAGATCATGTTTAATGTCCATGTCACACCTATGCCGGTAGTTGTTGGGAGCACTATGCTCGCAGTTGTTGACGAGTACGTTTACCTGAGACAAATAGTCCGACTAGGTAAGTCCAACTTCGACCGAGAGGTCAGTCGACGGATTCAACTCGGCTGGGCAGCGTTCGGGAAATAACGACACATCTTCTCGTCAGGTATACCTCAATCTCTGAAAACTAAAGTGTACAACCAGTGCGTGTTGCCAGTGATGACTTACGGATCTGAGACGTGGTCCTTCACTGCTGGCCGTATGAGGACGCTCAAGGTCGCTCAGCGAGCTATGGAGAGGGCTATGCTCGGAGTTTCTCTGCGTGATAGACTCAGTAAAACCAGAGTGACCGATATAGCCCAACGGATTAGTAAGCTGAAGTTGCAATGGGCCGGCCATATATGGCCGGCCCATTGCAACTTCAGCTTATATTAACTATAGTTCGAAGAACCGATAACCGATGGGGAAGAAAGGTTCTCGAGTGGCAGCCTCGTACCGGTAGGCGTAGTGTACGGCGACCCCCCCACTAGATGGAGTGACGACCTGGTAAGACATGCAGGAAGTCGAAGTGGATGCAGGTGGCTCAGGACCGTGCTTTGTGGCATTACTTGGGGGAGGCTTACGTTCAGCAGTGGACTTGTGCAGGGCTGTAATGATGATGATGATGATTGAAATTTTAGAAAATAGCATCTTAGAAGTACGTTTGGCTTCATAAGTATATAAAGCAAAAAGAAACAATCTATTCCTAAGTAGGACTGAAAATAAATATTAAATAAAAATAAAAATTAAATTTTAAATATTAGTAATAATAATTTCTATTATAGATTCCTGATGTTTTTATGTGTCTAATATAATAAATAATGATAAAAACTGGCTTTTTGTATTTATTTTTCTCTGGAATATAATTAAGGCCGAGTACTCGATACTCGGCCGTTGATACTCGGTGTTCAGCAGAACCCTAAAAAATGTCTGAATCCGCCGAGTACCGAATCCAAACCGAGTACTCGTCCTATGTCTAATAATTATGTTCTTTTGTCTACGATTATGTTCCTGGCATCCGTACTAGTCCATACTACTAATATTATAAATGCGAAAGTGTGTTTGTTTGTTTGTCCTTCTTTCACGACGCAACAGAGCGTCGGCATGGCATGATTTTTTGTATGGGGATAGTTCGGTGGCTGTAGAGTGACATAGGCCACTTTTTTCCGCGGAAAAACATCTCATTCTCGTGGGAAAATCGAATATGTTTCAAAATTAAATTAAGCTAGGTGGCGCCACCGTGGTTCTACAAGACGGACGACGGTACGATGAACGAACACAGAAGGTCAGAATATCTGGATTATTTTGTCTTTTTACCAAAATTAAGATAAAAATAATAATAATAAATTAAGATAAAAAAGAATATTAATAGTATAGATGGTGTATACGGTACCTATACACTTACTTCTTTTTTGTTGGTTACATTTATATTGACTACTGCTTTCGATTTTAGTTTTCTGCGATTTGTTTTGTGATTTGGTTGCCAAAAAAGAATCTAATCAAATTAGATTCGATTTTTTTTTGGCTATCGTTTTCGGATTCTTGTTGTGTCTTGAATTGGTTTTGTGTTTTGGTTTTAAAAAATACTTAAAAGGAATATTTATTCCTTTTAGATATTTTGGATTTGCTTTTTAAAAAAATATTTAAAAGGAAATTTAATTCCTTTTAGGTATTTTAACGTTTTTTTATAAATAGGTTTTTTGTTATTTCATAATACCTCGCAAACGTAAGTCCAGCCTTTAAACAGTATCTTCTTAAAAAACAAGCGAAAAGATTAGCTCGATCGCTAGAATCTTTAAAAGATGCTGAACTGAGAAGGCAAGAACAAGCAGAGCGTCAGGCTGCTTTTAGAGCATCTGATACACCTTCTCAACGTCAGCAAAGGCGTCTTGAACAGACAGAGCGTCAGGCTATTTTAAGAGCTTCTGAAACACCTTCTCAAAGTCATCGAAGGCGTCTTGAACAGGCTGAGCGTCAAGCTACTTTAAGAGCTACTGAACCACCTGCTCAAAGTCTGCAAAGGCGTCTTGAACAGGAAGAGCGTCAAGCTACTTTAAGAGCTACTGAAACACCTGATCAAAGTCAGCAAAGGTGTCTTGAACAGGCAGAGCGTCAATCTACTTTAAGAGCTACTGAAACACCTGCTCAAAGTCAACAAAGGCTATTCGAACAAGCAGAACGTTAGGCTGCCTTAAGAGCCGCGGAAACACCTGATGAGACTCAACACAGACTCATTGAGCAAGCTGAACGTCAATAAGGGCATCTGAACCACCAGAACAGACACAGGTGCGAAGAGATGCAAATGCACAGCTCCAAGCTGAACGTCGACAAAATTTTTAAAGAAGCAATTGGTCGGCTTTTAATGACACAACATTCAATATATAATCCGTTGATTGATTATAAAAATCACAGGTTAGTTGTTATCGGACTGATGGACAAGGCGTGTCGATTTTGGAGCGCTTTAAAATGGAAAGATGAGACCGCAGGCATGTGCAGTTTCAATGGCAAAGTGTCTCTTCCGTTACTTGGGGAACCAGAAGAACCTTTGAAAACTTTCTTTTTATATGATGCTAATGAGTCACGGCGCTTTTTAAACAGGATCCGGAAATATAACTCATGCTTTCAAATGACGTCCTTCGGAGTTGACCGGGAAATAATAATGCCTCCAGCTGAAAACAAACAGCATAAATTTTTACAAGTATATTTTATGGGTGACGAAGAAATTGAGGTAGACCGTCGCTGCCAATTTATCCAGGTAGTTGAGAGAGACACAGTGTTCAAAATTCAAAGATTCTTGCATGAACGTAACGTTTTAGTCAAAACATTTAAAACTGCTTCAGAAAACCTACCTGAAGAGGATTATAAAGTCGTCATTCACGCAGATCGGACCCCTCGAGGAGAGCATGAAAGGCGCTACAATGCACTTTTGATAAACGAAATAGCAGCCGTAATTAGTGGTGATCAATTTTCTTCACGAGACATTGTCTTGCGAGCACGTGATGATACATTGCAACGGGTAGCCGATTCACACAAGTTTTATGACGCTCTGCGATACCCATTGATTTATTGCAAAGACAAGAGGGTTATCATTTTCAAATTTCACACATTAACCCGGCCAGAAAGGAGCCTACTCCGAACAAAAAGTGTAATGTATGGATTTTTATGCGTATCATATGATGTTGCGAGAAAATGATTTTAACCTCTTAGCCCGGTGTAGACAATTATTTCATCAATTTTTGGTAGACACGTTTGTGAAGGTAGAAAGTGAATGTCTCCGTTATATATCTTTAAATCAAAAAAAGCTGCGCGTTTAGAATTATATACATTTACAAGATGCAGTTTCTAGCGACGCCAATGTAAACCCCCAGAGATTTAGGTAAAATGGTAATTCTGCCCTCATCATTCGTTAACAGTCACACAAGTAACACAAGACGCATTCGCCTATGTACGAACTTACGGAAGACGTGATCTTTTTGTTCATTTTACTTGCAATCCCACATGGAAAGAAATAACCGAGGAGCTAATGCCGGACCAAAAAAGTACTGACAGACACGATTTAGTTGCTAGAGTATTTAGATTAAAAGTACAAAAATTAATGTATGTAATTAACAAAGGGAAAATTTTTAGAGAGGTGCAGTGCTTCAAGTATTCAATTGAATGGCAAAAAAGAGGATTACCGCATGTCCACATTCTAATATGGCTTAAAGAGAAGTTGCGGCCCAGCCAAATAGACGACATAATAAGCGCCGAGATTCCGGATCCTGAGCAAGTTATAGAATTGTATGATACCATCGTCCGAAATATAATTCACGGTCCAGTGGTGGAGCACGAAGTTCAATATCGCCACGTATGAAAGAAGGAAAATGTACAGAGAAATTCCTTAAACAGCTTTTAAAAGAAACAGTGCACTATGACAATGGCTACCCTTTATACAGACGCAGAGATCCCGAAGATGGTGGCAGGAAAGTTACAATCAAATCTCGCTCTGTAGTGTTCGAAACCTTAGATAACAGCTGGATTGTCCCGTATTCGCCTATTCTATGTAAAATGTGTGAGTAACGATCCAAGAGCAAGACTTACCCGATACTATTCCGATGATATCCCGGTGTCAGTCTGAGCGAGATTAGAATGGCTCTCCAGCACCTTAAAAACGGCAGGGCCCCAGGCGAGGATGGAATTACAGCGGAGCTTCTGAAAGCGGGTGGAACACCGGTACTTGAAGTCCTTCAGAAGCTCTTCAATTCCGTCCTCCATGGTGGCACTACTCCGGAGGCGTGGAGCAGAAGTGTGTTGGTCTTGTTCTTTAAGAAAGGCGACAACGCTCTCTTGAAGAACTACAGACCGATTTCCCTTCTGAGCCGCGTCTACGTGCTGTTTTCGAGAGTCATTACGAATAGTCTCGCACGCAGACTCGACGACTTCCAGCCTTCCGAAAAAGCTGGTTTCCGAAAAGGCTTCAGTACCATAGACCAAATACATATCCTGCGGCAGATTGTACAGAAGACCGAAGAGTACAATCTGCCACTTTGCCTGGCGTATATAGACTATGAGAGAGCCCTTGATTCCGTCGAAATTTGGGCGGTGCTACAGTTCCTTCAGCGGTGCCAAGTTGACTGTCGGTATATCGAAGTGCTGAAGTGTTTGTACAGTAGGGCTACGATGGCTATCTGAGTACAGAATCAGAGCTCGAAACCTATCCAACGGCAGAGAGGTGTAAGACAGGGTGACGTTATATCCCCCAAACTCTTCACCGCTACATTGGAAGACGTTTTCAAGCTACTGGACTGAAAAGGATACGGTATTAACATCAATGACGAGTACATCACTCACCTTCGATTTGCGACGATATAGTCCTTATGGCAGAATCGCTGAAGGACTTAAGCACTATGCTCAATGACCTCAATAGTGCCTCCCAACGGATAGGTCTTAAGATGAACATGGACAAAACAAAGATCATGTTTAATGTCCATGTCTCACCTATGCCGGTAGTTGTTGGGAGCACTATGCTCGAAGTTGTTGACGAGTACGTTTACCTGGGAAAAATAGTCCGACTAGGTAATTCCAACTTCGACCGAGAGGTCAATCGACGGATTCAACTCGGCTGGGCAGCGTTCGGGAAATTACGACACATCTTCTCGTCAGGTATACCGCAATCTCTGAAAACTAAAGTGTACAACCAGTGCGTGTTGCCAGTGATGACTTACGGATCAGAGACGTGGTCCTTCACTGCTGGCCGTATGAGAACGCCCAAGGTCGCTCAGCGAGCTATGGAGAGGGCTATGCTCGGAGTTTCTCTGCGTGATTTTTTTTTATAGGATAGGGTGACAAACGAGCACACAGTCCACCTGATGGTAAGTGGTTGCTGTGGCCCATAGACATCTACATCTATCCTAGATTAAGAATCAAAATGCAGATGCATTGTCACCCGTGAGGACTAAGATGGAATGCCTCGTTTCCAGTAAAAAGAGTCTCCAGTTCTCTACACTCACCATACGAAATACAGCAGCATTAAGCTACTATTTCACGCTGGTATTCTGTGAGAGCGTGGTCCTTCCCCAGTCGAGCCGACCCATTCGTGCTACAAATATACTACTAATATAACTGCAGCATGGCTCTACCACGTATAAAATAGAGTGATAGACTCAGATATGAGGATCTCCGCAGTAAAACTAGAGTGACCGACATAGCCCAACGGATTAGTAAGCTGAAGTAGCAATGGGCCGGCCATATAGCTCGAAGAACCGATAACCGATGGGGAAGAAAGGTTCTCGAGTGGCAGCCTCGTACCGGTAGGCGTAGTGTAGGGCGACCCCCCACTAGATGGAGTGATGACCTGGTAAGACATGCAGGAACTCGATGGATGCAGGTGGCTCAGGACCGTGCTTTTTGGCATTACTTGGGGGAGGCCTATGTTCAGCAGTGGACTTGTGAAGGGCTGTAATGATGATGATGATAATGATGATGTAAAATGTTTAATGCCCACATTAATGTAGAAGCATGTAGCTCTGTCTGCGCAATCAAGTATATCTGTAAGTACATAAATAAAGGAAGCGACCAAGCAATATTTAATCTCAGGAGTGAAGGTGAGGCAAATCCCGTTAATGAAGTACAGACCTTTCAAGCAGGGCGTTATGTCAGCAGTAACGAGGCAGCGTGGTGTCTCCTTGGCTTCCATTTACACGAAAGGCACCCAACAGTTACTCACCTTGCTGTGCACTTAGAAAATGGAGAGCGTGTATATTTCACCGAAAGAAATTTCCAAGAAAGAATTGCTTTGGAATGATAAGCCCTCAGCGAACAACCGAAAATGAACTAAGTGATAAAATTATACGTGAAACAAACTACGATATACCAGCTTTGCAGCAGCAAGGAGCCGAATTTGTACCCCGCTTGCTTCCCGAACAAAAACGAGTTTTTGACAAAGTATTAGGACAGATTGAATCTGAAAATAGTGCACTTTTCTTTTTGGATGCCCCTGGAGGAACTGGGAAGACATTTTTGTAAAATTTATTATTAGCGCAAGTAGGGAAAGATAAAAACATTGCTGTGGCCGTAGCTTCCTACGGTATAGCCGCCACGCTGCTAAGCGGGGGCCGCACTGTACATTCTGTTTTAAAACTCCCTCTAAATCTAGCCCAGGAAGAATCGCCGATCTGCAACTTTAGCAAAAATAGTGCACAAGGTATAATGCTACGATAATGCAAACTTTTAGTGTGGGACGAAAGTACAATGTCGCATAAAAAAGCTGTAGTGGCACTAAATCGAACGCTCCAGGATTTGTGCAGCAATACCGATGTAATGGGAGGAATGGTGGTTTTACTGGTTGGTGACTTTCGCCAAAATTTACCTGTCATTCAAAAGGGCACACTTGCAAACGAAATTAAAGCATGCCTCAAGTCCTCTATTTTATAGAACAAGATGACAAAATTCAGTTTAACTACAAATGTGAGAGTGCATTTGTATAATGATATCAATGCTGGAAACTATGCTAACACACTATTAAAAATTGGCGATGGGCGTTTGGAAACGGATGCTGTGGACTGCGTTAAATTGACAAGAGATTTTAGTACTTTAGTACTGGGTCATTCCGAATTAATTGCGAGTGTTTATTCAGATTTAACGAACAACATGCATGAAGACAAATGGTTATGTGAAAGGGCTATACTTGCACCAAAAAAGAGAGCGTTAACGAAATAAATTCAGATATATTAAGCGAGAAGCAGCAGGAGCAGCAGGAGAAATAACAGAGTATTTGTCAGTAGACACAGTTATGGACACAGAAAAGAGAACTTCATATCCCGTAGAGTTTCTAAATTCTCTAGAGTTGTCAGGTGTGCCCTCACATAAGCTTCAATTAAAATTAGGCGTCCCAGTCATGCTAATGCGAAATTTAGATGCTCCTCGGTTATGTAACGGGACAAGGCTGCTTGCGACACATCTTGGATGGAACATAATCGGTGCTACAATTTTGATAGGCGTAGGAAAAGGTGAAAATGTTATTATACCACGGATCCCCATAATTCCCACAGATCTTCCTTTTCAATTCAAAATGTTGCAGTTCCCTATTAAGCTCAGGTTTGCAATGACAATTAATAAAGCGCAAGGGCAAACGTTACAGGCAGCGGGGGTCAACTTAGAAAAACCGTGCTTCTCTCATGGTCAGCTGTATGTAGCATGTTCGCGTGTGTCAAATGCCCAGAATCTCCACATTCTTTACCCGAATGGAAACACATATAACATTGCGTACAGGAGCGTCTTTAAATAGTGTTCAGTTTTTTTTCCAAAATTCCCACAATCAATTAATCAGAATTCCCACAGATCTTCACTTTCAATTCAAAATTTCCTATTTAGCTTAGTTTCTTCTCAAGTCCAAATGCTGCACCTCTGACGGACCTATTAAGCTCAGTTTCCTTTCAACACAAAATGCTGCATCTCTGACGGATCTTTTATTTGGCTCAGTTTCCTTTCAATTCAGAAAACTGCATCTCTGACAAATCAATTTAGCTCAGTTTCTTTTCAAAAGTCTGCATCCCTGACGGATAATTATGGTCAGCTTCCTTTAATTAAACAAATACCCTATTTCCATTTGGAATAAACAGGCTATTTTCATGCTTTCCTATACGCTGAGTTTCAAAACATTTAAATAGGCTGACGAATCATTTTTGCTCAGTTTCCTTTTAATGGCTGCATCTCTGATAAATCTATAAAACTCAGTTTTCTTTCAATTCAAAAAGCAATGGATAGTTCATTTCCCAGTGGCGAAGCCGTGGGTAACAGCTAGTTCTTTTATAATTTCATCGTAGGTGAAAGATGTCGTTTATAACTGTAACGAAGATGAAGGCATTCAACTAGTAATATTTATATTATTTTCAAGAAGTTTTATATTATTTTCGTTTGTAGTTTGTTTGTTAGTGTTAGTCATCAGTTGGTTTTTAGGTAGTCTAATTAAATTTTCATTTTATTCCGTACCTGCCTTAATACATGCATATCGCTTGGTTGTTCCTTAATTTCTGTCATATCTTGGTGTATTTCGCCCATATTTTCTATTTGAGTGTTTGCAAAACTCGTAAGGAATGGCATCATTTCGTTTCGATAACTGTCGCATTCTTGTTTCATATCAAAGTTCGACTATGGTTCTTTTCGTTTTCTGAGATTGACTTGAGGTTTATCCGTTAAAGTCTTCTTTGGAGATCGTAAACATATTGATATTAATGACACAATGATATAAAAGAAAAAGAAAAGAAAAAAAAGATATTCCGCACCTTATTTTGTAGGTCATATAGTTTGCGCTTCTCTTCGTAGTCAGTTTGATAAAGCTGAGGTATATTGCAAATACACACGATGCATTGCTCTTTTGGTCCCCAATAAGTTAAGCTGTAAACAACGCGGCGACGTATGGTTATGACTTCCGGCTTAATGTAAGTTAAATATCACCTTACTCCACGAAAATAAAGTTGAATTTAGCGAAAGCGTAATTTTTTATATTTCAGTTAAACTTATTTACTCGTAGCTCGCATGCTCTCTGCGCACGTACCTTTTTTTCATAACATTTTTAATATTATTCAGATCATATTGGCCCGTAGGTCTGTCACAAATTATTACCTGTCAAATATAACTAATAAGTTGTATTTTAGAATTACTTTTGATTTTTTTATAGGATAGGAGTGACAAACGAGCACACAGTTCACCTGATGGTAAGTGGTTGCTGTGGCACATAGACATCTACATGTATCCTCGACTACGAATCAAAATGCAGATGCGTTGTCACCCACGTAAGCTGGAACTCTACGAGTAAGATGGAATGCCTAGTCTCCATTAAAAAGGGTCTCGGGTTCTCTACACTCACCATACAAATCACAGCAGCGTTAAGCTGCTCTTTTACGCGGGTATTCTGTGAGAGCGTGGTTCTTCCCCGGTCGAACCTCCGTTCTTAAATTTTACACCTTAAAAAAGATTGCGCGAACTTGCATGGATGCCGTATGATATTCTCTGCTAAGCAATCTAAAAAGGAAGACAACGAAAAACGTAGGCAAGTACAAAATAGTAGTGCAAATGCAAAAATAAAGAGTAATTTCTAATATAGGGTTACTATTGGAATGTAATGTCGAAATTTTTAAAAATTACTGGGCTTCCAACCAGTTTAAAATAATATTCTTTTATATAATTGTGATATCATACCATAATTTTATAGTGTATTGTCTCCATTATAGAAAGCTATCAAAAACCCAGGAGATATATTCAGCGCAACAAGTATGCTCACTATACAGGGGCACTTACCTGTCCTAACCTGTCCCTGGAGCCCAGTGTAATGCTTATACTATAGCATAGCATTTAGAATAGGATGCAATGTCAGAGACACAGAGTTAAGCAACGCGCTTTTGAAATTTTGAAACGTGCTTTGAAAACTAACAATATTTACTTTTGCATTAATATAAAATTTGGCTTTAGTTCGAATCGGGTACCTGTGGCACAGTTCTCAACTACTCTAACTTCTAAAACAAGCAGTCAATCTATACTTCAAAAATTTATCAATGCAAATGTTTAGTAATGATATAAAGATGTTCAACCCCATAGATCGAAGATTTACCATTTGGAGAGTTGTGAAAATTGCTACGATTTTTACATTTGAAGGTTCCTTACCAGATATAATATAACAGAAGTTGAGTGAAAAATAATGGTTATAATTCCCAGTCCAAACGCTTATTATAGGTATATTATGTATATTATTAGAATATTTTTTATAATTTTTACTTTAGTTTTGTCGTTATTAGTCAAGACAGAATGACAGAGAGTCAGACAAAGTACAATAAAAGGGATTTCACTGCCTATTAGCGAAGTAAAAGATTACTCAGTGATAAGACGAAAATTCTAAAGAACTAACTGGCATAGTTCAGTGTTTTAATGTCCGCCCCGCTACCTTAATGCGTTTTGGCGAACTTCACATGTATTTGAAATATTCGATTTTTTCTTATTTCTCTGACATGCAGGTTTCCTCATGATGCTTTTCTTCACCGTCGAGCACGTGGTAAATCAGCACCTAAAATTATAATTAACAATTTTAATGGTACCGGCGAAGATCGACCGGGTTGCTCGCTTACTGTAAATTTTACAGTGAGCGCTTAACCCCTGAGCTACCACGGCTAAATTTTAATACTTACGAAGATTAAACATCAAATGTCAAAATAATACTAAATGGTATATACTAGTTCCTATTTTAAAATAAAATTATAGTGTCTGTATTATACACATTAAGTTCACAGTATTGAAGGGCATATTTAAATTTCTATTTCCAATTATATCACAGGCGCAACCCGACTCGAATATCTAGTGGAATGGTTGGCGAGTGACGTCAGTAGTGATGCAATCTACCTCACATCAATCGTGTCCTGTCAGACAGATCACGTTTATAAACATAATTTGATCTAAATCATCGCAAAAGATTCTCTTGCCTTAGATATGCGAGTTTAACGCTTACGTCATTCTTATCAATGTAAGCTTCTTCTAGTTCGTAGGTGAAGCACAATACTTGTTATAGGACGACGAGCTTACTTTCTCAACCTAAATGCCTTAGAAATTATTATGTTATCCGTAATTATATATTTACTTATTACATATTATTACATATTTTTAATTTATTTACGAACGCCACTTAAAGAATTCTGGATACGAGACATTTTGTTTGTCTTGACCTCTAGAGTGACCATGCATTGCATTTTGATTAATAATGCATTTTGATAAATGGAAGATAAATAATGTGTATATGGGCCAAAATATCCACTTTCTATCAGGTCAACTGTATGCTTGTTTGTCACCATACTAGAACACACACACACACAGAAGTCACATACATAGAAGATATACTTAAACAACAACGACACAGTATAAATTTGATATAACTTGTCGTAAACTTAAACTTGAAGAGTCTAGTGCAAATAACTATTTTGGACAGCGTTTGAATAAATACATTGTACCCAGAAACTATAACAAAATAAAATGGTTTAGAGAAATGTCTCCAAATAAAAATAAAAACAAATTAAGCAAAAACTTATTAAAGTCCTCTCTGAAAAGGACATTATTAATAGAGCTATGACACATAACTTGATGTTGCATACTTTTGTTAATCGCTTTTTATGTTTGATTTATTTGATTTGTTTATTGCCGTTGTTGTTTATTTTTTAGTTAATTAATTTCTAAATATTATTAAATTGTAGTAGATAACTTTGATATAACTATCTTATATTTCCTTTTTGTCTTTTTTTTTGTAATTATTTGTATTTGTTTAGGCGATGGTGCATAATAATATATAGTTTTAAGAGCGTGTACTCGCCGACAAACTGATTACAGTTTGGTGAGAAAATACTAAAAATAATGTACTTACTTACCTTTGTATTGTATGAATAAAAAAAAAAACTATTACTAAATTTGCATATTCGTCGACAACTTCAAGCGTTGTGTTTTCAACCATTACTGACACAGATGTTTGGAAAAACAAAGTTCAAAATTATATCTCGCTGTTCACACTTACGTTCGTTTTCCCAAATTCGTTTTCACTAAAAGGCTTTATGAGCTTTCAGTAGCAACTGGCGGCGATAAACATAAATATTATTTATTCCAGATACGTATTATCATTACATAAAGTCAAATACAAAAATAAAGTTAGATTCCGTGCTCATAAAAATAATAATGATGTTTTCATCCATACTTTCATATTGCAATAAAACCCTCCTACATTTGTAATAAGTATGCTATAGCAAAAACCACATATCGGAAACAGAAAATAATTGCGGTAATATTCCAAACGACAGAGGCGATTCAGAAAATTAATGCTTGCAAGTAATTTCTTGTGCGAAATAGCTTTTAAGTCGTCTCTCCTCAACGCCTTGCTACAACGATTTCATCATTACGAGTAATATTCGTTGTCCCATTTCTGACAATCTCACATCTGTTGTGCATTCGGAAAATATTTAAGTATTTTAATATTAAATTAAAAACATATGTAAAACTATATTAACCTAGACTTTTTAGACTTTTCAGATAAAGCTTTATAAATCATCTATGCTGTTAAAACATGAAATGTAAGAAAAAAGTCGCAATATGTAATAACAATTGAAAGAAGCTAAAAATACAGTACGAGTATATAGATATTTAAAAATCAGTCAAAGTTTTTTATTTTATACGATACACAAATTTGAATATTAATAAACTGAATTCCTATATTGCACTTTGGTACTCCGTCATATAAAATTAAACATAGGAAAATAGTATATTTTTTAGCGTTCTGAGATGATGAGAGATGATGGAGTTGAACTGTACGGTGCAAATTCTAATTACGTTACTTTCTGATTTCAGATTTCACCAACAACTGTTGCTGGCTGCAATCGCTACTTACAGCAATAACAACTAATCCAATAGATAACTCTTTGAGCCCAATATTGATTACGATGACTATGATTATTTTGATTTTGTAGCGCAATAGCTATCCATTAATTTGGCTATGATATTGCGAAATGCGAGTTCAATTTGGGCACGGAACCAACTGCAACAAATTATTTCTAGTCTGAGACAACATCCATGTGCAATTTATGTACGAGTAAGGCCTCCAGAGATATGAGAAATTCCCAATGTATATAGGTACCTATATACATTGGGATTGGATATATATATATATATATATATATATATATATATATATATATATATATATATATATATATACATAAATATTTTACACGACTGCCTCGTTGATATAGTGGTCGTCAATGTTTTTTGTCAAGAAATTTCAGTAACGGCCAGAAGTTAGGAAGTTGGTGGTATTTCATCCCCATACTTCGGAAGCACGTTAATTCTGACCTCTTCGTGTCGTTTACCGTCCCATCGGACTATGAGAGCGAGGGAATAGAGAATGCACTCTTGTGCTGACGCATACACTCAAGCACTGTAATCCTGTCCTGCTCACATTACTAGTTTTCGTTGAGACTGACCGCAGTGAGCGAAATTCGTTCCAAAGAACATTATTATTATTATATATTTTTATAAAGGTAAACGTGAAAGAGCTCTAATTTGCTATTTTCTAATTTGCAGCAATTTTAGAAAAAACTGCCTGCTATTTTGGTCTCCTTCGTGTGGCACCATGTACAGCAGTGGATTTTTACCAAACAAACACAAACTAAACTGTTGCAGAAGATGAAGAAGAATCTTATTTCTCCAAACACAATGTATTAACGAAAGTGTCTGAAAACTTTATTGTGTCAGAAGTAAAAGACGCGAAAGAACTCACTAGTGGTAACTAAACTAAACTAAACGACACGAAGAGGTCAGAATTAACGTGCTTTCGAAGTATGGGGATGAAATACCACCAACTTCCTAACTTCTGGCTGTTACTGAAATTTCTTGACAAAAAACATTGACGACCACTATATCAACGAGGCAGTCGTGTAAAATATTTATATATATATATATATATATATATATATATATATATATATATATATATATATATATATATATATATATATATATATATATATATATAACGATTTACCGTTTGACGGTGACGTAAAAAAGTTTTTATTCCGTAAGTGTTAATAAACCGGCCAAGAGCGTGTCGGGCCACGCTCAGTGTAGGGTTCCGTAGTTTCCCGTCCGTCACAATAAGTTTTCCCACTTATGAGTTTAAAGGTGGATATCCCTTATGTTCGCGCTCCAGCAGCACTCCGCGCTCCTGACACTGCTCCCGGTAGTGGGTACTGTTTACAGTGCTTAAGTGTATGCGTCGGCACAAGAGTGCATTCTCTATTCCCTCGCTCTCATAGTCCGATGGGACGGTAAACGACACGAAGAGGTCAGAATTAACGTGCTTTCGAAGTATGGGGGTCCCATCGGACTATGAGAGCGAGGGAATAGAGAATGCATTCTTGTGCTGACGCATACACTCAAGCACTGTGATCCTGTCCTGCTCACATTACTAGTTTTCGTTGAGACTGACCGCAGTGAGCGAAATTCGTTCCAAAGAACATTATTATTAATATATATTTTTATAAAGGTAAACGTGAAAGAGCTCTAATTTGCTATTTTCTAATTTGCAGCAATTTTAGAAAAAACTGCCTGCCATTTTGGTCTCCTTCGTGTGGCACCATGTACAGCAGTGGATTTTTACCAAACAAACACAAACTAAACTGTTACAGAAGATGAAGAAGAATCTTATTTCTCCAAACACAATGTATTAACGAAAGTGTCTGAAAACTTTATTGTGTCAGAAGTAAAAGACGCGAAGGAACTCACTAGTGGTAACTACTTCATGTCCAACGCAATGATTATTTAATATGATTTGAGGTAAGTAGGTAGTAACACGCTCTCACAGAATACCTGCTTAATACTGCTTGTTGTGTTTCGTATGGTGAGTGTAGAGAACCCTTTTTACTGGAAACGAGGCATTCCATCTTAGTCTTTAGGAGTGACAACGCATCTGTATTTTGATTCTGAACTGAGGATGAATGCAGACGTCCTTGGGCTACAGTATCCATTTACCACTGAACTGTGTTCTCGTTTGTCTCCTTTATTCTATAAAAATAAATTTAAAGTGGGATGTAGCTTGAGAGATATAGACAATCCAGACCACTACTACAAACAGCATTGCAATTATGAAACGCTGGTGGAAATCGTAGGTGTCTTTGTCTCGTCGTTTAATGTTTGGTTTCATTGTATTGTGTAAATATATCAGTATCGGTTATAAGCCGAAGTCTTTTTTGTATTTATTTTATTAACTACTAAGTGTTATCATAATAAGACATGATGCAGTTGTAAAATGTACACTGCGTCAAAAACCATAGGTGCAATATTTGTTATGACGAGAACTTTAATCTTATGCTGCAATTAGTATAATTTTTTATCCTTATTTGACCTTCTTAATGTGGGCATCTAATACCTTAAGAATTATTGCAAAATTCTGTTTATTTGTTTTCTTGCCGCCTGTCGATAAGATGGCATAACTAACAAAAAGATTCTTGCTAAAATCAGTTTTGAATCAAAAAATTATGACTTGATATGAAATGTTAAATTATTATATAACATCCTCCAGACCAAAATTCAGTCACGTCAGCTAGTTTCAACGGAGGTCAGTAGAGCGGAGTATGTGCACAAACACAGGTTCACTACCTGTTCCCTCACTCTCATAATCCGACGGGATGAAATCCGACATGACCGAAGAGAGATTAGGCACAGGACTTTAGGATGGCTTTACGTGCTTTTTTGCACGGAAGTTAGGGCTGCTACTGAATTTCTTGATAGAAAATCTCAAAAACTGATTTTGATCCGACTCGGAACCACATAATCAGCAGGCGCACTAACGACCACCAGACAAATGAGGCAGTCATTAATAATTAACAAAGCGAAATATGCGAAATGAAATACTAGTTTTAAATTTAAATGAAAATGTGAGGTTACTTTAATGAAAACAAATAAATCGATTTATGTACAAGTATATTTACCACGCTAAGCGCTTTTTTTTTTCAATAAATATATTTATAATTTTAATTAAAAGTTCAATTTCAAAAATACATTATATTAAGGAATAAATTTTAAAAAATTGAATTTGCATATGCATATTAAAAAGCTCTGCCGAGATACCAGTTATAAACTAGTCATTATATGAATGAATATTCAATTCAACGTCTTACAAACTATTGTCACACAAATATTAAACACTATACACTGAAGTCACCAACAAGAGCACGCGACGCAGTTGCAACATGAATATGAAGAGGAATAAATCAAACAATTGTCTCAATAAAGTCGACCGTAAAGGGCCAAGACCGGTTAAGGTCGGCTTCAGATACCCGCTAGCCACCTAGAATAGTTAAATATTGAGCCACCGCAATTCCGTGTACTCGCCGCTAGTGACACAAAATCTACCTCATTATTATGTACCATGCACCACATTACCGCATATGATTGTCTATTACTCGTACACCTAAATATCATTTTGGTGATCTTTCTATCAGATTTCAAGTTTTTTAAATAAGCTAACTGCTGACTATAATTCCGATGAAATACAGCGATAAGACTCAAGAGCTCAAGTGTCTTTGGAATATTTAAATAAACTTAGACCTTCAAGAATAAAAAATAATAAAATCAATTGGAAAGGATATGGTATCAATAGCAATAGCAATAGGACCTTGGCACTATGCTCTGCTGTTCTTATGCACGTCTTAATGCCATTGAATGATATATTTTAAAGTGAACACGGATTTTTTTGATTACAGTACGGTTAAGTCAGCTTGACAGGTAAATAACTAACTCAGAATATCAGCATGAAATAAGTAGATGATTTCTTATACTTACGCAGACAGTACACATTGAATGTTTTGAAATTAAAATTTGTAAAACTAATTTTACGAATTTTATCGCGTTTAATTTATTTATTTTTAATTCGCAATGTATCGAGAGCTTTATAGTACTCATGATCACGGGGGACTGAAATGTTTGACGTCCCAATGTCATAGTTAGCCCTATCCGCCTATCCACCTATCTTAATCTTTTATACATTAATTTTTGGTCCAATCTACCCAAACACGCCTACCGTATCATGAAGTTTTGCAATTGTATGCTTGGATTTGGATTTAATTTTGTTAATTATTATAGCATGCCAAGCAATGGAATGGTCAAAACAACATAACTAAATTCAGTAAAAAAGCGCTTAGCGTGGTAAATATACTTGTACATAAATCGATTTATTTGTTTTCATTAAAGTATAATGAAAACAAATAAATCGATTTATGTACAAGTATATTTACCACGCTAAGCGCTTTTTTTTTTTCAATAAATATATTTATAATTTTAATTAAAAGTTCAATTTCAAAAATACATTATATTAAGGAATAAATTTTAAAAAATTGAATTTGCATATGCATATTAAAAAGCTCTGCCGAGATACCAGTTATAAACTAGTCATTATATGAATGAATATTCAATTCAACGTCTTACAAACTATTGTCACACAAATATTAAACACTATACACTGAAGTCACCAACAAGAGCACGCGACGCAGTTGCAACATGAATATGAAGAGGAATAAATCAAACAATTGTCTCAATAAAGTCGACCGTAAAGGGCCAAGACCGGTTAAGGTCGGCTTCAGATACCCGCTAGCCACCTAGAATAGTTAAATATTGAGCCACCGCAATTCCGTGTACTCGCCGCTAGTGACACAAAATCTACCTCATTATTATGTACCATGCACCACATTACCGCATATGATTGTCTATTACTCGTACACCTAAATATCATTTTGGTGATCTTTCTATCAGATTTCAAGTTTTTTAAATAAGCTAACTGCTGACTATAATTCCGATGAAATACAGCGATAAGACTCAAGAGCTCAAGTGTCTTTGGAATATTTAAATAAACTTAGACCTTCAAGAATAAAAAATAATAAAATCAATTGGAAAGGATATGGTATCAATAGCAATAGCAATAGGACCTTGGCACTATGCTCTGCTGTTCTTATGCACGTCTTAATGCCATTGAATGATATATTTTAAAGTGAACACGGATTTTTTTGATTACAGTACGGTTAAGTCAGCTTGACAGGTAAATAACTAACTCAGAATATCAGCATGAAATAAGTAGATGATTTCTTATACTTACGCAGACAGTACACATTGAATGTTTTGAAATTAAAATTTGTAAAACTAATTTTACGAATTTTATCGCGTTTAATTTATTTATTTTTAATTCGCAATGTATCGAGAGCTTTATAGTACTCATGATCACGGGGGACTGAAATGTTTGACGTCCCAATGTCATAGTTAGCCCTATCCGCCTATCCACCTATCTTAATCTTTTATACATTAATTTTTGGTCCAATCTACCCAAACACGCCTACCGTATCATGAAGTTTTGCAATTGTATGCTTGGATTTGGATTTAATTTTGTTAATTATTATAGCATGCCAAGCAATGGAATGGTCAAAACAACATAACTAAATTCAGTAAAATGGTAGCGATGTAATAAAAATTTATAATGTTGACTACTTGGTGTAACGTCATCTCAGCATCAGACTTGCAGGTGCCAAATCATTGCACTCATTTACATTCCTGTTGCTTTCTGTACAAAAATTAAAAATGTACTCTGTGACATTAATGTCACAGAGTACATTTTTAATTTTTGTTTTGATTTTTCTTAAATTTAAGTTTTGATTTTTCTTAAATTGCGCTGGAATTTAGCACATTTTAAGGTGAGGTGCTAATGATGAAACGGCAGTGCGACAAGATTAATGAACGCGCAACTGCTTAACTCAGTCCGACTGCTCACCGATAGCATTTTCAACAACAAGCTAATAGATCTGATAGTATTTACGTTTATTTTATAAGTCTTTACACCCGACGATACTTTGATATATTTTCCCAATAATTTATAAGCACTTTTGAAACATTAAATTTCGCACAGTCTTAGATTTAATCGCTGCATGTTAAATTTATTTATTAAACACTTTACAGTTTAAGTCGAAATGTTTTAATTTATCTAAAGAATTTCATTATCATATAGCTGAATGTATTATGTTATATGATGAATTCTTAAAAATGTTTTATAAATCAGAACAAACAGTCAAAGTGTAACAATAATAAAGATTGCTTTTCTAAGATAGCCAGCGCCTGTCTACTAATAGGCATTTATAGCAAAACGTACTTCGTCTAGATATAAATAACTGATAATATATAAAGGAAAGGATATTTTATTTTAGAAATTACAATTTTAAAGTTTCTGTGTAAGCTTTAGTATGCTATTAGATTATTTAGAGATTTAGATAGTGTGCAATAGAGGGAGAGAGAAATTTTGTAACCAAGCAGTAGTATGTTGATTATTATTTTAATTTTTTTCTGGGATCTAATGGCTAGTCATGATTGAAGTCTTCTATCGTTAAAAAATAAATTTACCAGTTTATTTTCATCGTCTAGTTTAATTGTTATAAAACTAGTTGACTAAGAAGCGAGACTACGAAACAAAACAATCAAATTTATGAAAAAAATTGGTTTTGTTATACAAGTTAAGATATAGAATGAAATTTCCCGACTATACAATCTATCGAGGACGCCTATGTTTAAAATAATGTTATTCATTACAGCCCGTTACAATTAATGGACAGTAACGAATAAATTAAAGAACGACTTCAAAACAAACAGTTACATATAGAAACAAGTCTATACCGATGATTAAATAAAAATAATTATAAAAAATATATACAAACATATTGTAATAAATATAGAGACACAGTAACTAAAAGGAAGTCGGGGACTTCCCTATGAGTATCGCCAGACGCCATGTAATCAAATCTCAATGAACCATATTTAAAAATACAGGTATTCATAAAACGATAAAAAAAAATTGACGACTAAAAATTCAATGCGGAATATTTTCTTTAGAAATCAAAACAAAATTAATTTGTTATACATAGCTGGTTATAATCGTATTATTGTAATCGCTATTTCTAGGTCCCTTACGGCGTTGTATTTCAATGAATTGATTATCGAATGCCAAAGTAACGTTATTGGCAGTAGTGACAATGGAAATAGGTGATTCACGCCATAAAAGCACTCGTGTACAATTCACTGGGCATGCCTACGGCTAAACATAAGTATGCTATTTAACGGTAAATATATCAATAATGATTCAATATATAGTTTAATAGCAACTAACAGATTTGTCTTTGCTAATGTCACCACGTCTTAAACTTAATGAAAACAGTCGTCATTTAATTTAAATTTTCCTAACACTTAACAGATATTTATTACTGTTATTACTTATAGTCAAAGGGCAAATGTTGCTGAACTCTAATATTGTAATACATGATGTTGTCTCATCACGTAAGCCATTCCTTCCGCCAACAGCTTGACTTTCTTTTTGTAATTTGTTACCCTAAGAGTATGAAATATATTTAATATCTCAATAATTTATAACGTAATTTTGCTTATTAATGGAAAGTTTGTAATTTAACCGGAATTATTCGCACACATTGCAAGATTGAACAAGTTAAAGACAATTTTTATTTCCTGAGGAATCGGTGAGATCGGGTCTTCTATCGTATATGTACACGTAATAGCATACCTCGTAATTTTACCCGATACACAGGCTACGGTTTCCTTTAGTACTCTTTACTAATTGGCAACTCGTGTATAAGAGAAAGAACCATTATATGAAAAATATAATATATAGAGTTGATACAATTTAAGTTTATTATTAAAATCGTCTATAATAATGCTGAAATTTTCTACCCTAAAATCACTATGCTTCACAAATCCATTCTTAATAAAATAGCTGTCGTCAACAAAAGTTATATTGTTCTGCGCAAGAATATCTAAGAAAAGTATTATCGAAAGTAATAACTCATATAAACAGAGGCCGTGTTTATATGAATATAATGTTGCCGTGTAGTGTCGGTTAAGAATATATCATATCTTCCCGTGGGTGTCGCAAAAGGCGACAGAGGGAAACAGGCAGGAGACGGGTAGCAGCATCCTCCTGATAACAGCAATTGTACAACAAAAAGAACTGCAGTTGCCAACCCGCTATCCAAGCGTGGCAACTATGGAAATACACCTCCCATGATGAGAGTTGCAAAGAGACGGCCCCTAGTCCCCGGCGGTCCCGCTATTTTTATATTTATTACCCGCTATTCTGCATCTCGACCTCGCGAGGCAGGGGGTGCCAAGAATATCTGGTGAAGGTTTGGTTGCCACCTAAGATGACTCGACCTGTCAATATACAACGCACGTACCCTGACTGACTGACGAGAAGATCCTGGAGCTGGAAGAAGAGAGATGCAATTTGCGCTGGAATATTATAGCATTATTGGTGATCCTCGAATCCGACAACTTGTTCTATCACCAGGAGGGCGACCATCTGTCCCAAAAGGTGTCAGATTTATCGTTCACAAGTCTCTTGTTAACAACGTTGTAAAGATTGGAAGTGTGTCGACGAGAGTTGTGTATCTTATACTCAGAATCACCAAACGGTATTCGCTGAAGGTCATACAGGTTTACGCATCTAACTCGGCATATCCCGATGAGGAGGTGCAGGAAATGTATGAGGATATTTCTAGAGCCATGCATTCCTTTAAAATCCACAATATACGGTGTTAATGGAAGAATTCAACACAAAACTAGGCACCAGAAAGAACGGTGAGGAAGGTAAGGAAATTTTTGATCGGGCAACTTCCAGAAGCGGCCACAGAAAGTAGACCTGGGCCTGAAGTGGGTTTGTCGACCCCACGGTTCGACAAAAAATTAAATTGACTTCTTTTTTGACGTTTAGCCGGCATCTGTACCATGACATCTCAGTGATCGCAATGGTGAAATCTGTCAGCGATCCCCAAATGGAACAAGAGGCACACGATCCCAGAATGGAACGTGTGGTCGAAACGGAATGGTCTCATAGCGGTAATGCCGAAACAGACCGACTCTTCGACCACGTCCAAATGGCTACAGATTCGTTGCTACAGCAGATCCCCTCCGCAGAGATTGTGATCCTCGGCGACTTTATCGCCGATCACGTCGAATGGGTTGGTTCACGTTTAACCGAGTATGCAACTAAGTTGGAGATGTCTCGTCTAATGAAGCCAACGCTTCGTCCCCCTCGTGCTCTAATCCAGAATCCCGAAACCTTCCAGTTTGAGTTACAAAACCGTTTTCAGTGCCTATAAGTCTGCAATGCAGTGGACGATATGAACGATAAACTTGTGGAAACTGTTCATGCGGTTGGAGCTAAATTCTGCAGAGGAACACGATAACTCTCCAATCAGTCTCTTAATAGCATAGCTGTTATATATTTATAACTATTCCCATCCACAGTTATATCCCATCAACAGTTGTTTTGAACAATTCTGGAAATTCTTGTAAGCCGTAAAGATTGAGTTTTTCAACGTCTTTACTGTAACAAAGATTGGGGCGTGACTTACGGATCAGCTGTTATCTAGTGGTAAAACAAACTCTTTTAAATAAAATTACAGTTACAAAAACTAGAGCTTATATGTTTTGTTCTTAAGCAAATGTACTCAAACTTACAGTATTTCTTAAATTTCCATATAACATTGAATTATTTGTTGAATATTTTAAAATTAATATTTTGTGTAGTCACAACTTCTTATAAATACGCACGCAATACTGTAAGTAGTCCTCAACATCCGAAAGTCCACACGAAACCCAATTGGAAACGTAAACCACAATTGAGGGAGGCCAACAGCGTACCGACGTAAAGTATAATTTTAATAATGTCCATAATTACCTTTCTTTTATAGGTATTAAAAACAACAACGAAAGGTTAATAAAGTAATACTACCTGATCTGACAGAATTCATATTACTTGATATGTGATCATATCTTTGAATTGTTTAAATAATTAAAAACTATTTACAAAAAGCATTAATACAACTATCGTCTGGCTTATATCATCCCAAGGTCCCTCATACGATCCACGCAGACATCTCACCCGCATACCTCCGTCAACCAGAACTATGGGTTTCACACGGGTGACTTATAGATCTCGACCACACACAAAAAAAATTTCATCAAAATCGATCAAGCCATTTTCAAGTTTAAGCGACACTAACGTAATTGATTTTTATATATAGAAGAAGATTAATGTTGTCAAGCATTTAGTCCACGTCGCTGCTCCAGTGCGTATTGTCGAACTTCACATATCATCGAAAATTTTTATTCCTCATTCATGCAGGTTCCTTCACGATGTTTTCCTTTACTGCTGAGTATGTGGTGAATTTGTACTTAAGATTGCAATTAACAAATGTTTTTTGCCGGCGGTTTACGACAAGCGCGACGCACCTGAGCTATTTCCAAAATTGCTTCATAACCCTCTCAGAAATGAAAGCGCTCGCGTCCAGTCTGCATGAAAAGTATATAGGGGTATATATAAATTTTTCAAAATAATGTTTTAAGTACATAATAACACTACTTTTCCATTTCATCTTCATCTTTATTGTCATTATTGTAGCCCATCACAATTCCAACTTTGACTATAGCATCCACTATCTAGTGCTACCAGGCAAGGTCCTCATTGTATTTTTTTTAAATGCAGTGTTATTAATATTACTAATATTCCCGTTAACCACTTAGGTAATCTTAAATAGCTTGTGTTAGGAGTGGTTCACGACGGTAGTCGAACGGCGGATTTAAACCCACGACTTTTTAAGTTAGCGGTTCGAACCCTACCATTAGACTATAACTGTAGCTTCAAATGTGTCTACTTATATCATCTTATAAATCAGGTAATATGCCATTAAACTTCATGATCGCTATTAAATACTACATCAAGATAGTAAAATGTGGTGTGGTAGTGGTAGAAAGGTAAATTTTAATAAAGTCTTGTCGGTCAGCCCTCGCAGATTCTATATCATGCTACCTAATAATAAATTGTTTGGGCGAAACACATGTCGAATTATTAAAGAATATGTTTATGATATGTACTCGTATGTTTGAAAGATCATTAATAAAGTGAAAATAAGTATTCTGTACGAAATTGTAGGAAGGAAAACGGTGCTATTCAACCTAATAATTTACACTATTTTCTTTTTGCATGGGATATTAACATAAATTTTCTATCTTTACTCGTATTATTAAGACATAATCTCCTGTTTTATAAAAGTAAGTATAAGAAATACAAGCTCGCAGTCCATCTGATACTAAATGGATGTTATAGCTCATAGATACTTAGATCTATCATCCATTAAACATTGAAAAGCGGCTGCGTTTTCAACTCTGAGCAAAAGAAACAACATAGAATGCTTCGTTACTAATAAATAGGAACCTCATTCTCTACAACAAAATACAGTGGTATGATTGCTGCTAATTTATGTTGGTAGAGCCGTGTTAGCTTAGGGGCTAAGTGCTCAAATAGATTCCTGACTTTTCGTGTCAGACGGCGCTTAGTAGACGTGGTTAATCACCCTTAGTGAACTAAGAGGAACTCACATCCAAGAGGATCACACCGGCTTGCCCGAGGTGGCCACTACGAGTGGGCTTGGTGAGCCCACTTTGGATGTGTGTTGGTGGACTGCGGTGAGAGGGTTCCTCTCCCCTTACTGTGCAGCCAAAGTCGAGTAACGGGGGAAGCGGAGTGTTAATATGGCGATGCGCCACTGCACCGTAGATGAAACATCATGGGATTTTAGTCAGCGCGAGTACGATACGGGCATGCGTAGGAATTTCCCTACGTAAATAAAGGCGCTAAGCGCTCGTGCTAGCCATACTGGCACTATGAAATTTTTAATTGCAGTTTTAAGCGCTGATTTACTACGTGTTCGACGGTGTAGGAAAACATCGTTAGGAAACCTGTCAACGAAAGTCTGCCAACGTGCATTATTGCAACACGGCGGACATTTCTATCAGTGGGACGTTTATAGGCTGTAAGGCGGCTAACTTTATGCTGGTATTCTGTAAGATCGAGGTCTTTCCCCGGTCGAACTGTCTCAATCGTGCAATCATAACACAGCTGCAACATAGTTCTACTACGGGTTGTCAAATTATATAACTTAGAGAGGAAAAATCGATATTTATGATCAAAGGGGAAAATACACTACAACACTTAATTATTCGCAAGTTATTGAATGCAAATTGCATTATTATAACAGAAAATGGTACCTGTAAAGCACTGCAAGCGTATTTCCGTCGATACTAATACGTGGTTATGTCAGCACATAATTAAGTTGTCGTGTAAAATTACCGTTTATTAGTAGTGTTACGATACGAACGCTCCGCCTCATTATTTTGTTCGAGACGCCGCTTATTTATATCTATTTGTCACTCTTTATTTACTTGGTGGTCTAGACATGACATTTGTGTAATAGTTAACTTAAGTAATAACATCTCTATTTAGGTGAATGATCATATAATAGCTTGACCTTTTATTTAATAATGATAGAATTTGTTAATTTGCTGAGTTTCCTTAACAGTAAGAGTTACGTAAGAGTACATATGAAAAACTATTTTAATAATGTATATGTAGTTGATCCTTATTTTTATTTCTTATTAGTCTTATCCTTTCATTTTTTTCGTATCTAAAATAACCGCATTGTTTTAATATAAATATAAATCCTCTTCCATAATCACCTGATTGAAATCTATTTGACTTGGAGAACTCAAACAATGCAGTTGATAGAAAGTGTAAAATGCTATTCATAATAGTTCTACAAATTTTTTGTGTAGGTAGTTAGGGACCCGGAGCTACTTAAAGGCTAAGTTTTATCCGATTACAGAACTTAAAAAATGGAGAATTAACTAATTTTCATTCCTTTAGATGTTAATTTCAATTTTATACGATTGATGTATTTTATTAACATAAATAAAATATTTATAAATAAAGCCCAAAATTAGTTTTAACCGTTGCGTAATAAATTAAACTACTAAACAATATTTAATAGGACCAATATTAATACAATATATCGCATTTCCGATTCCAGGACAATTTTCCATTGATAAAGAGACATCGGAAGACGCGCCCGATATAAAAAAGGTGTTGTTTGACGTATGATGTTTATGGGATTCTGATAAACTAACTTGTGTGTTTTTGTAGGCTATAATATTGCCTATATAGACACAGATACCGACGTGTCTCTACAAGTGATCCAGTTTTGCTAATTTTAGTACGAAATAATATTATCAATGTTTCTAAATTAAAGCCCACGTGAGCAAATCCGTAGGTAAAAAGCTAGTTATTAAATCAAATTGTTTCGGTTATGTGTTGACAATTTTATGTATCCGCAAACATTGTTATTTTTCGTTATGTAAGTCAATCCAAATGACATGCTTCAATATACTTATACATTCAATTATGTCTACTCAAGCCTTAAGGATATTTTATTACCTTGTATCTATACCATCACTTCAGTACCCGCACCATGTGTGGTTACTTTTTAACTTGATTTTAAAAGTAAAAATATTATTTATTTTTACATGATTTTACCGGTACTATAACAAAAAAAATCATCTTTTAAAGTGAAACAATATTAAGCGACAGTAGCCTAATGGCAGAGCGCGGACCGCGAACTCAAAAAGGTCGTGGGTTCAAATCCGCCATTCGACTACTGGCGTGAACTACTCGTAACACAAGCAATTTAAGCTTACCACGAGTGGTTAAGGGAAATATTAGTAATGTTTATAGCATTGTTAATATTCTTTTAAGAAAAATAAAAAAATATATAAGAAAGAAGCTTAGAGACACTAATTATTTACATATAACAATAAATATAACATGGAAATATCCATTAGTACACGTTAGACTTACCAGTGTTTTTATTTTCTAATCGAGTTTCTAAACGAAAAGTTTTATATTTCACAAGATTTTTTTAAAAAATATGATCACCAATTTCTCACTTACGACTGAACCGATTTAAGCGATAACCATTTTTGAATAGATTATATCACCCTACAGATCTAAATCTACTGCAGCCAAGTACTTCTATATTAATTATCTGTACCTCATTCGAATTAAACTTATTATTCTCTACGGTAACCTTGACTCTTTACTTATATACAAGTATACAATCAAAGCCTTGACTCCTTGATTAAGACTTGGCTGTAAGAAATGAGTAGCATCGAAGTAGATGATACGACACGGGTTTCAGCACACATATAAAAAAACAAAGAAGCAAAAACTTCCGATACAGTAAATTAAAAAATAATTTCATTCCAATCAAAATTTCATCATAAAAAACATATACCTACCTTTGTCGAGAACAAAATTTTCACTACGGAAAGCTTTGGGTGCTATTTGAGTTACTTAACTACAAAACCATAAACAAAAAGTCTGCTTATAGAGCACTATGACAAATCAAGAACTAAACAAAACACACAATTACTTTTGTCGATTAATTGTTATGTACTTAAAGTCCGGGAGCAATAGCTATCGAAACTGATCGGCATTATGTAAACGTGAATTAGTAACATAATTCTGTTTGTTTTTACTGTTCTTTTCTCAAGATTGACTCTTTTTCTCAGTTTTGTCTATTGTAACGTCATACAAAGAAATTTAATCAAAATTATCTTCTCATATTTATACTAGGTCTATGTTCAGCAGTGGACTTGTGTAGGGCTGTAATGATGATGATGATGATTTATATAGTAGCAAGACAAAACATTCCTCTAATATCTTTATATTTCGCACCAGGAATAACTCTAAGAACATTTAAAATAAGCATTCAATCCGTTTTGGAATATGCACTTCAAGTCTGGAGTCCCTTTTTAAAAAAAGTTCATAGACCATTGAAAAACATAACACATGAGGCCGCTTTTATACTTGGTGTGCAAATAAAGCATAAATAAATAAATAAATAGAACGAGGAGACTTGATTGAATCGTATAAATTATCTCTACGATCTAGAAAACTTTGACAAACTATTATTCCAGTTGTCAAAAAACACACATTTTAGGGGTATCACTTCAAAATAACTAAAGCCGTGTCACATAACGTATACATAAAAAAGAGTGGTTGAAGCATGGAACAAGTGCTATCAGAAGTGATATCTGCAAAACCATGAACCAATTTAAGAACATAACATATATACATAAACACTCACGCCTGTCACTTAGAGGGTACGCAGAAACTACAGACTTCATTGACACACCTCTCTCTCTCTCTCTCTTTGCCACTCTTTCCTCATTTATTCTTTCCACATAACCAAACCACCGAAGCTTTCATTTTTCAATCTTGGTCACAACATCATCTTGCAAACCACACTCTTCTCTTATCACTCTGTAACTCAGATTCAGCCCTAACATACTCCTTAGCGACCGCATTCCTACTGCATTTATTCTTCTCTTGTGCTTCTTCTGCCACACCCAACTTTCACTACCATACGTTAAAGTAGGAAGAATAAAAATAAAAATACGTTAAAGAATAAAAATTCTGAGGAATTGTTCAGATTAATCCCAGCCGCCAAATTTCGTGAACGCACTACACGGCAAACGTCCCGATACCATCCACACCATCTGGATGCTTGGCGGTCCACCACTGTACGTTTCACAAGGAGTTTTCTTCCACGTACAACCTCTCTGTGGAATAGTTTACCACCGGCGATTTTTCCGGACCGATACGACCTGGGGACCTTCAAGAAAAGAGCTTACTCCTTTCTAAAGGGTCGGCAACGCACCCGCAATTCTCCTGGTATTGCGGTTGATCATGGGCGGCGGTAGTCACTTAACATCAGGTGAGCCGCATGCTCGTTTGCCCCCTCTTCTATAAAAAAAAAGTAGGGACCAACACTGCATTGTGAATTGCCAAACGTGCCTTTTTTGACACATTCTGACTTTCCACAATAGAGTGTAAAACCTCATTTACTCTATTTCTTTTTTTATTTTCAGTTTAAGAACAGATTGGATAAACAACTAAAAGAGAACAACTACACATTTGAATATACAGGCTTATATCAGTTGTTTCAACTGATGAACTGTTAAATAATAATAAAATTATTAATAATAAAGAGGTGCTTCGTAAGGAATGGCACTGTCAACATCTGTCTAGCTTGTCGCCATCCCGGTGATTCACTTAAGCATGTCATCTCCGGTCGTTCGGAGCTTTCTAAGTCTGAATATTTGCAGACACAATCTAGTAGCTAGGATTCTAAATCAGGAGCTTGTTCTGAAATACGGTCTCGTGGATCATCAATTGCCTTATTACAAGTACTTGCCGGAAGCCGTGGTCGAGCCTAATTTTGAGCTGATGGACCGAGTCAAGGATATTTTTGATCGTCGTTACCATTAACCAGATAAGCAGACAAAATATCAGGACCTGACTCAAGAGGTGACCGACATTTTGGGTGGTATGCCGACCGTAATTATTTCTATGGTCGTTTCTGCGAACGAGCTAATCCCGGTCAGCCTCTCAGGTCATCTGAGGCGACTGGGGCTCCGTTACGGACCGCTCCGGGCTCCAATGCAAAAGGCGGTGCTCCTCGATACCACCCGCATCATCCGTCGGTTTCTTTCCCTTTCCCTCAAACCCTCGGCTGTTTGGTATCCCCTGCTGAAGGCTTCCATCTGGCTGAGTTTTTATTTATTTATGTATTATTTATTTATGTTAGTGTATTTAATATATATTTATGTATATTTATTGATTATATGATATATATATATATATATATATATATATATATATATATATATATATATATACTTACTTATCTTCACGCACAATCCCTAACGGGGTAGCCAGAGAGAACAGATCGCCAAATGTCACAGATCCTTACATACCTCTTTCGCTTCTTTCAGGTTCATTAACTTCTTCATACATGCACGTCTAGGTATCCGAGTACTCTTGACCCTCCCCTCTTCGAGCAATTTGCTCACATGGTTTTCGAAAGTTAATCTCGGTCTACCTCGAGACCTTTTAATATTTACTTTCGCTCTATATATTTTCTTCACCATTCGGTCTTCACTCATTCGTTCAACGTGCCCAAACCATTGGAGTACGCCCCTATCAATTTTTGTGATAAGGTCATCTTTCAATCCTGCCATATATATATATATATATATATATATATATATATATATATATATATATATATATATATATATATATATATATATATATATATATATATATTCAGCCCAACCAGACGAGAATGCTCTATGAATACTGCTAACATTTTTTAATAATTTATTATTAAATTTAACATTATCTTTCTTTAAATAACAATTCAATATTTCTTCACCGTGCATCGTCCATCGCCACACATTCAGTCGAACATTTCAGACGTCGGAGTCTATATATATATAGACTCTTGCTTACTTAGTGTATATGGGTTTTCAATAAGAGCACAAAGGCCACGAACATTGACTCCACAAAAACAATCTTCATCCGTGGGTTTTCCATTCATTTGCAAGGTGCACGGTTTAAGCTCTGTATTTATAAACAATTCCTACAGTTTTTATCTTACAAGATGTTACTCTGTATATCCAGTTCCGTTGAACGGGATAGTTATGACGGATAAATATTCTGACCAATGTTAATTTTTCTGAATGCTGTCAGCTTACATTAGCGGTGTGGAGTAGAATAGGGCAAGCTGATTTTTGGCTGCATAATGAAGAATGAATGAATGAATGAAGCAGAATGAATATTGAGGACTCAACTACACCGCCCCTGGAAAATAGCGGCAGATAGAGCCCGACATAGTCTATGTCATAAATTTATTATATTTTCATTGTTACTTAATACGTCTACTAAATTTCACTTTATTTGGTCGTGAAATAGTGAGTGAAAATTGTATTTTTGAATTTCATTACATTCATATAATAAAGCTATACAAAGGTTAAGCTAATATGAAGCCCCGTTTTACGAGTAATTAGTTATTCCTTTCTAGTCCTCAGGGGTTACAACGCTTTTTCATTTTGATTGTTATTCGATTGTTAATGACTACAGCAGCTATTCAGAGATACTAATTAATACACTTCATGTAAGTCTACATAAAAGACAGCGACTACTACAGCGAGATATAAAAATATCCTTGACTTTCACTTGGAAGCCCTCAATTAGAATTTTTCATAAATTTTGGTTTCATACACACATACATAAACACTCACGCTTGTCATCCAGAGGAGTAGGCAGAGACTACAGACTTCCATTTGGCACGATCCTGACACACCTCTTTCGCCTCCTTCACATCCATACACCTACGCATACATGCTCGTCGGTTAAAGGTACTCCTAATTTGGCCCGTTTTCAATAAATCGCCGATTTGGTCAATAAATTTTCGCCTAGGACGTCCCTTTCCGACTCCGCCATTCACTTCTGCAACACAAATTTTCTTTATCATTCTTTCCTCATTCATTCTTTCCACATGAACAAATCACCGAAGCATTCCTTTCTTAATTCTGATCACATCATCTTGCAAATCACACTCTTCTCTTATTACACAATTTCTTACCCTGTCATTCAGATTCAGCCCTAATATACTCCTAAACGACCGCATTTCTACTGCGTTCATTCTACTCTCGTGCTTCTTCTGCCACACCCAACTTTCACTACCATACGTTAAAGTAGGGACCAACACAGCATTGTGAGTTACCATACGTGCCTTTTTTGACACATTTTGACTCTTCACAATAGAGTGTAGGGCCCCATTTATTCTATTTCCTGCATTCACTCGTCGTTCTATATCTTTATCACATCTCCAATCCCTGCTAAACACGCAACCCAGATATACAAACTCATCTACTTGCTCGATTAACTCCCCTTCTATTCTTATTTCACATATCGTCTTACTTTCTTGTCTTTCAAAAACCATAACTTTCGTCTTACTTGCATTCACTTCCGTACCCCTTTCTTTTAATGATCTGTTCATTGATGTAACCATCATTTGCAGCTCGGCCGAAAACGACGTAAGAATAACTTGATCATCGGCGTACAAAAGGCATTTGACGGTTAACTCACCCATTCTTAATCCGTATTCTTCAACTTTCAAATTTTGCAAACAACTGTCCATAAATAGGTTGAACAGCCACGGGGAAGCCACACAGCCCTTTCTGACACCTTTATGGATGCCAAACCAGTCCGAGTAGACCCCGTTGATCCTAACACGAGCACTAGAGTCCCTATAAAGCGACTCCAATGCCTGTATCAAGCCAGCGTTCAACCCAAATGAATTCAGTGTTTGCCATAGCTCATCCCTATCCACTCTGTCATACGCCTTTTCCAAGTCCATGAACGCACAAAAAACTTTTTGGTTATTGGGCAAAAACATTTCCGCGATCATGCGCATGGAAAAGACTTGATCTGTACATCCCATTCCCTTTCTAAACCCCGCTTGTACATCCCAAATTTTTTCATTAGTTTCTTTCATGACCCTTTCAATCAGTACCTTAGCATACAGTTTTTCCACAATGATAAGAAGGCTGATACCACGGTAGTTTTTACAGTCCTGCTGCGATCCTTTCCTTTATATACTGGGACTATCACGGCTTTGCACCAGTCTACCGGTACCCGTTTTAGTTCCAAGCATAAATTAAACAAGGTGTTCAGCAGGCCTGCCACCACTTACTCTCCAGCCCTTAGCATTTCGAGTGAAACTCTATCATATCCGGCAGTCTTACCTGCTTTCATGCTTCTCATTGCTTTCATTATTTCATCTATACTTATCTCGCTACCTCTTTCCTCTTCTTTCGGAGTTTTTACTTCACTTATTTTATACTGTTGTCTCCTCACTTATAAAAACGCTTTCAAAATATTCCTTCCTTTATTTTGGCTTCAGTTGGGGTTAAAAACCATGATGAGTATCCGCAAAAAAAGTGAGCATTGTGCTTCTTTTTAATAATAATACTCGTAATTAATAATAAATATTTAGTAGTTTTAATTTTAGTGGCGGGACCCCCTATCATCCCGTGGGTGTCGCACGAGGCGACAGAGGAAAACAAATTAAGAGATAGGGCAACAGTTTCTTCTTAGTAAGGACTAAAAATAAATAAAACTGCGATTGGCAACCCGATTGACAAGCGTGGCAGCTATGGCATATATCCCTCTTATGAGACCACTATTAGGGAGGCCAGTTTTCAGCAGTAGACTTTAATAGACTTTAACGATAACGACATATGACAAATAATTCATCTGAACTTTATGAACACGCAGTGAATTAGTCCTAAGCAGTCGTTCCGAACGCAAGCCTTATGACCTTTTTCATGAAGATTCCTTAATCACAATCGACGCAGTGCGCAAATTCCTCCCGTATTCCCTTTCAAGAATAAGAGGATTCCTACGCTCAAGTTATTTATATCCTGGTTTTTACTTCTTACTCTGTGCCGCAGCTTTTAAGTGACCTTCATTCCTTTTATTACGAACGTTGGGATATCAGTCAAAGCATAAATACCTACGAGATAATATAATTATTGACTGCATCGTTAGTCTAGTGGTTGTAGTAGTGCGACTGCTGATCATGAGGTCCTGGATTCGAATCCCGGGTCGGGCCAAAAAATCAGTTTATTGAGTTTTCGGGCGAGGAATTCTCAGTAGCTGCCCGGAGACAGGAAAGTTGGTGGTGTCTCACCCCCGTACCTCGGAAAGCACGTAAAGCTGTTGGTGCTGCGCCTGATTTTTCTCCGGTCGTGTCGGTTTACTGTCCCATCGTATTCATGAGAGTGAGGTAATAGAGAGTGCACCTGTATTTGCTCATTCACTTGGACACTATAATCCTGTGCTGCGCCGATGGCTAGTCTCCGTTGAGACTGGCCGCCGTGATCGAAATTCGGTCTGGAGGACATTATTATTATTATTAATATTATTAAAAAATAATAGAAGAATGTCGCGTGAAACAAGAAAATCCATCCCTCCGTTTTAGAAAAGAATAAAGTAGTTTTTATTCAATATAGATTACAAGATTACTTATCGAAAGTCATTTACGCTTTTGTCCCGTAGGTATTTCAAAAGGCCACTATGGCAAATACCAGATAAACCTTATAGGCTTCGGATACATGTCACTTACATCATTTATTACAAGCGTAAAATACCCAGACTGCCGACGGGCAGCAGCGTAAAAGTTGCGATATGTCTGACATTGCGACCATCATTCTGCGGCCCAGCAGCAGCTGTCCTGCAGTGATTTTTACGGAGTGATGAAGATGATGATTGATATTATTGCTATTATTTTTATTTGGGTTTTTCTGTTGCCATCAATATTATCATATAATGTATTCATCTCATAAAAAATATACAGGGTTATTTTGCAATAAGCAGCCAAATTTGCAGATAAGGTTCAGAATGGGTAATATCGCCAAATGTTGAAGTTAAAAAAATCTCAAACATTCTGTCCTTTTTATCTTTTAAATTCAAAATGTGTGATAATGCATTAATTTAAAAGATTTTACTGCGCTCGTACGCATTCGTAATGGTCAATCAGAAGGAAAAAACGTTATTGTCCATAAATCACATTCAATTTGGGATGATTTCAAATAAAATTAGAAACCTTATTTACTCATGTTTTCAAAAACTGCAATATACTGTTATATCATTATTTATATATTTAAACATAAGTTTAAAATTTGGCTACTATTTGAAAAATAACACTGTATATAAATATATCATACTATTAACATAAATAAAATAGAATGAAATACATACTTAATACAATAGTATATGCAATAAAATATTCTTAAATAAATATATAAAGCCCAATCAAATGGAAGCCCTCGGCAGGGAGGACCCCCTGACGAGGGCTGAAACGGCTGAGGGTTAGGAGGAAGGGGAAGAAATCGGCGAACGACGCGTGTGGTATTAAGGAGCACCGCCTTCTGCATTTGAACCCTAGCGGTCTGTCACGGATTCCCAGTCACCTCAGATGACCAGAGAGACTGAGCGGGATTATCCCGTTCGCAGAGGCGACTGCAGGAATAATTTCGATCGACAGACCACCCCACAGGTCTATCAACTTGTGAGCCAGTTTCAGATTTTGCTTGCTCATCTGCTTTGTTTTTCACAAGGTTCTCGCATTACGGAACGTTAATGCTGACCAAAAATATCCTTGACAGTGCCCGGTCCATCAGCGCGATGTCAGGCATTTTCGCAGGAATAGTTCAGACTTTGACTAGACTAGACTAAGACTGGGAACTATCGGTCCCAGTCTTGCAAGTTATAATAAAGCAGTTTCCAATCCACCAGATCGTATTCCAAAGTGAGCTTCTGGTGTAGATTCCGGGCCACTATATCGTGCTTGTGCAAATACTCAGGGTTAGAAAGCGCTGAATAAACGGAGATGACATGCCTGACTGATTCCCTGGGATGGCGACAAGCTCGCCAGGTGACAACGGTGCCATCCTTTAGGATGTAAATGTTATCATTATTAGGTACTAATAAAAAATAAAGACAGCATTGTACTCGTGTTTATATAATTATATTATTATCAAACATATCCAATTATTCTTGAAAATAGGTTAATATTTAATTAAGTAAAAATCACAAAACTTAACTACAATAACTACAAGGCAATGTATAAATAAATTTCATCTACTAGCGCTCTGCGCAATGGCCCTGAGTCATTGTCAATGTTTTTGATGTGAAATAACCATATTTGTCCATAGCTAGCATAGTATTACGAAATTATATTTAACTAGAATTATTTTAAAAACTAATAACTTATATACAATCCAAAACTATCATGGTTTTTACTGACAGACATTTTGCGCAATTTAAAGCAACATACTTCTTCCTGACCACGATTCTTTCCGAATTTTCAAATAATGAAAATAAAGGCCTTAAGATAAATACCGTATAAAAATATTTACAAAATTAAAAATGGGTCAATTTGATTTAATTGTCTGCTGTGTGATTTAATTGAATTATCCTACAATCATATTGTAAAATAATGCAATAGTACGAGTATTAGAATAATATAATAATATGGAATAATATAGATTTCTTGCGGATAATAATAATAATATATAAGAGCAAAGGGCAAAGTAAATGTTCAAAAAATTTTTAAACGATTAATTCAAAATTTTTGTTTTTATTTTTTGTAAAATATGAGTGTCATATGCTTCTACTCCGTTCACATGTTACCTTGGTTGCGGCAACGAAAACCCTCGCACTTTGTATTACAATTCGTCGTGCAATATAATATTCGTCGTGGCGTTCAAACAGGCAACCCCAGTGCAATTTTCGTCACGCACCGCCCCAGTTGCTACACAGTTTTCTTTGCCTCACAAGACGTTAGAGAGAGGCCGCAAGCAGCTACCCCAGATAAGTGCCTGTTCCATAATCCTGAGCTGTTTTATACGTTGCTCCCTTTTCCGCAGCAGCTCATGCTTCCGTAGTGCCGGCTTCTTTTCTTCAACCTGTAATAAACCTAACCTTTCGTCATTCGCGCAAACATATTTAGTGGTCATTCAATCCTGATTCGAAACCAGGAACCTGTGGCCCAACCATATTTGTGGTCCATTCGTTCCGGGTTTGAACTGGTAACCTATGGCCCATCCACACCCTATTTTTGTCCAGACGGTGTATATACATATATATATATATATATATATATATATATATATATATATATATATATATAAGTACATTATATTGTATATATATTATATCTTTATATGCACTTATAAAGGCAAAAGGTAATTTATTTTTTATCTGCGTATTCAATGTAGTTACGTCATAAATTATCTCACTCATAGTCGTCTATGATTTTTTTTGGAAATTATAGTTTGAGTCATATTGTAATATCCTACTACTAGATAACAATGTGAATCAAAGTTTAAAATATAAAAACAGGAGCTTCACGGTCATCGCTCAATTTAACTCAATGTATAGTGGAAAAATTAAATCAAAAGTAATTTATTTTACCGCAATGTAATATTGCCATAAGTGGTACCGGTGCCAATGTGATGATAATAGTACTCTATAATTATAATATTATATTCCATCTGGTTGGGTTTTTATTTGTTTATGTATTTTTATTTACTTACTTTACTATGTTTAATAATATTTAAGTATATTTATCATTTACTTTTATATTTTTATACAGTCCAACTAGTTGATAATACCATAGTATTATCATCTAGTTGGACTGTATAAAAATATAAAAGTAACACACACAGTCAACTAGTTGGGCTGTATAATACCCCAATATACCCATATCATACCCATTAATACCTCATATTCTACAATTACTTTAAAAAAATATATGCTTTCCCACACGTATCAACTTGCTTGGCTTTGCAATAATGACAAAGTCCCCAGATTTTGTCATTGTGTCATTGATGTTTGTCATTTTATCATTGTCATAAGCAGTGGACTTTCACAGGCTGTAATGGAATCGAATCAAAATATTTTCCAAAATTATTAATAAATTGTTGCCATTTTATGGGCACTATTTTGACGCCCTTGCGTCTTGCCCTTGCTATAGGAGTGTGCTTCACGGAAATTCATGAACTCTTTAAAGGCGTTCCTTCCTTCTTCATTGAAATTTAAATTTTTACATAACGTAATGTTCCCTAAACTTCTAAAGAATTAAAGTCCGTTGGTCTGGAGAATATGGTGGATGAAGAAGGGTGGGCAATCCACTACTGTACGATTTACTGAAAGTTTTCTTCCTCGCACAACTTCCTTGTGGAACTGACTACCAGCGATTTACTGACTGAAACAAGTTGGGGACCTTCAAGAAAAGAGTGTACTCCTTTTTAAAAAGCCGGTAACGTATAAATTGCAGTCTCTAGTGTTGCAGTTTTTAATGGTCGTTGACAGTCACCATCACATGAGCCGCACGCTAGTTTGCCCAACGTTATATAAAAAAATTACATACCTACATCAAAAGCCGACGCTAGCAAAGTCGTAGTTTGAGTAGTTTAGATCCGCATCCACTATCGCCTTTAATTTGTTATAATCAACTTTATTTTCCGGGAACCACGAGATTTTTTTATAGAATATGGGTAACAAATTAGCACACAGTTTACCTGATGGTAACAGTTTACCTGGATGCTTGTGACTCATAGACATTATCCTCAATTAAGAATCTAAATGCAGAGGCGTTTTCACCCACGAGGACTAAGATTGAACGCCTCTTATCTAGAAAAAGTTTCTACGGTCTCTAGACACACCATACGAACGCAATAATAAGCTGCTATTTTACGCTAGTATTTCAAAGCATGGACCTACCTTTTATTCCAGACAGGGTAACTTAATTTAGGACAAATGAGACTTCTAAGCGCCTACTTATGGCACCATTAAGGTGCGACTTGCACCGTATATAAATGTAGATGTTTCTTGGCCACAGCATCCACTCAACATCAAGTTGACTGGGTACTCGTTTGTCACCTTTATTCTATAAAAAATAGAAATCTTATAAAAATAAATCACTAAATTATTTTGAAATTATTAAAACTAAGTCAGAAATCCATTTATAGAGCTATTTACATACTTTCATAGGAATGTTCTTCGTCGCCGTTATTATTGAAGTACACTACCAAATGCAACAAAAAAATTGATAAGTTTTTTAAGCTCAAAATAAAATATTATATTTCTAATCAACTTTTGCAAACTTTTAGAAATAAAATTAATAAACGAATTGTAAAGTATAATTTTCAACAATGAAATACTGGTCGAGTGTCGGGTCAACCAGTCTCAGGAGCACGCGCCGTCCGTCGCCCATCGTGGTGTCACATATCTCTGTTTGGATATACGACAAAAGTTAAACATGGCTGAGTTAAAACCTTCGCTATATACGTAACATAACACTCGGCGGATTTCAAATCAAATAATTAAATACTAACCGAGATGGGTTTGTAAATATTTCGTTAAATACACACGCACAATTTTAATTTATTGCAGAGAAAGGAAATATTATTTAACTTAGGCGTAATAAAAGAGCTATAATAAAATGAAAGCTCAACGGTTAATAGATGCCGTTTACGTAACATTAATCTACTGTATGAATAAATAATTAATATACATTTTAGCATAAAGAAAAATATTATTTGCAACTCTCAGCCACTAAAAAACCGAAGAGGACTCGCGTCCTGAGGGTTCCGTATAAGCTAAGTTATTTATATAAATAGTTCATCCATCTTGGAAATACGGGTAAGAACATTTGTCTAAGGAAAAGATAGTTAAGTCGAAAAATACGTTCTCCCGGAGGTACCTACATCATTTACATCCCGGTCGATGCTCCAACTTTCTACAAATTTTAACGATTATGTATTTTTTATTTACTTTTTCCATGAGACCTTATTCTGCCAAATTTAATTATTCTTAATACGAGAAGTAAGTAACCTATAGACTTGGATGACATAAATTATCTTCTGAATGCGTTAACTTGGAAAATTTATACACCTCCAAGGGACAAGTAGATCTTGCTATTTGAAATAATTTCAACTTGATATCTCTACTCATACCTGAGAAAAATGGCCAATGAGACGGACCAACGACAGTCTGACGAACAACAAATTGATCCTATTAGGGGTTCCGTTTTTTAAGGTAAACACAAAAAGTTATGTCAATGTACTTAAGAGTCGTACAATATATGTATACTAATATATTAAGAAATATTTCTTCTTCAATTCGATTTCTTGAATTTGTTGTTTATGTAGGTATTCTCGACACACTTTTATTGTTATAAGACTAAACTTCAAAAAATAATATTTTAAATTAAAGTTTACAATATGCGCGATAATATGAGGTGATTAGAAGTTAAGGCTCTAGAGTAATATAATATAGATAATGGAATATGGAGCCGTGCTGCAGCTTATTATGACCGTAGCACGAATGGTTCAGTTCGATCGGAGAAGGACCACTGAAATTGCAGTTTAATGTTGTAATTAATATGGTGATAAACGAGAATCAGAGAGCATTGTACTGGTAAAGAAGCAATTTATCTTACTTCTCAGAGGTGATAATCCAACTGTATTTTCATTTTTAATCGAGATTCTTGAGGATGATGTAGATTATACGCTCATACTTCCTGTTTTTCTGTATGAAAAATCAACGAATATACAAATACAGAAGACAGATATTTCAATAGTCAGTCCTTCTAACTATCGTAGGAATAACAACGAAAAGGGAAGGTTCGCCTTTATTCTTACAATTTTAAGTAGGATTGTAGGAGTAATCTAGATCCAGTAGTCGTTTTTTACTCGTGTGAAAAAGATGAATAAAACTAAAGAAGTCTTTAAAAGCAAATTAAATAATCTGTGGTAATATATTAAATACAGAACGATATAAATAATAAAATTCAAAGGCCGGGGCTTGGCCAAAATAAGATTAGCCTAAGCAATGTCTCCGAAGAATTCGATTGCACCAAGTCTGCCCATTGTTTTATCTGCATCATATTTTGAAAGGCATCTATTTATAGAAATGAGCCACCGCTGTATGAAATACCACCGTGCAGCGTTGTGATAATTCAAATTTATTGTGAACGTGTACAGCAACACCAGCCTTTTAATCTCTGATACGACATAGAATTTATTTGACAAATATTTTGCGAAACAAAGGTGCAGACGGAATTAACTACAATCGTATTTCGGATTATAAAATTACGCTGGGCGAGTGACCATGCATATTAAAATATTAATATGTAGATATTATGAAGTTAATTGATTGTAAATATAAGAGGTAGGAAATTGTTGTTGTTTTAATTAGGTAATGGTTATATTTTTAAGAAATGAAAAGTGTATAAATCCACAAGCCTTTTCTGTATTTTGATAATGGCTAAAATATATTTTATGAATAAAAAGGATGAAATGTTTGATCATAATATTTTATTATATATATTAAATATAAAATGATTACTGTATTTCGTAATTATATTATAACTATATAGTTAGATATCAGTGTGATAATGTATAATCTCTCCAATGAGCTTCATTCTTTCGTTCGCCCCTATTGTTTGTATTATATTCTTACAATCTCGACTTTGTAACAGAGAATAATATAACATCTCGGATAAAATATATAAGCTACTTCCTATAATCCTTTCACTCAGCGAGTAACAGAGAGGGATATGTTTACTAGATTGTAGGAATCCTATTCCATTCAGGAGTCCTTCTGAGTAGTACCAACTTCATAACACCAGAAGCTGCTATTTGGCGTCAATATTTCTGCCGTCAAATAGCAATTTTTCCGGTCTAAAGGGACACTGCTTGCAGTTGTGTTCCATTCCAAAGGGAATAAAGGCTGTGAGACACTACATCTTAGTCCTCGGAGGTGACAACGTTTGCAGCCTTCTTTGTTTAAGTCGGATGAGACATCCAAGCTGATCAGTACGCTGTCGTGGCAATGGGCCGTTCATGTAGCTCGATGAACCGACAACTGAAGGGGAAGAAAGGTCCTCTTGTAGCATTTTCGTGATGATAATCGGGTTGTCGAGCGACTCCACACTATAATAAGTGACTATCTGATGATACTAGTAGGGGTTCGATGGAAACAAGTGGTTCAAGGCCGTACTTTATGACAATTTATAGAAAAGCCTCATGCTCAGGTGTGCACTTGTAATTTCGTGACTATAACTGGCATTTTACGAAAGTAATACAATTCAAATATCTAAGAAACATAGCTAATATGATAATTACGGTAGAAGTTCAAGGCGGTTAATCTCCTTTTATACTCTGACGGCTTATGTTGATACAACCCTCTTATCTATTAAACTGTTAAGCGAAATTGCAGCCTCCGCTGTGTTCCAACTTAAGGAGTAAGAGACCTAGAAAAACAGTGCTAGGTAAGGCAGTTTATGTTAACCCTCAGACGTGATAAGGCACCACACGAGTCCTTACTGCCGTAACAACTAACCAGTGGGTAAATGGGATATTATATCAGTTCTTGTGGTGACCCGAAACAAAATAGATAATTACGGGTTTACTATTGTTGAGAAAAGACGTCGGTCGAGATCCGTCTGTAACCAGCGTGGGACCTCCAAAATAAATACAAGTACAACTGTGCGTATTGTGGAGCCCACTATTCAGCTCTACATATCCCGTTTGGACAAAAGAACGTCGGGAGAAGACGTCCTGCGTTTCGTGGAAGAACGAAGCCGGTGCCGCATACAGGATCCGATCTCTTTACATTTGCAACATCTGGAGTCTAATAGGTTAACGAACTTCAAATCCTACGTACTTCAGGTTCCTGCAAAATACTAAAAGACATTCCTTGCTACCGATTTTTGGCCCTCTGGAGTAGGGTTTCGCAGATACAGGTACGCGCAAAAGAAGAAAGCTCCTTAAATAGTGTTATATTTATATTCCATATATATATTTTAGGTTAAGGTATATATTGCTATGGGCCAATGATCTTAATTTTTAAGTCCTTGATGCCTGAAAAAAAAGTTATTGTATTGTATTTTATTACAATGGATGGACTGTTAACTTGTTTCTTTATCTTCTTCATCAGTCCGTAGTAGTCTGTGCTGGACATAGACCTCGGTTAGTAGGTGGATTGATGATCACAGATGCAGACGTCTCGTCTTTGAAGCTACTCCCAATCGCAGGTATCACGTCTGACGTAAACAAAATGGCTGTATATATAAAGGCCTAAAGCACAGACATTAATAAGTTGTTTACAACTTAAGACAATTAACAGATTCTATTTATTTTTATACATTTATTTGGAATAGAATAGAATAATTTTTAATACAATACAGATTACAAATAATTGTCATTGGAAGTCATTTTGTCACCTTTACCACTGGTTCGGATAAAACCTCTGTACGGGAAAGAATCAGAAGTAAAGTCGGCCAGGTTTAAGCTTAAGCTTGAAGAATTTAATACGAGTATCTGACAAAAATAACGTATATTAAAGAATACTGTTTGAAAATACTGTTTATTCGGAACAAATAAAAAATGTTAATTGAAGAGTAAATAAATAATCTTGGTTTTCCGCCAACACGGATATACATAAAGTATAATAATATGTTGTTACTTACAATATACATACACTAATACCTTTAACAGGGTCATCTTATACTGCATCAGACAAAAGATACTCTTGGAATAAAATACTACATAAACGAATTAAAAAATAGGGTAGTATGAATAAAACAGTCAATTGTTTCACTTTTACATTAGGTTATAATTTATTCGATAGTTAACTTTCATCTGACGATTCATCATCATCTGTCTATAAGTCGCAAAATAGAACAGCAAACGGTTTGCGTATTAATGAGTATAGAATAATAACTACAATTATAACACTATAGCTACACCATTATATTTACGATCAGGTGGAGTATTTTTTTGTTTGTTATCCTCTCATGTATATAAAGTATCTTTTAAGAAACGTATTTGTTTTTACACAAATTTGCAAAAGAGGTTCGAACCGAGAACCCACAATAATCGTCGTGTCTCAAAAGCGTGTTCGTCGTAAATAAAAAACTTGTTCATTTCTTTTTCCTGTTATTTAGTTCAAAATAATGGTGGATATTGATTGCAACTTAACTTTTTCTCTTGCAAATGAATATGAAATGAATATTATACTGTAGCTCAGTGGCTAAGAGCCCGCTGTAAATTTCACAGTATGAGAGCGTTAGAGTTCAATTCCCGCATGCACCAATGATGTTATTATCAATTGCTATATCGAATACCGATTTACCAAGTTCTCGATATTGAAGAAAAACATCTTGAGAAATCTTGCGTCTGAGGAGTAAAATATATCGATGACATGTGAAATTAACATGCACGAAATCAGGACGGCGGACAAATTTTACTATTATTTTATTTCATCTCATGGTTTTTTTTATATAATAAGGGTGACAAACGAGCACTCAGTCCACTTGATGGTAAATGGGTACTGTGGCCTATAGTTATCTAGATTTATTATCAATTAAGAATCAAAATGCAGATGCGTTGTCACCCTTGAGGACTAAGATGGAATGCCTCATTTCCAGTAAAAAGGGTCTTCTGTTCTCTAAACTCACCTTAAGAAACACGTCAGCATTAAGCGGCTATTTAACTAGTGGTACTCTCTGAGAGCGAGGTCCTACCCCGGTCGAGCCGACCCATTATTGCTGCAACAATAATATAACCACAGCATGGCTCTACCACGTGAAAAATTAAATTGAGTATTGGGAATTGGAAATGAGAAGAACCTTGGGCCCAGCAGCGGGACGTGTATACAGGCTGTGATTAACTCACGATCTTTGAAAGTTTGATATTGAATTAATATTTTACCGCTTTTTAATCCCACATGGATTGAGAACAAACCGTCTCGTTCATCATTTTACATATCAAAGCGCCAAAATGTGTTTATACATGATTCATTCAATTCGAATCAAAGTGTATCTAATTGATGGCATTCAGGGCAATCCGTTATTCTTAAAATAATTTGCATTATGTTTCTCACATTATAAATTCGACAAAAAAATGTTACGTGAAATCAAAATTTTAACAGCTATGTTTTATTGATTAACATGACACCTCTGTTCACAGTTTTTTTATTGATGTTGACATAATTATTATAATTGAATTATTAAAGATAGAAAAAAAAACATGTGAATACTGACTGGATATAAAATGTAATTGTCAATTACATTTCACATTGTAATTGATTTTGTATTATTTTATTATAATTTGTAATTATATTAATATTTTTATAATGATTTCTTATATTTACGCGAACACTGTACATTGATTAAAACTACTTTTACGGATTTTTTTCGCGTTTTATTTATTTTATTTCTAATACCCGACGTTTCGGGTGCTTTCCAGCACCCATGGTCACGGGAAACTGAGGTGACTGACGTCCCGATGTCAAAGTTAACCCGGAGTACCTTCAGCTTTTTAAATTATTGTCTTTGGTCCGATCTACGCAGAATGAACTAACTGTGGTTTGAAGTCTTGCAGTGGTATGCTTGGGTTTAGTTTTAATTTTATTAATTATAGGATCCCAAGCAGGTGGTAATACCAAGCCTCCTTCTCTATTGAAATTAGGATGTTTTTTAATTTCAATAGCCTCACGTATCATCCTTGGTTGGAAAGAACACCGATTCCTACGACAAAACGATATCATTCATACCCTCCTCGATCCTCCATCGACACATCGGGGTGGTGGGGTGGGAGGGGCAAGAAGATGATTCTAGAATGTCACGTAATCATCGGGGCCGAGGACATATAAGGCACGCGCGACCGTTGCGCGGCCTCTTTCCACCGCAGTCGTCGTTGAAACCACACCGCTAGTAGAAACCGCTTTAGCCTGGAAGCAGTCGAGCTCCAGGAGACCCGCCTCACCTCGTGTGAGATATAGTCGCGCACCGCCTCTCTCCGGAGTGTTCCAGAAGAAGTTCCAGAAGTTGCAGCTATAGTGCTCAACAGGATAGAAGAAACCCCGGTGAGTCAACATTCCTTAATTTAGCTCCTGCCTTACATAGTTTAACCCGCTCCAATTTTTTTGTTCTCCTAATAAGGCAGGATTCCTTTTCAGCGATTTGGCACAATAATAGTTTAGTTTTAGGGAAGAGCGAGTGCATTATACCGCATGCTATAGTAGTCGCCTTTACGTAAGCGTAGAAGCAACCGCATATACAGTCCACTTTAGTTAATATCTCGCGTAATAGGTTTAAGGTTCGACCGGGGAACTAGACTTCGGCAGCCTTAAACACGTGGCTCCACCATTTTATGGTCACTTCGAGCAAGATTTTGGTCGAATTGTTGAATTAATTAATTAGATAATGCACTCCAATTTATAGAATAGACTTAAATAGTGTTCGTTTAAATTTAAATTTTGATTAGGTACTCGCAAACAGAATTATTCGTTTTATAGCGCTCGTATTTGATTAAATTTAAAGCCTATTAAATAATTGAAACAGTGTAATAGGAACCGTTTGATACGCTTACCCACAATCTTGATAAAATTATTGAGTCTAGCAAATGACGCGTCACCTCGATTCGCTGCGCAGGTGTTCGATTTAATTACGTAATACGGCATACCGAGTGTCCATCCTTTATTGTTTGTGCGTTGTGAGATTAATTGTGATTGATATAACTTTATTATAATAGTTTAAAATGGCAGTTAGTGGAAGTGAAATCAAAATTAAAACGCTTTATGCTAAGAGGGACATACTCTTTTCGCGTATGCAGAATATAAGTGATTATATAAAGAACATCCATATAGAAGCAGTGCGGGAAACTTTTTTGACCGAAATCGAAACGATAGATTCTTTACGAATAGATTACGAAAAAATATTAGACCAAATTAATCATTTGGAATTACAAATCGACCCGAAATACATAGTGAACTACCAATCGCTGCTGGCATTCGAAGATATGTTGTGTCGCGTGAAAAGAATTGCGAGATCCCTATCTCAAAACGAAGCAAAGCCGGAAAAACAGGTACGTCCAAGCGACTCGATTAGGTTGCCGCCAATAGACATTCCGGTATTTAATGGTGATATTAAGACGTGGCCCTTCTTCTTCAGTAGTTTTCAAAACAATATACATAATAACCCATCGTTATCGGACGCCGAAAAATTATATTACTTAATCAGTAAACTTAGTGGCAGGGCACAGTCGATCTGCTCTGGTTTTACACCTACAGCAAACAATTACTTATTAATATTCGAAACGCTTAAAACTAAATATGAAGATAGGAGAATGTTAGCTTCCGAATATTTGAACCAGATATTCGATCTTAAATCTATATCATCCGCGAACATCAACGGCTTAGAGCAATTTCTAGATAAATTTGTGGCATCGGTGGCTGCACTTAAGAATTTGAAATTTAATGATCTTATGGACGTGGTGTTTCTCCATATTGCACTGAAGAAGTTGGACCCCGACACCGTGCGTGCGTTTGAAATGGAGCATCGTAGCTCGGAGATGCCTTCCTTTCATTCATTAGCATCGTTCGTGCGAGATCAAATAAAGGTGATGCAGCGCTCTCCGAACGTTAAACAGGAGATTAAAAGGTGCGTCGACCGTAGACAGACTCAACCATCTAAAATAGCAGGGTCGTTAACTTACGTAACCGCTACGCCAACATCACTCCAGCATACTTGTTTAGTATGTAAAGATAGACACGGTAATTTATATAATTGTGCGACTTTTCGTAAATATTCACCAAGCGAGCGTTATAAATTAGTAAAGACAAACAACCTATGTTTGAACTGCTTAAGCGATAAGCATTTAGTTGCAAAATGCAATTCGAGTTCCGTATGTAGCAAGTGCGCCAGGAAACATCACACGCTATTACATTTTGAAAATAGCAACATAGCGGCGTCAAGTAAAGCGGATAAGGAATTCGCCCCTACTAAGGTCAACGATTCTAGCGGTCGACCTGGTGATTTCGCTCTGTGCTCATTGGCAAATATAGGAGCACAACCTCCTTCAACCATGTTACTGGGTACGGCACGTATTTTGGTTAGGGATTCGCGTGGAAACGAACAAAGCGTCCGTGCACTGCTGGACAGCGGAGCCCAAAATAGCTTTATAACGCGACAATGTTGTCAGCGCTTAGGCTTAGTAATAAATAGGTCACTTTCATGTCCTGTAATTAAAGGCATCGGAGGCACTAGTAAATCGACACAGGGATATATAAATTTAAAAATTTATTCTCGGATAGATCGTAATGTTAACTTTGATATAAATGCACTAGTAGTAGATAGGGTCACTGAACGGTTGCCAACCGTTTCGGTTGACACCTCGGCAATGATTGAATTTAAGAATTTGACTCTGGCGGACGACACTTACGCCGTTCCTGGAAACATAGACATGCTCATTGGAGCATCGCTTTTCCCTTATCTTTTGTTAAACAATAAGGTCAGGGGCAACTCTTCGCATACCGCGCCTTACGCACTGGAAACCGTATTGGGCTATGTGATCCTTGGCTCCGCCCCCATCATAGATAGTATTTCGGCAACCTCTTATTGTGGTATGGCTGTCGAACCGCTCGAGTCGTTAGTCCGCAAATTTTGGGAGATGGAGGAGGTGAACGTTCCACCCATAGCTAGCTCAGATGATAGGTTATGCGAGGAAATTTACGTCCGCATGACCATTCGTGATCGCGACGGTAGATATAGTGTAGCGCTACCTTTTAAAGGAGGTGTTTTATCTCTCGGCGATTCGCGTCAAATGGCGGAAAAACGTTTCTACAGCTTGGAGTGTAGGATGCTCGCTTCACCCCAGTTAAAGGAAGCTTACGACGGCGTCATTAACGAATATATAAGAGAAGGTTACATATCACTTGTGGCTTCGAAATTAGATAACTACGAAGACACACCGTCGTATTTCATACCACACCACGGAGTCATTAGAGAGGACAAACTTACATCTAAGTTACGTGTAGTGCTCGACGCTAGTGCTAAAACTAGCACTCACCTGTCGCTTAACGATATCCTCTATAGTGGGCAAAATTTACAGGGCAGTTTATTTAATATAATAGTCAATTTTCGTTTGTTTAGTATAGCACTATCCGCCGATATTCGTCAAATGTTTCTTTGCATAGGGGTCCGTGAATGCGACCGTAGATTCCAACGCATTTTATATCGTTTCAACCCAAAGGAACCTCCAATGGTGTTTGAATTTAATCGCGTTTGTTTTGGTTTAAAGTCGAGCCCATTTCATGCGTTACGCACGGTGAGACAGCTCGCTCACGATGAAGGTCCCTCTTATCCTAAAGCTAAGAGGGCAATTGAGAGCGGATTATATACGGATGATTTTGTGTACTCGGTCGATAGCGTGGAGGAGGCAACCCTAATCACCGCCGAGGTTATAAGGCTCATGAAATCGGGTCAATTCGATCTTGTGAAGTGGACTAGTAATTCGCGTCCGGTTTTGGATACAATCCCACTATCACACCGTCTTTCGGCGATAAAGGAATTCGACGATTCTGATACACACAAGGTGCTCGGTCTATGTTGGTCACCAGAGTCCGACGTGTTTAGCCTTAAGGTAAATCCGCCCGTAGAGAAATGCACAAAGCGCACAATACTGTCATGCGTTGCTAGATTATGGGACGTCATGGGTTTCGTAGCTCCGGTGGTATTATACGCTAAGCTTTTAATTAAACAACTTTGGTTATTGGAATGCGACTGGGATGACTCGCCGCCTGACAGCATTGTTCGGTTGTGGCAGCGCTTTAGAGAGGAACTTCCTTTATTAAGAGAAATTAAAATACCGCGTCATATAAACGTAGATAGAAGTAGCGCCATAACAGTCGTTGGGTTTGCAGACGCCAGCGAGAAGGCTTACGGGGGCGTTGTATATTTCCACGTCCAGAATAATGGTAGAAATTCGATTAGCCTCATTAGTTCTAAGTCGAGAGTCTCCCCCCGTAAGGTTGTCTCTCTGGCGCGCTTAGAGCTTTGCGCAATATTAGTACTCACCAAGCTTATTACCGCAGTTATCAGCGCATGTAGGGATAGAGTTCACATAGAAAGGATATTGGCCTTTTCCGACTCCACCGTCGCCTTATGCTGGGTTCATTCTTCACCCCACCGTTGGGATACGTTTGTTGCGAACCGAGTGGCCAAGATACAAGACGAGTTAGAAACGCGGAACTTTTATCACGTGTCCGGTACGGAAAACCCCGCCGATTGTCTATCCCGTGGACTCACCCCGATGCAAATAATGGACCACCCGCTTTGGTTCCACGGACCTGCTTGGGTTCACTTGGATCCCTCGCAATGGCCAATAACCGACTTCGAACCTTCGTCAGTGTCACAACCGCCGGAAGAGAAGAGACACGCTCTAGTGGCGAACGTTTCGAGTGAGGTTTCTCCAATCATTGCTTTGGCGAACCGCTTGTCCTCTTGGTCGAAATTATTGCGTAGCGTAATTTACGTTTGTCGATTCGCGAAGCTGTTACCGCGACGTTCGTATGTCTTAGCATCCGATTACAACTATGCCGAGTCGCTAGTATTACGTGAACTTCAACGTGCGCACTTCTCTGAAGAAATTAGAAGATTACAATCGAATAGAGCTTGTAGTCGCGCCTTTCAACGCCTTAAGCCATTTTTACAGGATGGGATTGTAAGGGTAGGTGGACGCTTGTCCAACTCGCAATTGAGTTTCGACCAACGGCACCCTATTGTTTTACCGCGTAAAGACCATATCATGAACTTATTAGTCGATTACCATCATAAATTGAACTCGCACGCTGGCCCCGACTTGTTGATGTCGATTTTGCGTCAGAATTATTGGATTCTTTCTGCACGTAGTTTAATACGCAATCGGGTGCACCGATGTATAGCTTGCTTTCGGGCACGCCCCAAGCCGTCATTTCCGGAAATGGCGGAACTTTGATCTTGTAGAGTAATACAATCAGTAAAGCCCTTCACGCACACCAGGTCTGATTTCGCTGGTCCGTTTAAGGTCACGCTCACTCGCGGGCGTGGTATAAGATCCACAAAGGCTTACGTCTGCATTTTCGTATGTCTAACTACTCGAGCGGTGCATATAGAACTCGTTGGTGATCTAAGCACAGCAGGCTTTATGGGTGCCTTTAAAAGATTTCTTTCCCGCCGTGGCCCTGTAAGTAGATTGTATTCGGATAACGGTACGAACTACGTCGGTGCAAAACGTATTTTATCGGAACTACATGAGCTCTTAGCTAGCAAATATTATAATTCGGAGTTCGCTCACATTCTAGCCGAGAACCGCATTGAGTGGTCTCTGAACGTCCCAGCCGCGAGCCATTTTGGGGGCAATTGGGAGACTAATATCAAGAGTCTAAAGAGTCATTTATACCGAGTAATAGGAGATCAAATTTTGTCCTTCGAAGAGCTAAGTACGGTGCTCGCTCAAATTGAATGCGTAATGAATAGTCGCCCACTTTGTCGTACGTTGTCTAGTGACCCCTCGGAACCGCTGGCTCTAACTCCAGCACATTTTTTGAATTTAACGCCTTTAAAGTATTTGCCCGCCGCAGATATGGATGAGAACAGACTTAGCATTTCCGCACGCCACAAATTATTAGATCGGTTAGTGCAATCGTTTTGGAAACGATGGAGGATGGAATACTTGCATACTTTGCAGTCTCGGCAAAAATGGAACACAGCAACTGAGCCTTTAGCTGTAGGAACTGTAGTTATGCTCACCAAAGAGAATACGCCGCCTCTCCACTGGCCGTTAGGAATTGTCGAAGAGGTCTTTCCCGGTTCCGACGGAGTAGTTAGGATAGCTCGCGTTAAGACCACGGTTGGGTCTTACTTGCGTCCGGTTGTCCGTTTGTGCCCCCTGCCTCTTTCATAATTTAAATTAGCTTTCTAGATTAAATTGTAGTTGAATGTAAGTAATCTTAGCGTTAGTTAGTTATTTTGTTAGTTGATCTTAGCTCTAGTTGTATTAGTTAATTTTGAAGGAAATCCTTCAAGGGCGGGGGAGATGGTTGCGCGGAAAAAACCATTGGATTATTATATTTGACGGTAGAGGTGCCAAGCCGCTTGTTCCTTTCCGACAAAACGATATCATTCATACCCTCCTCGATCCTCCATCGACACATCGGGGTGGTGGGGTGGGAGGGGCAAGAAGATGATTCTAGAATGTCACGTAATCATCGGGGCCGAGGACATATATGGCACGCGCGACCGTTGCGCGGCCTCTTTCCATCGCAGTCGTCGTTGAAACCACACTGCTAGTAGAAACCGCTTTAGCCTGGAAGCAGTCGAGCTCCAGGAGACCCGCCTCACCTCGTGTGAGATATAGTCGCGCACCGCCTCTCTCCGGAGTTTTCCAGAAGAAGTTCCAGAAGTTGCAGCTATAGTGCTCAACAGGATAGAAGAAACCCCGGTGAGTCAACATTCCTTAATTTAGCTCCTGTCTTACATAGTTTAACCCGCTCCAATTTTTTTGTTCTCCTAATAAGGCAGGATTCCTTTTCAGCGATTTGGCACAATAATAGTTTAGTTTTAGGGAAGAGCGAGTGCATTATACCGCATGCTATAGTAGTCGCCTTTACGTAAGCGTAGAAGCAACCGCATATACAGTCCACTTTAGTTAATATCTCGCGTAATAGGTTTAAGGTTCGACCGGGGAACTAGACTTCGGCAGCCTTAAACACGTGGCTCCACCAGTATATATATATATATGTATATATATATATATATATATATATATATATATATATATATATATATATATATATATATATATATATATATATATATATATATATATATATATATATATATATATTACGATTGTGCCAAATCGCTGAAAAGGAATCCTGCCTTATTAGGAGAACAAAAAAATTGGAGCGGGTTAAACTATATATATATATATATATATATATATATATATATATATGTACGAGGGGTGATCCAAAAGTAATGATAACCGGTTACTTCAGGTCCGCATAAAAATCCAAAAAAAATATTTTTTGCTTGCTTATATACTCACTACGTCAGCCTAAAAAATCATATAAATAGATCACGATTTCCGGGAGATATATTCATTTGAATACGAACTGTCAAAGAGATAACATCAACATGGAGAAAAATGAAATTAGAGCTGTCATCAAGTACCTCTATTTGAAAATAATTTCTTCAAAAGACATACACAGTGACTTAGTGGAAACATTGGGGGACTCTGCTCCTCCATATTCTACAGTTGCACACTGGGCCAAGGAGTTTAAACTGGGCAGAACATCCACTGAAGATGAACATCGCGAAGGACGCCCATCCACGTCCCTCACCGAAGACAACGTGAAAAAAGTCGAAGATGTTGTGTTGGCAGATCGAAGAATGACCATCAGGCATGTAGCTGAGGTCACAGGGATCTCATATGGCAGCGTTCAAAGAATCCTTGCGAACGAGTTGCATATGAAAAAGGTCTCTGCGCGTTGGGTACCCAGAATGTTAACCGACTAGCAAAAGAAAAATCGAGTTGACATTTCGAGGGTCAATCTCGAATAGTTCCAAGCAGATCAAGAAAATTTTTTGTTCCGTTTTTGACTATGGACAAAACCTGGATCTACCATTTTGATCCTGAAACGAAACAACAATCGATGACTTGGAAGCGAGCCTCCTCACCGACGCCAAAGAAATTCAAAGTTTCAAGTTCGGCGGGAAAGGTTATGGCATTTGTTTTTTGGGACGCTCAAGGCATAATTATGGTGGAATATTTGGAAAAGGGAGCCACTATTACGGGCTCATATTACGCAGACCAAATAAGAAGATTACGGGAGGCCAGTAAGGAATAAAGACGCGGCAAACTGCGAGCTGGAGTGCTGTTTCACCAATACAACGCGCCGGCTCACAAAGCCGCAATTGCGATGGCTGCCATTCAAGAAACGGGATTTGAACTGTTCGAACACCCTCCCTATTCGCTATATCTAGCTCCTAGTGACTTCTACCTCTTTCCTCGGCTCAAGGAACGCCTCCGAGGCAAGAAATTTGAAGACGATAGCGAAGTAATGGCCGCTGTTGAAGCGTTTTGGGAGGGTCAAGAGAAAGATTTTTTTTCAAAGGGAATCCTGGGTTTAGAAAAAAGATGGACTAAATGTATTGATTTGTTAGACTTTGTAGAAAAATAAATTATTATTTTAACTTTAATTACCGTGTTTTATTTTCATTACCATTACTTTTGGATCACCCCTCGTATGTATATATATATATATATATATATATATATATATATATATATATATATATATATGTATATATATATATATATATACCTATATGTATATAAATATATATATGATTTTTATAATTTTAGAATGACAGGTTAGACGTCGATCAGTGTGGCCGTAGCTCAAACTTTAAAGAAATAAGGCTAAACATGACGAAGATGGCAAAAGACGTCTGATAACTTTGATGTTATACCTGTGTTGTGGGTGTGGGTTCACCAACATGGGGCTTAGCTCAACATATTGAATCAATCAACGTTGAAGTCTACTTGGTTTGGCGTTCCACGTTTAGCCATTTTATAAAGTAATCAATTAATATTTTAAATTCCTACTGCTAGAGCTTTTATGCCTCTCTTTGTTTAGCAATAATATGTCGATTAATTAAAACAATGGCAAGAAAATCATAATTACCTTGTGAAAAACACGTGTTTTTAGCGTTTACTTTTCCTCGCTTCGGTTGTCGTCTTAATCTAATTGACGATGGTTTAAGAACACAAATTAATAAAAATTTAAATAATTAAAATGTCTTTTTAAAGAATATATAAAATTAAAATATTAAATATAATAATGGGTGAGTTAACCGTCAAATGGCTTTTGATGATCAAGTTATTTTTGAAGGGGAGTTAATAGATCGAGAAAATGGATTTGTTTATTTGGGATGCGTATTTAGCAAGTATGGGAGATATGGTAAGGATATAGAACGACGATTTAACGCAAGAAATAGAGTAAATGGTACGTGGTAGAGCCATGCTGAAGTTACGAGTGTATTAGTGGTATAGTTGTGGCACAAATGAGTCGGCTCGACCGGGGAAGGACCACGCTCTCACACAATACCAGCGTCAAATGGTGGCTTAATGATGCTGTGTTTCGTATGTTGAGTGTAGAGAACCGAAGACCCTTTTTACTGGAAACGAGGCATTCCATCTTAGTCCTCACGGGTGACAACGCATCTGCATATACGAAATCGAGGATAGATGTAGATCTCTATGGGCCACAGTGACCGCTTACCATCAGGTGGACTGTGTGCTCGTTTGTCACCCTATCCTATAAAATAAAAGATAAGAAAATGGGGCCCTACACTCTATTGTGGAAATGCCAGAATATATCAAAAAAGGATCGTATGGCAATTCACAATACTGTGTTGGTCCCTACTTTAACTTATAGTACTGAAAGTTGTGTGTGGCAGAAGAACTACGAGAGTAGAATAAATGCAGTGGATTTGCGGTCGTTAAGAAGTATATTAGGGCTGAATCTGAGTGACAGGGTGAAAAATTGTGTGATAAGAGAAGAGTGTGGCTTGTAAGACGATGTTGTGACCAGGATTAAGAAAGGAATGCTTCGGTGGTTTGATCATGTGGAAAGAATAAATGAGGAAAGAGTAACAAAGCAAATTTATGTTGCAGAAGTGAACGGCAGAGTCGGAAAGGGAAGTCCTAGGAAAAATTTTAACCTAACCTAACTCAGTTTGATGTAATGATTTCTTATATTTACGCGAACACTATACATTGATCAAAACTACTTTTACGGATTTTATAGCGTTTTATTTATATTAATTTTAATACCCGACGTTTCGGGTGATTTCCAGCACCCACGGTCACGGGGGACTGAGGTGACTGACGTCCCGATGTCAAAGTCAACCCGGAGTACCTTCAGCCTTTTAATTATTGTCTTTGGTCCGATCTATGCAGAATGAACTAACTGTATTTTGAAGTCTTGCAGTACAGTAAAAGTGGTTTTAATCAGTTCGATGTGATTTCAATCCGAAATGAACTATACTTAGAAACTATATTATCAACTGTGACTGCTTACATTCTATTTGTTTAATAAAAATGTGATTTTATTAATATTATTTTTTCAGGTGTAAGCAATGGGTAAAAAAACCCATTGAAAAGATCCACGTGTTAAAATATATTTGTGTCAAACATTACAAATCCGAGGATTTAAACCCAACTAAAACTAGCTGTTATTCCGTCAGTGGACTTAAAGCTCTTCACATATATGTTTACCTATGTTAATTAGGTTATTAAAAGATAATAGTCAAATTTTGGTAAGAATTCGATTATATAACTAAACTCGAAGTTATTTGTAATTACCTGATTATAAATATTTACTTTTTTATTGATTCATCGCAGAGTCGTGATCCTTGACAAACATTAGCTATAACGAGCACTCATTTTGAAGGCAACTAATAATAAACGATCTCTGTGTTACAATGGTAGACCCACGCGGCAGCTTTTGCTGTCGCATGGACGGGCCGGCTCAAATCGGGGTGGTACCACGGCCGCACAGAATACCAGCGTGAAGTAGAGATTTATCTCTGCGTTTCGCTGGGTGAATGCAGGTGGCCTGAGGCACAATTCCCTCCTTCCCCCTTATTAACATGGTAGCGGAATCAAGTGAAGAACTACTGCAGGAAGGTACCAGCACCCCTGGTGACGGAGAATTCCTCGCTAAGCATCCATGACCAAGTCATCCTACTCTTCCTGAGCGTGGGTGCTCAGGCTGCCCCACGTATTCTGCGTGGGTAGGGGAGGGGGGAGCCGCAATTCCACTCGCGACTAAAACTGCTCGGGCCAGCGGTGCAACAACACCAATGCGACCCCTGCCACGCTATCCGTGAATTTTTGAAAACATCAGGTGAGTTCATTCCAACCCTAACGCTGTCCACTACCATCTGGAGATGGCGAAGCCGGCCTTGCTCTTTTTAACCGAGACTCAGGTGTCCTCTCCAGTTGATACTTCATATCTCTCCTACCCTGGGTACAAATTAGAATATTCCTTTGTACCCCGGACTGGAGTTTCTGCGGAGCATATCCCATCCGCAGAGTCGTGATATTTGACAATTTTAACGTCCACTACGCGGAGTGGCTCGGTTCACGTTTAACCGATCATGCATGGGGATCTGTTTATGACTTTGTTTTGGCATGTGGTCTGACTTAACTGGTTACGTCGCCTACGCGGATTCCAGATCTGGAAGATCATACACCTTCCCTATTTGACCTTCTGCTGACCTCTCATCCGGACGGATATCAGGTTTACATCGTCGCCCCTCTAGGCCGGTCAGACCATTCTCTTGTCCGGAGTATGTTGCCAGTCATATTTATGTCACGGTTGCATTCTACAGGCTGCCGCCGTGTTTGGCACTATAGGTCGGCTGATTGGGATAAGATACGGTCTTTTTTGCATCCTGCCCTTAGGGGCGGGTTTGCTTCTCGCCGGACGACCCCAGCGTTGTTGCTGATTCTGTCGCTGATGTGATGTGGGTATGCAACATTTTATTCCTTCCTCTGTGGTGCCCGTCGGAGACAGATTCCAGCCATAGTTTGGTCGCTCCTGTAAAATAGCAACACGCTATAAGCAGGAGTATTCCTGGGTCTGAGCTTACGCATCAACGTCTCAGGATGTAAACACCAGTACTCTTAAAAAAAGTATAATTCCACCTCCAGGTCCTTTAAAAGAGTAATTGCCAAGGCAAGGTCTGAGTACATCGGCAGAATTGGCGAGGAGCTAGTAGTCCATTGTAAACTGCCAGCTCACGAGGTACCTTGAGGATCGCCAGCTGTGACCACCAATACGGTTTCCGTCGTGATCGATCAGCTGGTGATCTTCAGGTCTACCTGACTCATAGATGGGCGGAGGATGTAGAGTCCAAGGGGGAAGCATTGACCGTTAGTTTGGACACAGCGAAGGCCTTTCATCGGGTCTGGCACAAAGCACTTCTTTCGAAGCTCCCTTGCTACGGGCTTTCCGAGATATTGTGCAATTGGATCACCAGCTTTCTTGCTAGTTGGAGCATCAAGGTCGTAGTAGACGGTGCATGTTCTGATTACAAGCCTATTAACTCTGGTGTTCCACAAGGCTCCGTGCTTATCACCAACGCTGTTTCTTCAGCATATCAATGATATGTTGCAAACTAATAACATTCATTGCTACGCAGACCACAGCACTGCTGATAACTCATACACCGGCCGTGTCAATATTTCTTGGGAAAACGTCGCAGAGTAACGGGACAAATTTGTGTCTGAAGTCGAGTCTTTGCTTAACAAAGTCTCGGATTGGGGGCGACTACATCTAGTTCAATTCAACCCTCAGAAGACACAGGTTAACCGCTAAAAAACCCCTTTTACGTAACTCCCCAGTTTGAAGGCATTCCTCTTGCTGCTTCAGCTAGCATCAGAATCCTTGGCATCGACATATCGAATAGTGTGCAGTTTCGTGGTCACTTAGAGAGGAAGGCCAAATTGGCCTATAAAAAGCAGAGCAGGCCGTGTTTCATGCCAGCCCATCGCTTGTTACTTTATAAAACTCAAGCTCGGCCTCACATGGAATACTGTTCTCATCTCTGAGCCAGAGCACCCCAGTGCCAGCTCCTTCTACTTTCCACTTCCGCATCCAGCGCAGAGGGATTCGAATCGTCGATGACCGAGTTCTTTCTGATTCACTGGCGCTGCGTAGGGATGTTGTTCTACCACGGGGAGTGTTCCGAGAAATTGTTCGGATTAGTACCAGCCGCCAAATTTCACGAACGCACATCGCGTCAAAATTCATAACACTTTCATCACCATCTGGATGCTTGGCGGTCCACCACTTGCCTTTTATTAGGAGTTTTCTTCCTCGAACAACTTCTCTGTGAAATTGTTTACCACCGGCGATTTTTCCGGACCGATACGACTTTGGGACCTTCAAGAAAAGTGCTTACTGGTTACTAAAAGGCCGGCAACATACCTGCAATTCCCCTGGTGTTGCGGGTGTTCATGGACGGCGATAGTCACTTACCCAGACTTCTTCTATAAAAAAATCTTCAGGCGCAGACTATTTATTTTACAGCATAGAAATACTTGTTCAGCGTGGGAACTAACCCTTGCTGTTGCACTGCCGCAGCCAACTGCTTAGCCACTGCGCTACGGAGTCGTTATTTATTTTTTTACCATATGTTGTACCTAATAATTGAATAGATATAATTACAAATTACCGTGTGTAATAAACACTGATTTTTTATTCTCATCGGTATTTTATTAAATCCCCGAGCAAAAAATTTATTTCTTATAAATCATTCAGTATAAGCGATCTTATTATTATTTTATAAAAATATTGATAAACAACCTGTATAGATGGAGTGACGACCTGGTAAGATATGCAGGAAGTCGATGGATGCAGGTGGCTCAGGACCGTGCTTTGTGGCATTACTTGGGGGAGGCCTATGTTCAGCAGTGGACTTGTGAAGGGCTGTAATGATGATGATGATGATTGATAAACAATATATCGATAAACATTATATCGATAAAATTATTCAAGGATAGTCATTTATCAGCACTATTATAATTCTCCATGTTGTCAACACTGTTGGCCAAAAATTAATTGTCATGTCTTGATGTGGGTAGAGTAGCTTGGCGCCCCTTCATACATTCCATAAATTTACTTTTATTAAGGAAGTCCCGGAAGGCCCTTTGATACATTTACTTTTACTAAGGACATCCTCGCTCTTAAACGTAGTGATTATATTCTCTTTGATGATGACACTGATTGCCAAATAACTTTAACTCAGTCCCAACTAGCGACATCTCGTGGGCAAAAGATTATTAGCACTCAAAACAAAGCAAAAAGTCAAATTAATCAACTAAGGACATATTTATTTAATTTATCTAATAATTATCATATATATAATATATTAGTTTAATATGTAATGACGTAGTGTCTATTCCACGTACGTAGAATACTCACCACCCCATAGTATGCCGTGTGTGTCGTAAGAGGCGACATTGGTAAACCAGGAAACAGACATCAGCCCGATCCGATAACAGCAGAATAAAAATGAAAAACTGCAGTTGCCCGTCGAGTCTTGCCTTTTTTACTTTTAGAATTGGAAACACATCATTTTATACGAAAAAAACTCTAAAGGAACTTTTCGACCGAAAAGAGTTACTTATCACAGAAACTTTGTACATTTATTAGCTAAAAACTTAAGACTGAAATACTACGATGCGTGATGTTTGATCACTGACCTCTATATATACAAGTACGCTGGACTGGCTATACACCGTGACATGATGAGGCAATTTGATATGCGCCATTTTGGCGCTGACAGCAGAAGTGCACGCCCACGGAACTAATAATAGGGATAAGACAGTGCGACAAAATATATCGATAAAAATCGGTTATTCTATACCCTACCTATACCTAAATAAATAGAATGAACTCTATGTATAGATGGACTCTACCCATAACGTCCATTCTATTTATGTATCATATTAATATAATGCCATTATCATTCATCATCATTAAAGCCCTTCACAAATCCACTGCTGAACATAAGGCTCCCCCAAAGAATTCCACAAAGCACGTTCCTGAGCCACCTGCACCCATAAATTTCCTGTATGTCTTACCAGGTTTTCACTCCATCTAGTGGGGGAACTTCCGACACTTCACCTGCCAGTACGGTACGAGGCTGCCACTCGAGAACCTTTTTCCCCATCGGTCATCGGTTATTCAAGCTATATGGCCGGTCAATTGCCACTTCAGCTTACTAATCCATTGGGTGATATCAGTCACTCTGGTTCTACTGCAGATATCCTCATTCCTAAGTTTATCCTCCTAAGCTTTCCAGTTTCGGCATTGCCACGTATTCTATACGTGGCATTGCCGACACTTCGACATATCGACACTTAATTGCCTTTGTCGGTGGAAGTTGTGCAAGAGGATCTGTAAAAACCGTGAGTGTAAACGATGGCCAGAATTTGTAAATAAGAAATAAACTAAAGTAGGGCCACTACAAAGTTAAAACACAAATTAAATCCTAAGACTCGAGAGAGAATTAAATCTCTAGACTCGCACTTACTAAATCCCCATGGTGTTCTACCTCCGCCGCAAATTAACAGGGCCACGGAAATGCTTTCATGTACACCCGCGGCCCCTCCGGCGCCAGCCGCCCAATGGCAGCCCCTCCTTAGTTGCTGACTTCTCCCCCCCCCCCGTTTTTCTTCTTAGATAAGGCGCACCAGAAACACAAGGCACACTGCCCTTCACGGCCTCTGACTCCACCTGCACTACGGTACCACGAACCCGATATGTGAATGGAGCCAGGAAAAAACGAGCACTTGGAAGCATCAAGTGGTGTAGCCTCACCAAATTCGCAAAGGATTGTCGAGTGGAATCGCATCGCCAATCGCCATACCAACACTCCTCTTCCCTAACGACTCCACCTCAACCACTGCGGTACAGAGAGAAGAATCTCCTCTAACCGCAGCCCACCAACACACATCCAACGTGGCTAGACATCATCAGGCGATATTTCGACACTTGGCTATGGCCCTTGAGTTTTTGGGAAAATGAGGAAAGAAGAAATAAAAAAAAACATTCGAAATAATAATCTAATACTTTTATACTTACTGGTACTGGTACTACCAGAAAATATTGTCGGAATACTGGACTTTTTCAAAGTGGTGCAGTTCTCATGTCCAATAAAACAGTCGTCTGTGAAATATTCAGAACAAGTATGATCATTTTGTTTCGGACGCCAATGCTTTTAAGCCATAATTTTAGTCTAGGTGCAGTTGGAAACCTGTTAATTACATTTGATAATCATCTGTTGTTGGTGAATTTGTTTGTTAACAGATATGGGTGGGAAAAAATATATATAAGTATTGTAGACAAGAAACTCGACAACGCTATTGAATTTTATTGTTTATCAAAACTCACTAATATACAGCCAAACATGTTGGTATATATGATATTAATATTAGTAACAAATTTTTAAGTATTTATATTATCAAATGGTTTTAATTTGTTCAATATTAGCTGCAAATTCACTTACTTGTCCACTTCCTTTTTGGTAACGAGTTTTACAGATTACGCACACTCTCATTATTATTAAAAATAATTCTTATTATGTAACTAATATTATACATAATCAAACAACATAAAATATTTTCGTTTTTGAGTTTAAAAGTTCAAAATACAGATTTTTCTTAAATAAGGCATTTTAAATAAGACAACAGACTTTGGCATATAATGTCAATTTTAGTTTCCAAGAAAACCGTTAGGGGTGCTTCAAATTGGCGCAGACATTTTGTATGGTATAGTTCTTACGTCACAGGGCTAAATGAATTTGCATATTTTGATCTGTATGGTCAAAATTTGGTTTTGCAGACGATGCTCATGCCAAATAAAAGGTTGCTAACCAAATTTGACCAGAAAGTATTTCTTTAATTTCCAACAAAGATCCGATAAAATCTCCTTGTCAAATTAAAGGCTTATACATTATTATTCGCATGCTAATATTTTGACAATTTAAATTAAAACGGCAGATCTGTACGGTAACCCAAAACGAGAGCATAAATCGATTAAATGAATTATGTCGGCAACGAGACTGGACCCCCGCTAAGCCTAATTGGATTAGTGTACCTAACGGACAGAAGATAAATAAAAGTAAAAGTAACTTTACACAAGCTTATTTTTTAAATACAATATTTTTTCGATTCGGTGTAGTGGTAGCGTAATGGAACTCTCTACGTCATTAATCCCGTGCAAATGTAACAGGATAAAGGAAGCATATTCCTGATAATAACTAAAGAATATAAAACTGCTTATGTTCAGCTGTGGACATTTAACAGGCTTTAATGAATTAATGAAATCACATTATCTATGCAATATTAGAATTTCAGTAATAATTTGTAAATAATCCTTTTTCACATTATATAATTGAATGTCTAAAACAATAAATAGCCACTAAGCATAAATATTTATGTCTATCATTACATAGATGTTTATAATATAACCGTCTAAGTATAACCGTCGCGTCGTCAAAAAAATTATCCAAACTAATAGCGGAAGAATTTCATACGTGGTAAAGCCATGCTGCAGCTATATAAGTAGTATAGTTGTAGCATGAATGGATCGGCTCGACCGGGGTAGGACCACGCTCTTACAGAATACCAGCGTAAAATAGCAGCATTAAGCTGGTGGTGGTGTCTCGTATGGTGAGTGTAGAGAACTGGAGACCCTTTTTATTGGAAATGAGGCATTCCATCTTAGTCGTTATGTACATCTACATTTTGATTCGTAATCGAGGATAGATGTAGATTTCTATGAGCCACACCAATCACTTACCATCAAAGGAACTGTGTGCTCGATTGTCATTCAATCCGATAAAAAAGGAAAGTGGGGTACACGATATTTCTAGTACTTTGATCGTTTGTTTGCTAAATTATAGCTGATAGTTTAATTCCAGCAAATCATTTCAATTTAGACGAGATGCATTATTCGTCGACTCTTACTTTTTTATTTATCCTTTATTGCAAACACCTATGGCAGACTCTACCAGTCAACCCTAAGAAAGAAAGAAAGGTGTTGGATGTTGTATATTAAGGCCAAAAAACACAACCATTCTACTTAAATACATAATATGACACATTTCTATGTGAATTATACGATACACATAAAATGCACACATACACACACATATACACATATTATACTCATATTACTCATATAATATAAAGATAAATTCAATTAATTGCACTTTACCTCCAAGCAACGTTGCCATTCCAATTTGTAAAGCGGGTTAGGCATTCCAGAGGACAGTAACCTGAACTACGAAAGAAAAATTGAAGAATTAAGTTTTATGTGCTGAAAAACTAACCTTAAGAGCGAACAAGGACGAGGTTCACGACCGAAAATGAAGTGGAAATTGTTGAAATTATTTTAAAGATATGATGAAAAATTAGAACCAAGATGAAAAAAGTGTTAATAAAATCCTGGAGCAACGTCTCTGACGTATAGTTACCCTTAAATAGCCTTAATTTAATCTTAAAACGATATACTCGTACAAAGGTACTCTATTCGACTGTATGTTTTTTTATGTGTGTTACATCAGAACTTTTATAGGGGAACTAATTTTCATGATTCTATTTTCATTTGAATGCTGGTGTTTTTCATGTCATCCCATATAAATATGTATTTAATTGTTAATATTATCTTTACAAATGTGTATTTAATTGACTTCGAATACATTGATGATGTTCTCATTTTATCTATATTTCGGTCGGTAAAGTCGGTTGTACAAAATTTTTAATTTTACTACTTATTTAAAACTTGGTAATTACAGACACTGTTATATACGAGTACGTTATATTATCGTTTATTATACTTCATATCTATGTCAACAGCAAATCTAAGCACTAAGATTTAATATCTTAAAAAGTTATGAAAGATTTTAAGTTTCGAATGTCATTGATTATCGTACTTAGTTCATACGCTTTTCCATTTGTATTCCACTCGCAGAAGTCCTCTTCGGAGGAGGGGCTGCCACAGGGCATTCAAAGTTGGTAGGATGTTTGCGAAGTTTCCGTGTTCCTGCCAATATGCGGCGAAGAACGAACATCATGGGGGAACATCATCATCAACTAAGTACGATTCAGATATAACCCGTCCTTGCCCTCGCCAGGCGGGTATGCGTAGACATTTCCGCATTTACAAAAGGCAACTACTTTAAAAGGTGTTTGCCGTTATAGTAGTGCGTCGCTCACGTTCACAAGAGCACTAATTTCTTCACCATAAGACGCTAACAAATTGCGTCCCTTTAGTACCAGCTCAAACAATGTCCTCTCGGTCACTGCTTGCAAAATGGATGGTCCTATTATCAAATATTACATGTGCCTATTGATAACAAATGCTACTACTAACGTTGGTTAAGATGTTTACTAACAATTCTATGGATAGTGGATTATTGAATTATAATAATTTTCTGTGGTCTAAAATAAACAAATAATTTAATTATTATTAAAATGAATTCTTTAGAAAACATTCTGAAGAAATTCTCAGCAGCTGCCCGAGTCAGGTAGTCGGCGGTGTCTCACCCTCGTGCGTCGGAAAGCACGTAAAGCCGTTGGTCTTACGCCTGACCTCGTTCATCGGTCGCCTGACCGTCCCATCGGATTATGAGAGTGACGGAATAGAGAGTGCATCTGTACTTGCGCATACACTTGGGCACTGTGACGGGATATTTCATTCTCTTCGATTTGCATGAACATTTTAATACTTCAGAAGGTGTTTTAAATTAAAGCTTTCTGCGGAATTATAAACATAGATTTCTTCATATATTTTAATTTCAGGCGTTGGAAAACATGGCGATAATTTTTGTGAAGCCCACATTGATGGCGATGATGTAAAGATTTTCCAATTCGTCATTTTAAAACTAGCTATTTGGATTATATAATAAAATATGCCTACATCCTGTTAGTTATAGAAAAATTAGTCAAATAAAAAAGGCACTGGCGCCACATGAACTATGTATATCATGACTGTGTACTAAAAACACCTAGCACTACGTCATCGTTTGTACAAATATTACACATTTCCTCACGATAACAAAGGGCTAGTGGACAACGCGTTGTGACTTATGTCTGGAGATAAGACTATTTGACTATAAGTACGTCATGTGCGATTCACTCCATATTTGCACTAGAGACATACGTAGATAGCGTTTATCGACAAACAGTAATCCTTTCAATAATTCTTGATATTGATAAAATCAATCACATTCTAAATATAGATTATTTTATAGCATATTTATCATTAAATTTCAAAGCGTTTCTTAAGTGTCTAAAATAAAAATGTTGTATTAAAATATTATTACGTTGATGATAATATTATAACATATAATATAATTATCCCACTGCCTTTCATAAGGTGGCCTAAGTGCCATAATTACATTCTTTCCATCTTTTTCTTACTGCTTTCCGAATCCAAAAACGAATGTATATTTTTACATCATGACGCATTTTGTAAAGGTTTACTGAAAGCTCTTTAAGTAGTAGTTCTTCTCGTAAGTCGCAGATTAGGCACAAATAAATTTAGTCAAGTTTAACCCACAGAAAATTCACGATTGCACGTTTACCGCCAAAATGACCTTATTTATCGTATCTCTTCAGAGCCCTATCTTTGCTGCCTCAGCCAGCATCGAAATCGTAGGCGCTAGCGTAGAGAATGAAGTTCAGTTCGAGGTTCGCTTGGATGAAAAGGATACATTGACCTCCAAGAGGCATTGGCATCTTGGAGGCATCTCTGGGTTGGGGCTCCCCAGTACCAGCTTCTTCCACTTGACCGCATCCAGCGCAGAGTGGCTCGAATCCTCGACGACCGAGTGCTTTCCGACCGACTCAATTCACTGGCGCTGCGAAGAGATGTTGCATCTCTTTGCATTTTCTTTCGGATATACCATGAGGAGTGCTCTGAAGAATTGTTCGGATTAATCCCAGCTGCCAAATTTTTTGAATGCACTACGCGGCAAACGTCCCGATACCATTCACACCATCTGTATGCTTGGCGGTCCACCACTGTACGTTTCAAAAGAAGTTTTCTTCCGCGTACGAACTCTCTGTGGAATAGTTTACCACCGGCGATTTTTCCAGACCGATACGACCTGGGGACCTTCAAGAAAAGAGCTTACTCCTTTCTAAAGGGCCGGCAACGCACCTGCAATGCCCCTGGTGTTGCGGTTGATCATGGGCGGCAGTAGTCACTTAACGTCAGGTGAGCCGCATGCTCGTTTGATCCCCCTTCTATAAAAAAATTGGCCTGCTCAGTTGCTTGATCGTAGCTTACTTGCAACTTTACTAAGCACAAGTTCGGCCTCATATGTAATATGTATTGACTTCATCTCTGGACCGATATATCCAAGAACCACCGGCTTGTACTTAACCGCATACAGTGAATCTTCGACGATCGAGTTCTTTCTGAACGGTTCGATTTACTGGCACTGCAAAGAGATATTGCATCTTTATGCGTTATCTATCGCATTTACCATGGGGAGTGCTCAGAGAAACAGTGTAGATTAATTCCAGCCGCCAAAATACATCATCCCACATCGCGGTACTATCCACTCCAGGTTTTTTGGGTTTGCTTGGCGGTTTATCACTTTGCGTTTTACCAGGAGTTTCTTCCTCACATAACTTCTTTTTAGAAGACAACCTCCAGCAATCATACCAAACCGATACCTGGGTAGATAAAAACCTTCAAGAAATAAGCTTATTCTTATTTTTAAAAAGGCCGGCAACACACCTGTAATTTCCCTATTATTGTCGTATTTCATAAGTAACATTCGACACAAAAAATAAACGCGAGTACACTCTCCACATAATATAAGTGAATGATGTAGCTCATAGATACCTACACTCCGATCCTTGATTAAGTTGATACTTACATACAACGCGCGTGCACTTATCAAAGTGCACGCGCCTTGTCATCCCTGAAAAATAAGGTAGTAACCAGGCACCAGTAAAACGGTCTTCGACTCGTAAGTCACCATACGAAATACAAAATTATTATACTGTTATTTCACGTTGCGGTGGTTTCAATAGTAAGTAACATGAAATCATCAAGCACAGTTAAGAATTATCTCAAACATCTAAACACATAATTTACTTGTCAGTGTGCACTAGATTGAAAAATGCTGCATAAACTACAATGCTCTAGATTAAGATCTTACTGTACACACCCACGCGCACTATTTTTTCTTCTGTTGCAAACACACTTACTACAAATTAATACCCAATTTAAAAGTTGGAAGAAATTTCATTTTATTTTCAGTTTCATTTTACAAACAAATTATGATTAAACAGACCAGACCAAAGAAGAAGATTACGGGAGGCCATTAAGGAAAAAAGACGCGGCAAACTGCGAGCTGGAATGCCGTTTCACCAAGACAACGCACCGGCTTACAAAGCCGCAGTTGCGATGGTTGCCATTCAAGAAACGGGATTCGAACTGCTCGAACACCCTCCCTATTCGCCAGATCTAGCTCCTAGTGACTTCTACCTCTTTCCTCGGCTCAAGGAACACCTCCGAGGCAAGAAATTCGAAGACGATAGCGAAGTAATGGCCGCTGTTGAAGCGTTTTGGGACGGTCAAGACAAAGAATTTTTTTCAAAGGGAATCCTGGGTTTAGAAAAAAGATGGTCTAAATGTATTGATTTGTTAGGAGACCATGTAGAAAAATAAATTATTATTTTAACTTTAATTACCGTATTTTATTTTCATTATCATTACTTTTGGATCACCCCTCCTACTTGCATGTATTTCAAATATTTTACATCTTATCTCTATTATAACATCTTGAAAGTTATAAATGTGATATATTCATTACTTTAGCTAAAATTCCTTCACATCTTAAGTATGTGTGGGTTCTAAGGAACCCTTAAATGTGGTTTTTGTGTAGAATATCTTGTAACTGCCAAATAATTCGCTTAAAAAATATGTATTTTAAATTAATTTGTATGGTTAAATTCATGGATCCGCAAATCTGGAAATTTATGGATTCCTTAAGAAAACCTTTAAATAGCTAAAAATATATAGCCATTATTACGTTCTGATCAACTATTTCTGATCAATTTCCGGTCAATTGACAAACGTATACTATTTCCCAGTAATGTGTTAGTTGAAAAGTCAGTCAGTTCTTAAGTAAGAAAAAATGTCTTTTTATTCTACAACAGCCTGTAACTGTTCACAGAAATGAAATTAAACATTAACGGGTTTATAAGTCAAAGTTTCGTCAAGTTTTCCTCTTTTGAAACTACTTGCGTTTCCTAATGAGGTTTTCCTAAGGTTGAAAATTTCATAAATAATTATGTCTGGTTCTAGTTTTGGATTTAAATCGATATTGTAGTAGGATATAAAAACGTTACCTCACTACTCGCAGTTTTCGAAAGAAGAGCAAGAAAGAAAGCGGAAGAATTTACGAACAAATTACGCGCTTGAACCGTTCGATTTCGTTTATTTGTTTTTTCATGAGATATAAAAACGATTCTATAAAATGTATTCTCAATATGACGTAAAAATGAGATCTCATTTTTACGTAGTTTCGTTCCGAAAGCTTTACAATATACGCGTTTAAATGGGCAATTCAGTGCCATATTTGATTTTTTCACCGAAGCAATTACTATCATATCCGTATCTTTCTTAACACAGCACGTAGAATTTTTATAAAATGATTTTGTTTTTGCAAAATAATTAAATTTCAGTAGATTTACGGAGATCCAAAAAGTGTAAAGGTACTACTGACTTAAAAAAAAAAAGAATTTGTCCGTGGGAGTTTTCACACAGCATAATCACAAAAATACAAATTTGCATTGAAATGGATATAATCAAATAATTTTACAAATGTTTGAATAAACTATATATGTATTTAGAAGACATTTGAATTAGCACGTTTTGAATCCTTGATCATTTAGCATATTTGCTCACAATATAATTATCTAAATTTGTCCGAATAGAACAAATATGAAAACTACAAATGATAATAACATGCTATTTGCATAATTTACGTTTACTATTTTGATATTTAAAATAGTACTGAATTGAAATTTATTCATATATATATATATATATATATATATATATATATATATATATATATATATATATATATATATATATATATATATATATATACTATTATATGTATATACTATTATTTTAATAGTTTCTATTTGGTACTTGATTTATCTTGAATGCTGGATTTATAGCTTCGTTATAATTAAGAAATTGGTAGTATCTTAGCAGTAGTTTTACTTAAGTTTATGATATAAATGGTTACGCTACAAAATTCAATATTTAAGCAAGTACTCAAATTCATCTTATTTTACATTTTTTATAGAATAGTTAAAACTAATACCCAGACAGGTTTGGTTTAAGGAAGTAAATTTATAGAACTTTATCACTAAAACTAGTTTTTAATGTACCGTAGCTAACACAGACTATGACATTGGGACGTTGAACACCTCACTCGCCCCCGTGAAAATGGGTGCTGTAAAGTGCTCGAAATGTCTGGAATAAAAAATAATTTATTATTCGCGATAAAATTCCTAAAAACTAGTGGAAATTATTTCTTTGTTACTAGTTTTATATGTTCGAAATTAGGTGGAATGCCCTCGTTCCTGTAAGAAGGGTCACCAAAACCCAATACACTCATCATTCAATCCACCGCAGATTTTCATATTTTCTGTGAGTTTTTTTCCTGGTTGAGCCGACCCATTTGTGCTACAATCTTAACATAGATTACAGTTGTACCACCTATGGGTCCGCTGCTATGCTGCAGAAGCTATCTGCAGCATAGCTTTACTGTGTATAACTACGAAGATAAATAAAAACCAAAAATATGGTACCAAGAACAAGTTTTTTAATTTGTTTTTTGACATAATTAAAAGTTAATAAAGTCCTATATTTTATTCTTAATAAATATTACAATATATATTTCTTGTAACCAGCGAGAAATATTAACACCGAGTGTAAAATGATTTCTTACATATAATCTTATAGTGTATTTTTCGGAACTATCCATGGGGCCTTACAAACAAAACTAAGCGCAAATCATTGAAGTAATATGTACTTACGTACTAGAACAGCTATCTCAAACAAAAAATGTGCGCTACTCTGTGTTCGTGTGGTTGGTTTTTTTTATCATAGAATAAACATAGGTAGAATGACCCGTAGGTAATAGTAGATTGTATTGTTAAATAGGTAAATTAAACCCAGAAATATATTTAAATTTTGTCATTTATGTCGCATATTATATTTGCTTATTTAATATAATATTACATAATATTATATCACAATTTTATTTTAATGATGTTTTTATCTAATTATTTTAAAAGGTCAAACAGGGCCTATAAAAAATACTGAATGTATGTTTAACAAAACTTATTAACTTTGCATTTAAATTACAAATATATTTATTTAAATTAGAATAAGAGTCGTTCATCAAAAGTTGGGGACGCGAGAGTTAAAAATGATCGAATTTATTCCACTTTGACTTTGATGTGGAAGCCTACAAATAAAATAAAAGAATAATAAGCAGATTTAAACATGAAAAATTTTGCCTAATTATAATAACTTATATACGTTTCTACAAAAAACTGTGTATAATAATATATTCGTCCTATACTTAAGTACCCACAGAAATGTCGCATCTGAACATATTAATTTCATAATCTATATTCCATGACACGAGATGGCGTCTTAGGAATAATTTGTTTTATTATTAATCCATAATACTTTTTATTGATTAAGTATCTTATTAACCAATGAAAAGTAATTCCTTGGTTTTTACTGACATTTCTTGCATTATTTGTACAATATCTAAGTACACTGCAGTATTTTTATCAAGAGTATTTTTTTAAATCAACACAACACGTGACAACTCTACAAGCGCCTAGCGAGTGACTGATTAAATTGCAGCGTATGCAACGCAGTTGAATGGAACAGAGTAGCTGAACGCAGTGTCGCCTCTAGACCTCTAGTACCTACGTAGTACGGACGGGCACACTGAAATGATCGGGAATAGAATATTTCGAATTGAGTTACAATAAAACCTTTTTTAGAATTTGAATACTGGCCTTTTAGAATCTTAATGACATTCAAACAATTTAAAAAAAATGTTTAAAAACAAAAACTTTTAACGTTGACATGTTGTTAACAGAAATGGAGCTCATGCGTGAACATTTCCATTCCATAATTTATCACAATTTTCGTCGCGGCTTATCTCAAGATAAATGTCTCAGCGAACTTGTTTTCATTTATGATGTTGAAGCACCGAGTCAAACGACAATATACCGCTAGTATGCCGAGTTCCAAAGCGGTCGTGTGTCGCTCAGCACTGTTTCTTCTGAAGGTCGACTAAGAACAGCGGTCACGCCTGAAAACATTGCAGCTGTGCGAACTATTATATTAGATGACCGTCATGTCATACGAGCAGATTCGGGCTGTTATCAGTATCGGAATTGCTGCAATTCAGTCGATATTACATAGTAAGCTGTGTGTAAGAAAGCTAGTTTCCCGCTGGGTTCCCCACAATTTGTCCGAAGAGCAAAAGGCGGTTCTCGTAGGTTTGTGCCGGAATACGCTGCAACCCTGAGAGAGAAGTCAAATGCCGTTTATAATATTATGTCAGGTGACGAATCATGGATTTATTCATACGAACCTGAAAGAAAACATCAGTCAGCAGTTTGGATCTTCGAAGACGAGGTGAAACCAACGAAAGTGGTTCGCTACCGCAGCGTGTCAAAGAAAATGGTCGCTGCGTTTGTCTCGAAAAAGGGGCATGTTGCTACGATTCCTTTACAGAAACGCAGAACGGTTACCACTGAGTGGTATATTATGGTTCGTTTACTAGAAATGATAGCTGAACTCCGAAAAAATAACCCGAAACGTCGCACCATCTTACATCACGATAATGCAAGCTCCCATACGGCTCGGAAGACAAATGATTTTTTGAAGCAGGAAAATGTTGAGCTGATAAGCTTTCCTTCGTACAGTCCTGACCTGAGCCCAAACGATTTCATTACATTCCCTAGAATGAAAGATTTATTACGCGGTCAACGGTTTGAAGACCCCGAAGCAGCTGTGGAAGCAGACAAATCAGCCATTTTGTCAACATCAATTTCAGACTGGAATTACTGTTTTAATGATTGGTTTGCACGAATGGAAAAGTGCATTAAGTAGACCGAAAAATACTTAGAAAAACAATAAAATACAATTTAGCTATACCGTGCATATGGTTTTTCTTATTCCCGATCATTTCAGTGTGCCCCTCGTACATAATAGCTCAATGGCGCAAATCGAAAGCTCGCACTCACGTCCAAACAGCGGAATTGCGTCATACCGCAACGATTTGACGCATGCCTAGAGGAGGTGTGAACATAATCTGGAGCAAATATGTAATTGGTAGTTTTTTCGCGCGCCATTCCTAAGAAATCGAGGAGGGCTATTTCGTCCGTAAGTGTTATGGTTAACAAATGTAAGCAACAGGCCTAACGTGACCTAATTGTGGTTGTTCTTCTGTTTCATATAAAAATGATTTAATATTTTTGCTTATATTCTATTTAAATGAGAAATGGGTGTTTTACTGGGTAACATTAATAATATGAGAATTTAAAAAACTTAAACAACACGGATTGATTGTGAGCTGTGATGATCCTGGTAATTTTTTTATTTTATCCTGATTATCCTAATTAAGATACTAGGTTAAACTTATCAAATGATTATCTTGTTATCGATTTTTGATACGAGTGCAAATTTTCAAGTCAATCGGCCGCCTAAAAATCGGTGAAAATTACATTAAACGATTCCATTACATACTCGTAGATAGATAATGAAGCTAATGATAGCATGTTCAAAACTGGAATAAAACTATTTATAATATTTGCACAATCAAATCAACATTTCATTATCACAAAAAATAACACTCTAAAAGAGAAAAGGCGGTTGTAAGGCCAACATACAAAGTATTATGCCACAAAACTTTGTGACACAAAGTATGCTCGTGCTGCCGCATTATAGTCTGAAGCATTATGAAACCACTATATGTACAGATTAATATTTATGTATAACTTAGTTTAAAAAATCTTTAAAGCTTCTTTGCTTGGAGCAGACTCAAGGTAAACTGCAGCGGCTATATCGTGTACGTCCATCTTGTTGGTGAATCTAATCTCATAATCATTGAAACAAGTATGTACAACAACTTTCTTAATTATTATTGATATGTTACACTACTTAGCACAGGCTTCTTCTCATTTTTGAGAGGATTAACGGACTTGACAGGGTTAACAAACAGTACGCTTTTTATTTTAGTACATTATACTTTTTTTTTTACTTTGTCTTTAAAAATAGAGGTGACGAGCGATAGAAGTGATTGTAAGGGATTAGTTCAGTTCATGGAAATCTGTAACTTTCTAGATTTGAATCTATATTCAGCATACAGTTGCTTTTTGCACTGGACTAGAATGCCTTACACGGACGCGAAATGTTGCTTCCGCCAGGAAAGTATTAAAGATATGAGCCTACTCCTACCACATACAAAATTAAACTTTATTGTATAAACAGTTTACGTGAATTATTGTTTTTATAATTATTTTTATATATTTCAATGTATTAAATAACATTTATATAACGTATTTACCTCGTCTCATTTCTGAAATATTAATTTAGGGAGCAGTATATCTTCCAATTAGTGGTGAACTTAATATCTTCTCAAATTATTTTTAAACATGTTGTTTCCTTACGATATTTTCCAACACCGCCGAGAGCGTGGAAAATTAACAGTTTCCTTAATCGGAAATAATACATAAAATACCATCAAAACTATTCTATATTTTAACACAAAACAACAGAATGTTGTGATTATAATAGAAAAAATTGACAAGAGGTCTCAACTTCTTGCCCAATATGTATTTTTGCAAAATATGTATGTGTTACAGCTTTCCATATCCATATCTATTTATATAAGTAGATAATGACCTGTTAAAAGCTATCCTATATGTAATTTATGATGACTTGTAGAAAGTAAAAGATTGACAAAACTCGATAACCAATTCACAAGGAACTGTTTTATTTTCCAATTAACTGTCGCGATAAGACACTGAGTGTAGGCGATTATAAAGCATCGGACAAAAAGCATCCACGAGAGCACGGAAACAGTTGCGTAATGCGGTGGCGGTAGATTACCATCTCGGACGTGGGCTGCCTCTGTCTAGTGCACTCCAACGACGTTCTGTCACGTGTTTCAAATGCACTTTACGGCCTCAAAGCAGTGTACGGTACAAAATGTTTTAAAACTGTGCCTATTCTAATGTTGAAAATAATACATAAAATTTCTTTTACTAGGGTATATAAGTACACCAGTACGACCTTTGGGCTCTGCGGTTATATAATCAGTGACTGGTGTAGCAGGATGTGGGAAATATTTGCTCTCATCCACAAATAGTGTATGATGTTCTGTTTATATTAAACAGTATTTAATTTTATTGTTAATCTACTTTTTCTTCGTCGTTTACATTCATAGATGCCAGCTAAATAGTAAGGAATGTCACCCATTTAAAGTCTTCAAGTCATTTGTAGTTAGCTTTAAATAAAAGTTATAGCCTTTAAAATAGTTTCACTCGTGGATACAGGCCTTCTGCAGGATTATCACGTTTTCGAGTGTTATTGAGCCATTATTCCGCTACCCTACTCCTGTGTTTATTGGTGGGACTTTAAATGTCTGTGAATTATTTATTGTGCTCATCACAGTCTATCAAATTTTCACAACTGAAGATAGGCCTCTCCCATGGATTGCCTTTTAGTCAGGGATATACGCCATAGCATACGAAGATGTTCCTACCCGTTCCCTTTTTCCAGTATCGATCTGTCGACTCATATCCAGGGTGTGATACGGGCTAGTGCATTATTTACGCTGCCACTGCATGTAAAAAAAATTAAAGTTACAGTATATACGTCCCACTATGCGGCACAGACCTCCTCTCATTTCTGAGAGGGCAAGGAAATGTTCACCGTACTGCACCAATGCGTGTGCACACGGAAATCAACAATTTCATTGGTGCCGGCGGGGATTTAACCCGGGTTACTCGAAACTTACAGCGAGCGCTTAAACCCTAAGCTACCACGGCTCCCCACAGCTTTTTAGCTGCTGGCTTATGAATTAGTAGTAAATACTTTGTTTCAAGCAAAATAATTTAACTAATAATGTTGTGTTTAATTCCTAACATTATTGCATTTAACACAGAATAACGGCTTAAAGTCTTTTACAAATTCATTTCAGTGCCATGTTATGTTCCATTCAGCTTCGCAAACAAATCGAAGTGACTTGTCTGGAGCTTCCCTTCATTCAATGCCAATAAAATGGCGTAGGAATATTCACTTTGTTATGGCGCGGACACAATCGGGCGTATTGTGCGGGACGGCTATGAAAATAAATGGGATTCTCAGGCGTCGCTTGGAACTATACCTTGTTGTACACGCGATGGGTATCTAATGTTGAAACATGTCTTTGTCTGTTCTTGTGCTGATCTTAGTTTTGAAATGTACAATACGAATTCTCTTGTTTCAAATCGTTACTTTTTATTATATGTTGCTCTTTCTTTAATGGGTAATTGTCTACTGCTTGACATCAGTCACTCCCATTTATGGACCAAACGTCATGAACCTATGATATCCCGTTATTGCTGACCTGTATGTTTTACGACTATCATAAACGTGATGATATGCCGTGAACGTTGAAGGTCCCAGAAAGTCTGTAGTTTTTGATCATATCCTAGACGGCCCCAACTATTACATCAGGTTTGATAGACCACAAATCCTCGCGAAAGAACACTGATTCCTACCAAGAATGATACGTGAGGCTATTGAAATTAAAAAACATCCTCATTTCAATAGAGAAGGAGGCTGGGTACCATCACCTGTGTGGGACCTTATAATCAATAAAATTAAAACTAAACCCAAGCGTACCACTGCAAGACTTCAATACACAGTCAGTTCATTTTGCATAGATCGGATCATAAACAATAATTAAAAGAGCCGAAGGTACTCCGGGTTTATCAGTGACATCGGGACGTCAGTCATCTCAGTCCCCTGTGACCATGGATGCTGGAAAGCACCCGAAACGTCGGGAATTAAAAATAATCAAAATTAATTGCAATTTTAAGTGCTGATATAGGTATCACGTGCTCGGCGGTGAAGGAAAATATCGTGAGGAAACCTGCATGTGTGAATAATAAGAAAAAAATATTTCGAAGACATGTGAAGTTTGCCAACACGCATTGGGGCAGCGCGACGGACACTTCCTTGCCCTAAAACCCTCTCAGAAATGAGGGGAGGCCTGTGCCCAGCAGTGGGGCGTATATAGGCTGTAACTAGCTGTACAATATTAGTAACAAGATTAAATTAACAGCTATGTTATTTGTATCTATTAGTACGAAGCGGCACAAATCAAATCAATCAAATCAATTTATTCAAAACAATATACATTGTGTGCACGGCACGTACTTCTAATCTTTGTAGATTTTATCGCTTTTGTCACGAAAACAGTAAAAATATACCTAAGTCTAAATGTAAGTAAATGTAATCTACAAAAAAATAGGGTGCGCAAAAAATATTTATTGTGTGAAATAATCTACCAAAAATCTCCTCCCTTCTATTTTAGGTGCAGTTTTAAATTGGACGATCTCTACGTGTGTTGGCATGCATCCCAACCCAGTGGATTCAAGTGGCTGTTCAATTTATTTACCATACATGGTAGTCTTGAACGAATTAACCACTTAGCGTTAGCGCGAAGTCTGCGCAGCTTTCCAAGTACGATTACGACAAACAATTTAATTCAATATATTGCAAGAGGCAAACCAAGAATAGTTCAGAAAAAAACCGATGGCGTGTTAGTAAAACGCACTAACATTACTAAAGGCCAGAAGCCTCCCAGAGGCCAAGGACATAATATGCGTAAAATTACTATAAAACTTTCCAGCTTAGTAAAACTGTGTGATGACGGCATAAGTCCGTTACTCTATTTCTCTCCATGGGTATCGTTAAAAGTAGCTATGGGAACCCAGAAAGCATAATACATAATGGGGAAAAAATTCACAGTACAAAGTTAGATACCGCAGCGAAAAAAATAAAAAGCACTAAATAAAAAATCTATCACTAGATAACTTAACCCGTACATATTTGTGTATGTATGTGAAATCGTATATGTAAATATATGCAAGTTGAAAACATCTATATCTGAAACAATTATTTGTGGATCATAAAACCCCGTCCCGTGCTCCACGTCGCCTTAGCTAGCTTAACTAGCTCCAGAGACTTAGGCCTCGTATTGAGACACAATCTAGATCTTAAAATCAAACTTACCAATGTCAAGAATTTTGAGACTCAAATTTTGAAATTGAGAAGTCTGAGCTTAAACTAAAGCTTGCATTAAGTTTGCTTAACAAAGAAATCAGCAATTATTTTACCTGGATTAGTCAGGGCAATCATTTGGTGTGTACGTGATAGTTACTGAGTTCCTCAAACATTGTGCACGTGAAGACATGCAGAAACTGGCCATATGTCCAACTTGTCTTCACTTGATACTTCGTAATATTCTCGACGAGTTGTTAACGTCAAAGTGTTTTACTTGCGAACAACTTGCTATAAATTTATAGAAAGTAATAGTCGTACGTCTGCGGCTCAATGTTTCAAATTAATCTGGTTTTAAAAGATCAATAAAAAGTGTTTAACAACGAAAACTTTTTATACAATGTTGCCAGTAATAAACTCGTAATAAAAAATGTTTTAAAAACTCTTAAAATTATCTGAAATGTACGTATACTTTACATATTGAAAGTCAAAAAAATCAAATCAGATTTGATAGACCACAAATCCTCGCGAAAGAACACCGATTCCTACCAAGGATGATACGTGAGGCTATTGAAATTAAAAAACATCCTAATTTCAATAGAGAAGGAGGCTGGGTACTACCACCTGCTTGGGATCCTATAATCAATAAAATTAAAACTAAACCCAAGCATACCACTGCAAGACCTCAGGACATAGTCAGTTCATTTTGCATAGATCGGACCATAAACAATAATTAAAAAAGCTGAAGGTACTCCGGGTTTAACAATGACATCGGGACGTCAGTCATCTCAGTCCCCCGTGACCATGGGTGCTGGAAAGCGCCCGAAACGTCGGGAATTAAAAATAAAATGTAAAAATAAACGCGATAAAATCAGTAAAAGTAGTTTTAATCATCATTCACCATGCTCATTTCCCACATAACTTCGTCTATGTTCTAAATGAGTACCGTGGATCTGTCAGCAGTCACCTGTCGTAACGTTACCATATTCGGTGCTCGCGGCGCCTGATTCATAGTAAAGCGGTGGGTGGCGGCATTTCATAACGTCATAGACAACGTCACCGGATTTAAAATATGCTCAAATTAAGGTCGAGTGAAATTTTTTACATATGACTTATGCTAAGAAATTTAATTACGATATTTATATTTTTTTAATTAATATTAACACATATTTTTTTAAATATGATTAAAAAGTTAATTGAAGTTGAAAAAGTTTACGTTTATAGAAATTTCGTAGGCATCAAAGTATCAAAAAGAATTTAATACATAGAAGTTTGTGTAATAAAATGGTGTGTTCGGTGTAGTAACGAAAAATTTCCACAAGTGTTACATCGTGTACTTTTTTTTTTTACAGGTAGCGTAAGTTAATAAATGCTTCAGTTTTTAATCTGTTCATCTACATACAAGACATGAATACCTACAATAAACCATGTAGTGTCGGTGTAGGTATATCTACTATCTCATATTTTCGCGTGGGTGTCGTAAAAGGCGACAAGAAAGGAACTGAAATAGGAGACGGGCAGAAGCATCTTCTTTTTTTTATAGGATAGGGGTGACAAGCGAGCACACAGTTCACCAGATGGTAAGTGGTTGCTGTGGCCCATAGACATCTACATCTTTCCTCGATTACGAATCAAAATGCAGATGCGCTGTCACCCGTGAGGACTAAGATGGAATGCCTCGTTTCCAGTAAAAAGGGTCTCCGGTTCTCTACACTCACCATACGAAATACAGCAGCGTTAAGCTACTATTTTACGCTGGTATTCTGTGAGAGCGTGGTCCTTCCCCGGTCGAGCCGACCCATTCGTGCTACAACTATACTACTAATATAACTGCAACATGGCTCTACCACGTATAGATTCCTGATAACAATTCAAAATTTAAAAAAAAAACTACGTTTGCCAATTTTTCATATCTATCTTCTTCATAGCTTACAGCATTACAGCATAGTTAGTTTAGTATTGTACTGATATTTACTATAACTCCCGTAGGTTATGGTATAGCAGGCTATAGCGTATTATGACTCCAACATTAGTGAGCGGTCTCGATCGCGAAACGATCGTCTGTATTTTGATTCATAATCAAGAAAATATGTATCTATGCCACGGCATGTACTTTACCATGAAGTAGTTTTTTGTGTTCTGTAAAAAAGCAAATCAAGTGAATGTTAAAAATAAGACAAGTTTTCAGAAAGGAGGTCACGAAAAATGAAGTAAAAGATATTTAGATATTTTATTATTTTGAACAATTAAAAAAGAATAAAAGTATAATAGTCGAATCCGACTGTAGTTATTTAATAACTGATAGTTGTATTAGTTATTAAATAACTACAGTCGGTAATTACCTATATATTACCTATATAATAATAAAAATACCAACATATTTTTATGGAATAAGGGTGACAAACGACCACACAGTCCACCTGATGGTAAGTGGATGCTGTGACCCTTAGACCACTACGTTCATCCTATATTATTTGTTTGGAATAATTTTACCATTTGTTTGCCTATTATAATTTTTATTTTAGGTCTCACTTTACTTACATACATTACAGACATATAAATTTTACCTAGTTTTACTGACGACATGTTATATTTTAATGTCCTATTTTTGGTATATCAGTAGAAATTTATTAATTTAATAATAAAACCTATTTGGTTAGCAAAATATAACATATATATAAAATATAAATACTCACGCCTGCACCCAGAGGGGTAGGCAGAGACTACAGACTTCCATTTGGCACGATCCTGACACACCTCTCTCGCCTCCTTCACATCCATATACCTGCACATACATGCTCGTCGGTTAAAGGTACTCCTAATTTGGCCCGTTTTCAATAAATCGCCAATTTGGTCGATAAATTTTCACCTAGGACGTCCCTTTCCGACTCTGCCATTCACTTCTGCAACATAAATTTTCTTTGTCACTCTTTCCTCATTCATTCTTTCCACATGACCAAACCACCGAAGCATTCCTTTCTTAATCCGGGTCACAACATCATCCGCATTTCTACTGCGTTCATTTTACTCTCGTGCTTCTTCTGCCACACCCAACTTTCATTACCATACGTTAAAGTAGGGACCAACACAGCGTTGTGAATTGCATACGTGCCTTTTTCGACACATTTTGACTCTTCACAATAGAGTGCATAGCCCCATTTACTCTATTTCCTCACTCGTCCCACTCACTCGTCGTTCTATATCCTTATCATATCTCCCATCCCTGCTAAATACGCAACCCAAATATACAAACTCATCTACTTGCTCTATCAACTCCCCTTCTATTCTTATTTCACAAATCGTTTATGTTAATCAATCAATAATCAATCGATTATAACATATAATAAAAAATAAACCGTACGCATAATATCAGTTTTGCGTAATATCTCAGTTTAATGTTTTTGTTTTTAATTAGTTACCATTTTATATGCACATTAAAGTAAATTACAGCTATTATTATATACTTAACATTAAATAAAAATAATAATTAAAATTATAATATTTACAATTAATACTAATTATACACAATATAAAAAAGAAACTATAATATAGAAAAACTAACACTAAAAATGTAAATAGTCAAAAAGTCCTGTTCCCCACGGTATAGTGGCAAGAACGCTGGCTGCGTTTCTCTCTCTGCTCTATACTTAGCCTTTGAGCGAGGAAAGAACCAGCCCTCTTATCATCAGCAGCGACGACCAGCCGTGAAGAAGTTTTTCTTCTCAGTTTGAAGAGTATAAAGAGCCAGTATTATTACGGGTTGTAAGGCATTCTATTTTAATCCCCAGGAGAGACAAAGCATCTGTTGCCTTTGATTATATACTATAGCCTTCTTTATTTTGAAATTGGCCGCTGATGTCCACGGACTGCAGTAGCTACTTACCACCAGGTGGACTATAAACTTGTTTGTTACTTCGATTTTATTAAAAAAAAGTTTGCTTATACAACCAACAATATTACCGACAACATATGAATGCACTTTGCGCATGAAATCCGTCTTGTTGCACAAAAGAGAATTTCCTAACATAAATTTCGTTTGTTTGCGTAGTGTCCGTCGTGCCGGTGCACATTTTGCAACATTTCTCTACGCGCCCCAAAACATGTTAGGAAAGCTGCAAACAGTCACATGTTATGCGTCTCTATTTATTTAATAATCTTTAAAGTAAATATCTATTTATTGAGTAATCTTTAAAGTAAATATTTTCTTTTATATATATTTTATTTTTAATATATATATATATATATATATATATATATATATATATATATATATATATATATATATATATTAATTTTTATAAGTAATTCACATTGAATGTCTCCAAATCATTCCATGGGTTTCGTAAGAGGCTACGGATGGAAATAAAACATTCGATGCCATTTCCCCAGTGTCGTTGCTTATAGGCGGCGGTAGTCACTTACCATCAGGCGAGCCTCATGCCAGTTTAAATAAAAAAATGACTGACAAGCATGGCAACTGTGGCAAATAGCCCCCTGTGTGGCAATCTGTGAGGGAGATTAATAACCAGCAACGGATTTTTTAACAAGTAGTCACGTATTAATTATGATAAATTATGTATTACGATTGCGAGATCGAAGCAGAAACTACTTGATTAAATTTCTATTACGGTTTTATATAGATTACTTAGGTTTTTTTAGCGGCAGCAATATTGAACATCTGACAAATTTTATCTCGAGGTGTGATTCATTGAGCAAATATTGCTAGTGACTAGCGGATGGTGACCTCGGACCTTGCGAAGGCGACTGATCATCTTACATAACTTATTCAACGACGTGACTAATAACAACACTTGAATTGATAACTTTGTTAATTAGTAAAAGTTATATTGCTTTCTATTTAACTTTTTTACCGCATCTCGCATAAATGTACAATCTTTTATGCGGAATACAATGATGAAAAGTGCCAAATAATAAATACTGTTTTCATTTTTGCATATTTCTTGTAAAATATCTTAGGTAAGAAAGTAATTTTACGTGATAATAAATTAGATTTAATATATATTTCAAAACTATTAATATTTTAGCAACAATACTTACCGATTCTGTAATATATTTTAAAAAAGCAACACTTTTTTTATACAAGCATGAAGGTATCCATGAGATACTTTGAGTTCCCATTTTGAGATATGTTTCGTTAATGATTTCTTAAAACATATAATCGAAAAAAATATATAAATGATTTCTTAAAATAATAAACGCGATAAAATCGGTAAATTTAGTTTTATTCAATATGTTTCTTTGTTGGCAGCTCCACGTTTTAGCTCATTTAAATGCAAAATATAATTATTTAATATACTTTTATTGACTTTAATTATACGTAAGTGTTACAATCAGCGTTTATTTATATTAAGAATATAACTCAGACGTCTTTCTGAAACCATTTGAACCAGAGTTTGCACTAATTGCTAATTTTTGTAAGCTTTTCCAAACATTATACATTTGTATTTGCTTTTGCATGCACACAGATGCATGCTATTGGGAAAATCTTATGTCCTGTTGTCCAAAACATGTCCGGGATTATCGTGTAACCAGATATATATGGAGTACACCGGTATGGTATGGTATCTCATATAAGGAACCCACTATAAACCCGACTTAATCAAACTTCATTTTTATTGTATCCTATACCTTTAAACGAGCAATTCTTATATAATCGGAATCTCGGAAACGGCTCCAACGATTTTCATGAAATTTTGTGTCCAGGGAGTTTCGGGGGCAATATATCGATCTAGCTAGGATTTATTTTTAGAAAATGTTTTTTTGTCCGTGTTTTCAGGCAATGAAAAACTGCTACAATATAAAAGGGTAAATTTTGACACTGTGTTGATGATCGTAATAGCTCAGTGGATAGCGAGCGGTCGCAAAATCGTAATGCCTTGGTTTGCGTCCCGTCTTTGGTCAGACTTTTTCCTATTTTTTTCAAGTTCCCTTCTTTTGTGAGAAAATCTATTATTTCCAACACTTTTTTAGTATTTTATAAAAATAAAAAATTTTTAATTAAACTAATTGCACTGATGATTTTTTATTCAAATAACCAGTTCAGTTTTTTCTATTATGTCAATAAAATCAAAAAATATTATTCATCAGTATGTAATTTGTATCTTAATGTAATTTCAAAAAAAAAACCGAGCAAAGCTCGGTCATCCGGGTACTTGTTTGTAATAAGCACAATAAAATGAATTAGAATATTAAAATTCACTCTTTAACAAATATCATAAATTTATATTTAATCTATATGTATTCTTAATGATTTAATATACCTTACAACTAAGAACGAAAATTTTATATCCGTTTCCAACAATAATCGAGATGGTATTTTCTCGCCTGCTTGTCGGTGACTAAATGGTGTACATTTTAACACGACCGAATGACCTACCAAACGACACCACTCTCAGTCATGACAAGTAAATGAACTTACAAATACTGAACTACCTCATATTAGGCACCTTTACCCTATTATTTACAGTTATCATTGGTAGAGAGAATTAATCACGTAGCGTAGAAAGCGACAATAGCCTAATAGTACCTTTCAGATCGAGAACTAAAAAGTCCTGTGTTCGAATCCGCCAGTAGAGTACTGTCGTGAACCATCTTGCAGCGAGCATATGAATATTACCCGAAGTCTTTAACGGGAATATTAGCAATTTTTTTTTGACTCAAATATGGACTGATGCTGCAAAATGTCACCGAGCCCATTGGACTGAATTACATAATATACATAAGCACTCAAGCCTGTCACCCAGAGGGGTAGGCAGAGACTACGGACTTCCATTTGGCACTATCCTGACATACTTCTTTCGCCTCCTTTACATCCATATATCTACGCATACATGCTAGTCGGTTAAGGGTACTTCTAACGTGGCCCATTTTCAAAATATCGCCAATTTGGTCGATAAACTTTCTTCTAGGGCATCCCTTCCCAACTCTGCCGTTCACATCTGCCATATAAATTTGCTTTATCACTCTTACCTCATTAATTCTTTCTACATGACCAAACCACCTAGGCATTCCTTTCTTAATCCTGGTCACAACATCATCTTGCATACCACGTTTGTCTCTTATCACGCAATTTCTCACACTGTCATTCAGATTCAACTCAAGCACACTCCTTAAAGACCGCATTTCTACAGCATTTATTCTACTTTCGTGCTTCTTCTGCCACACCCAACTTTCACTACCATACATTAAAGAAGGGATTAACACAGCATTATTAAAAACGTGCCTTTTTTGACACATTCTGATTCTTCATAATAGTGGACTGAATTAAAAAGCTTTTGAGAGACTTATTAGTGTTCTGAATCTGGTTAATATTAATAAATATTATACGTGGTAGAGCCATGCTGCAGTTATATTAGATGTATAGTTGTAGCACGAATGGGTCGGCTCGACCGGGGAAGGACCACGCTCTCACAGAATACCAGCGTGAAATAGTAGCTTAATGCTGCTGTATTTCGTATGGTGAGTGTAGAGAACCGGAGACCCATTTTACTGGAAACGAGGCATTCCATCTTAGTCCTCACGGGTGACAACGCATCTGCATTTTAATTCGTAATCGAGGATAGATGTAGATGTCTATGGGCCACAGCAACCACTTACCATCAGGTGGACTGTGTGCTCGTTTGTCACCCTTTCCTATAAAAAAAAGCCTATCTTACCAGTCTCGAGCTCAGGCGCAAGGTTGGAAAAACAGATCTTTCCATCCCATTACAATATATTTTACGGTGTAGTTCTTCAAAGCACGAGTGAAACGGCTTTTGTTGAGCTTAGGCAGTACGTTTCACCGCTTTGCCTATATCACTATTTACAATCAGGTGAAATAAAAATCAACAGAGACGGGACATGTACAGAACAGGATTATAATATAAAAGTGTGTGAGCAAACACAGGTGTACTCCCTATTCACTCATTCTCATAGTCCAATAGAACGGTAATCCGATATGATCGAAGAGAGATTAAACCCATAATCAACGGCTTAACGTGTCTCAAAATAGCACGTTACGTTGTTGAAATACTGCCGGAGTTTTTGACTCCAAGCTGTTAATGATTTCTTAAATTTACGCGAACACTATACATTGAATAAAACTAAATTTACGGATTCTATCGCGTTTAATTAATTACTTTTACTTATTTTTAATTCCCGACGTTTCTATGGTCAGTTTTGATATTCAGCCACTATTCACATGCCTACCTATTGAAGACTGCATCTCAATTGTAACTAGGAAGCTAGAAGATAACAACATGCCTGCTGAATATGCAGTATTACTCAAACATTGCCTCACATCTGGCTATCTATTGTGGAAGGAAGAATCCTACAAGCAAGTAGTTGGTGTGGCGATGGGCTCACCTGTATCTCCCATAGTCGCCGACATATTCATGGAGGACTTCGAGGAGAAAGCCCTTCTTACTGCTCCTGTAAATCCAAGATTCTACAAGCGGTACGTAGACGACACTTTCACAATTTTACCATCTTACCAAGATTTTACAAAGCATTTTTAGACCACCTTAACTCTATAAACTCTAAAATACAACTCACAATGGAGTTAGAGGCAAATAATTCCTTAGCTTTTCTAGATGTTTTGGTCATTCGAAATCCTGATAACACTATTGGTCACACTGTGTATAGGAAAAAGACCCATACCAACCGATATTTAAATGTTGAATCTCACCATCATCCATCACAGTTAGCTACCGTGGGTAAAACTTTGTTTCAGAAAGCACGAGGGATCTGTGACAGAAATCATCTGGCCACTGAGCTTCAGCATGTCAAGCAAGTGTTGCAAGACAACAAGCTTCGGGTCCCGCGCCTAAGTCACAGTGACCGAGTGAAGCCGGCCACAGTCGAGCGTGTGCTTGCTGTATTACCATATGTCAGAGGAGTCACAGACAAGGTTGGCTTCATCTTGAAGCGAGCTTCCAACTTCCATTAAAACACAGTGGTAGAGCCACGCGGCAGCTTTGCTGTTGCAGGTATGGGCCGGCTCAAACCGGGGTGGTACCATGACCTCACACCGGAGGCCCAAATCCCCCCCCCCCATCAACATGGTAGCGGAATTAAATAATGATAGACTACCCCAGGAGGGTACCAGCACCCCTGGAGAATCCCTCGCTGAGCATCCACGACCATGTTTCTCCACTTCTGAGCGTGGGTGCTCAGGCTGCCCCGCGTATTCTGGGGGGGGGGGGCAAAATTCCGCTCAAGACTACAACTGCTCGGGGCAAACGGAGCAACAAGACCAAGGCGACCCCTGCCACGCTGTCCGTGAATTTCTGCAATATCAGGGGACTTCACTCTAACCTAAACGCCGTCCACTATCATCTCGAGACGGCGAGGCCTGCTCTGCTCTTTCTGACCGAGACGCAGGTGTCCTCTCCGGCTGATGTCTCGTATCTCTCCTACCCGGGGTACAAACTGGAACACTCCTTTGTGCCTCGGGCTGGAGTTTGCGTTTACGTCAGAGAGGACATCTGTTCTCGACGCCTCGGCAGACTTGAAGGTTCGGACCTGTCCATCCTTTGGCTACGCGTAGACAGCGACGACCATCCGCGCGTCTACGGGTGCCTCTATAGGTCCCAGGTCCAGAAACAGACCGACTCTTCGACCACGTCCAAATGGCTGCAGATTCGTTGCTACAGCAGATCCCCTCCGCAGAGATCGTGATCCTCGGCGACTTTAACGCCCATCACGCCGAATGGCTTGGTTCACGTTTAACCGATCATGCGGGGAGATCTGTTCATGATTTTGCCTTGTCATATAGTCTGACACAACTGGTTACTTCGCCTATGCGGATTCCAGATGTGGAGGATCATGCACCTTCCCTGTTGGACCTTCTGCTGACCTCTCACCCGGACGGATATCAGATTTCCGTCGACGCCCCTTTAGGCTCCTCGGACCATTGTCTGGTCCGGAGTGTTGTGCCACTCACGCTGAAATCGCGGTTGCATTCTGCAGGCTGCCGCCGTGTTTGGCACTATGGGTCAGCCGATTGGGATGGGATGCGGTTTTTCTTTGCATCCTACCCTTGGGGGCGGGTTTGCTTCTCGCCGGATGATCCCAAAGTTGTTGCGGATTCTGTTACTGATGTGGTACTTCAGGGTATGGAACTTTTTATTCCTTCCTCTGTGGTGCCCATTGGAGGCAAATCTCAGCCATGGTTTGGTCGCTCCTGTAAAATAGCATCATGCTATAAGCAGGAGTGCTACCAAGCCTGGGTTGATGCGTCAGCGTCCCGGGATGTAAACACCAGCGCTCTAAAAAAGAAGTATAATTCCGCCTCTAGGTCCTTCAAAAGAGTCATTGCCAAGGCAAAGTCAGAGCACATAGGCAGAATTGGCGAGAAACTAGTTCGCCTTCCTTCTGGAACCCGTGCATTCTGGTCTCTCGCCAAGGCTGTCCAGGGGAATTTCTGTCAGCCATCTCTTCCATCTCTGCACAGGGAGGACGACTCACTGGCCCATACTGCAAAGGAGAAAGCCGATCTTCTAGGCTCTTTCTTTGCGTCTAACTCGACTCTCGATGATGGGGGGAGTACGCCGCCGACCATCCCGCGGTGTGAGTGCTCCATGCCGGAAGTGCAGTTCACACAGCGCTCGGTTCGCAAAGCACTCCTCTCCCTGGACATCCACAAGTCGAGAGGGCCTGACGGAATCCCCCCAATTGTGCTGAGGACGTGTGCTCCAGAGTTGGCACCGGTTTTAACGCGTCTTTTCCGGTACTCCTACTCCCTAGGCGTAGTCCCAAAATCATGGAAGACGGCTTTCGTTCACCCGATCCCCAAAAAAGGCGACCGCTCAGACCCGTCCAACTACCGGCCAATCGCCATCAACTCCTTGTTCTCCAAAACAATGGAGTCCATTGTAAACTGCCAGCTCATGAGGTACCTTGAGGATCACCAGCTGATTAGTGACCGCCAATACGGTTTTCGCCGTGTGTGGTCTACCTCACTCACAGATGGGCGGAGGCAGTAGAGTTCAAGGGGGAGGCAATGGCCGTTAGTTTGGACATTGCGAAGGCCTTCGATCGGGTTTGGCACAAAGCGCTTCTTTCGAAGCTCCCTTCCTATGGGCTTCCCGAGAAACTGTGCGATTGGATCACCAGCTTTCTTGCAGATCGGAGCATCAAGGTCGTTGTAGACGGTGCAAGCTCCGATTGCAAGCCTATTAATGCTGGTGTTCCACAGGGCTGCGTGCTATCGCCAACGCTGTTTCTTCTGCATATCAATGATATGTTGCATACCCGTAACATTCATTGCTATGCAGATGACAGCACTGGTGATGCTCTTTACACCAGCCGAGCCAATATTTCTCGGGAAAACGTCTCCGAGTGCCGGGACAAACTTGTGTCTGAAGTCGAGTCTTTGCTGAACAGAGTCTCGGATTGCGGACGACTAAATCTAGTCCAGTTTAACCCCCAGAAGACACAAGTTTGCGCGTTAACCGCTAAAAAGAACCCCTTTGTCGTATCCCCTCAGTTTCAAGGCACTCCCCTTGTTGCCTCAGCCAGTATCGGAATCCTAGGCGTCGACATATCGAGTGACGTGCAGTTTCGTGGTCACTTGGAAGGGAAGGCCAAATTGGCCTCTAAAAAGCTTGGCGTGCTCAGCAGAGCGGGACAGTATTTCATGCCGGCACACCGCCTGCAACTTTACAAGGCGCAGGTTCAGCCGCACATCGAATACTGTTCCCATCTCTGGGCTGGGGCTCCCCAGTACCAGCTCCTTCCACTTGACCGCATCCAGCGCAGAGCGGCTCGAATCGTCGACGACCGAGTGCTTTCCGATCGGCTCGACTCACTGGCGCTGCGAAGAGATGTTGCATCTCTTTGCGTATTTTATCGCATCTATCACGGGGAGTGCTCTGAGGAATTGTTCGGATTAATCCCAGCCGCCAAATTTCGTGAACGCACTACACGGCAAACGTCCCGATACCATCCACATCATCTGGATGCTTGGCGGTCCACCACTGTACGTTTCACAAGGAGTTTTCTTCCACGTACAACCTCTCTGTGGAATAGTTTACCACCGGCGATTTTTCCGGACCGATACGACCTGGGGACCTTCAAGAAAAGAGCTTACTCCTTTCTAAAGGGCCGGCAACGCACCCGCAATTCTCCTGGTGTTGCGGTTGATCATGGGCGGCGGTAGTCACTTAACATCAGGTGAGCCGCATACTCGTTTGCATCCTCTTCTATAAAAAAAAAAAACATACTACAAGCCGCCGAAGAAGATTAGTCAATTCTTACCATCCGTCAAGTGTAATATCCCTCTACAAGATGCAGGAGTGTACAAGTTAGATTGTGAATGTGGTCTCTCTTACATAGATAAACAGAAAGATCCATAAAAACCCGCGTGAAAGAACATATAGCTTACGTGAAGCACCGACGCTTCGGGAAGTGTGCAGTCTGTGAACATGTTCAAGATTACTCCACTATTACATCAGATTTGATAAACCACAAATTCTCGCAAAAGAACACCGATTCTTACCAAGGATGATACGCGAGGCTATTGAAATTAAAAAACATCCTAATTTCAATAGAGATGATGGTTGGGTACTGCCATCTGCTTGGGATCCTATAATTAACAAAATGAAACCCAAACCCAAGCATACCACTCAAGACTTCAAGATACTGTAAGCTCGTTTTGCGTAAATCGGACCAAAAATTAATATTCAAAACTGAAGGTAGCCGGGCTAACAATGACATTGGGACGTCAAACATATCAGTCTGCCCTGTGACCATGAGTGCTGTAAAGCACCCTAAACGTCGGGATTTGAAAATAAGTAAAAGTAATTAATTAAACGCGATAGAATCCGTAAATTTAGTTTTATTCAGTCCGAGCTGCTAATGAGAATTTTAATAGCAGTTCAGAGAATTTCTTGATAGAAACAAATCCTAAATCCCGACTTGGGATTTGAGCCCGGGATGATCAGCAATCGCACTTTTATATTTTACATTAACATGTTATGAAATTGATCTATCAATAAATACTACTAATTGTGCTTTGTTGTCGGTTCTTCGAGAAATATGGCCGGCCCAAGGCCACTTCAGCTTACTAATTAACTAACCCTATTTAATATTGTGTAAAAAATCTACAGATGCATTGACGCTTTTAAGGACTAATGGTTACCACACAGGTCAGTTCCACTGATCATTCCAACTGATCAGTTCAAACTAAAACTGTTGATGTTTTTAATAATATTGGATTTTCGATATATCGATAAATAAACTTATATCTATATAAAACTCCGATATTGATATATTTACAATTAAGGGTATATCGAAAGTTCAGTATTTTATAAAATATCAACAGTTTTAGTTTGAACTGATCAGTTGAACTGACCGTGTGTGGCGTCCATAAGATTGATTAATGATTTCTAATATTTACGCAAATACTGCACATAAAGATTAGAATAAAACTATTTTTACGCAAATTATTGCTTTTAATTTTTTAATTAACTAAACGCAATAAAATCCATTTTATTAAATCAAACTGGTTCTTTTGACAGAAAACAAGGTACGTACCTATGTTTGAACCATAGCAATACTGCTTGATGGCGAGACGATACAAAGAGGCGCGTCTTTTTACACGTACACTATTTGACGTGCTTTAGAAAAGATTTCACCACGCAGAAGCAATGGGCCAGTAAAGTTAAACATAGGGTTGGTGCCTCTGACCTTGACCCTGACCTGAACTTTATCTTTTTTATATAGAATAAGAGTTGCAAACGAGCACACAGTCCACCTGATGGAAAATGGATGTTGTGGCCCATAGACTACTATCTACATTTATCCCGGGTTAAGATTCAAAATACAAATGCGTTGTTATTTGTTACACCTGAGGACTAAGATAGAATGCCTCGTTTCCAGTAAAAGGGTCTTCGGTTCTTTACACTCATCATACGAAAAACAGCAGCGTTAAGCTGCTATTTTACGCTTATATTCCGTAAGAGCGTGGTCCTACCCCAGTCTAGCTGACTCATTCGTGCTACAACTATAATACAAATAATTTTAGCTGTAGTGTGGCTCAACCAAATTTATCTGATCCAGGGCTCTATCAATTACAAAATGTTTCCTACTTATCACGATAATGATGATGAAAAATGATGCATCTTTTCACACAGTCCTCTTCTACCGCGGCCTAATCATAATCATAGAGTACAAGGAGAGTGACACATAATTCTAAAACTCCTCTCCTCCCGTACCATACCACCACCACCACAGTACCATACATTTCAGTGGATTAATATAACCATAAGATAACGAAACCTCGTCTGCAAGTTATTTAAGCTACTAAAACTGTAAGTAGTGATGTAAGCATTTTAATTTGTCGCCTTTTATTTTTGGTCAATTTGCCGGATATGAGGTTTATTAAAAATTTCAATAACTAAGACTGGATCATTACTAAGTGATTCACTATACCGATAAACCATAAATGAGTAGTCCGACCGTATGATACAAATCTTGTTATAAAAACAGTAATTTGCCACCGCGTTGACCTTATTTGCAATTTTTAATCGGTTTGTTTACACGTATGGTCAATTAATCCGTTACAAAAATTATTTGTTGGTTTTATACGACGCGACGGCCGTAATAAAGCAAAAAAAATATGTCCCACAACTTTTGGTTTTAGGGCAAGGAAGTGTTCACCGCACTGCCCTAATGCGTGTTAGCGAAATATATTTCAAGATAATATATTCAGAGAAGTTAAAAACTACATTCGAAAAATATATTTTTTTTAACTTCTCAGACATGCAGATTTCCTCACCATGCTTTTATTTTTGTCCTAAAGCAATAGAATAAAATGGAATGGAATTAAATGGAATATAATGTAATGGAATAGCATAGAATAGAATATTTTTATCCAATAAATATATATCCAATAAAATTGCAATTAACAAATTTCATTGGTGCCGGCGGAGATCGCACCACCACTTGCCACTGAGCACCATGGATCTTCCCTATAAAGGGTTTTTGATTATCCTGAATCGGGTAACCATCAACACCAGGTTAAAGCTGGCATGCATCCTGAAATTATATCTAATTTCACGACCATTGTTCGATGAACACGTCAGTTGGTACCAGTCAATCAGTCATGGTACTTTCACGGCGGACGTGCACCCACGCGAACGCCCCCACGAGGTTCGCTAGTATTGCGCACTGATTTGTCAGCATAATAAAGGGGTGATAGGTCATGATACAGATGTTTTAGATATAAAAACTTTTACAAGGGTTTTAGGTAAAGATATTTAAAGGTAATAATCATTTGTTTAAGTACTTATATTTGACTTATTTCTTTAACTTATTAAACTTATAACATATCATAAAAATGTAACAAAAAATATCCATAACTCGTTTAGTTATAGATATTTTTTGTTATGTATATATATAACTAAATATTACTCGTACCAATAGGTCGTGATTTTGGTGAGAAATTGAAAAAATTAAATCAAAAAATTTTCATAATGATTTCTTAATTTACGCGAACACTACACATTGAATAAAACTGACTTACGGATTACGGATATTTACGGATTTTATCGCGTTTAATTACAACTTTAATTTATATTTATTATCCCGACGTTTCGGGTGCTTTACAGCACCCATGGTCACGAGGGGGACTCAAATGTTTGACATCCCAATGTCATAGTTAGTCTGGTTGCCTTTTTGTTCCGGTTTGGTCCGATTTACGCAAAAAGAGTTTATCGTATCACGAAGTCTTGCAGTGGTATGCTTGGGTTTGGGTTTAATTTTGTTAATGTTGGGCTGAAAAGTTCGTATCGTTTTATAGAAAAACACTTTTTTTTTGGCAAAATTCGATTTTATTATTCAACATAGTTGCCATCGAGGGCGATACACCGATTATAGCGATCTTCCAACTTTTCAATACCATTTTTGTAGTACGATTTGTGTTTAGCCTCAAAATAGGCCTCTGTTTCGACGATTACTTCCTCATCGGCTTTAAATTTCTTTCCAGCGAGCATTCTCTTGAGATCTGAGAACAGGAAAAGTCGCTGGGGGCCAAATCTGGAGAATACGGTGGATGCGGAAGCAATTCGAAGCCCAATTCATGCAATTTTGCCATCGTTTTCATCGATTTGTGACACGGCGCATTGTCTAGATGAAACAACACTTTCTTCTTCTTCAAATGGGGCCGTTTTTTCGCGATTTCGTCCTTCAAACGCTCCAATAACGCTATATAATAGTCGCTGTTGATGGTTTTTCCCTTGCCAAGATAGTCGATGAAAATTATTCCATGTGCATCCCAAAATACGGACGCCATAACCTTACCGGCCGACTGTTGAGTTTTTCCACGCTTTGGATTCGGTTCATCGCGTGCAGTCCATTCAGATGACTGCCGACTGGACTCCGGAGTGTATTGGTGGATCCATGTTTCATCGATTGTCACATATCGACGCAAAAATTCACTTCTATTGCGGTGGAACAGCTCCAAACATTGCTCTGAAGCATCGACACGTTCTTATTTTTGGTCGATTGTGAGCTCGCGCGGCACCCACTTTGCACATAGCTTTCGCATACCCAAATATTCATAAACGATATGTCCAACACGTTCCTTTGATATCTTTAGAGTGCCAGCTATACAAATCAACCTCAATTTACGATCTTCCAAAATAATTTTGTGGATTTTTTTATGTTTTCGTCCGTAACAGCCTCTTTTGGACGTCCACTGCGTTCATCGTCTTCGGTGCTCATATGGCCTGTACGGAATTTGGCAAACCACTTACGAATGGTTGCTTCGCCCGGCGCAGAGTCCGGATAATACTCATCAAGCCACTTTTTGGTATCAGCAGCACTTTTTTTCATCAAAAAATAGTGTTTCATTAAAACACGAAATTCATTTTTATCCATTTTTTTCAAAATAACAAAAGTTGCTTCACTCAAAATGCTGTATCTCACAAACTAATAATCAGATAGCTGTCAAATTTATACACGTTTCTTTTGAAGGTTGGTACTACCTAAAAATGATATGGATTTTATTCTAGTGGCGCCATCTCATAGAGACGATACTAACTTTTCAGCCCAACCAATAGGATCCCAAGCAGATGGCATCTAAATATTTTAATCATAACTTTTTCATACAAGAAAAAGTAGCGCATCTGTCATAATACAAACGTCATATCAAAACACGACGTAACCAGGGTCGGATTTCGTAGTATAATTATTCTAATTGTACCATTATTTCATTGTTTGTAGTACATAGTATGGTAATAATACTAAGCAAAAATACTATAATTTTACCTAAAGGTCGACTTGTATTATTATTGGGTCATTTTACATTTTAATTTTTTTATTAACCCTACGATATCGAGAATTTCTGTATTGTACATGAGTACCACGTTTTTTTAATAAAATTGGAATTAGCTGCCTTTCTGGTCAATTGATGCTCGACCGATCCTTTTCTTTTGTACTCCTTTCGTTTTACCCTTGTTGAATATAAAATATATTAGGTACCAATATTCAAAATTTAACTTACACCAAGTTTTTTAGACAAAAATTAAACAGAAATAAAAATAAAGTCGTCAAAAAACGAAACGTATAGATAAACTAGACGCGTGAAAACAAAATCCCGGCACATGGGAAAAAAGAAACATGAAACGTCAAACGTGATATAATTTTTTTAAATAGTATTATTTTATTTTACATGTACAATATTTTTGAGGGCCTGAATCCACCTCTGACCTAATCTTGGTAACGTAACAAAAGTAAGTGTAAAATAAAACTAAAAATGCGTTTATATAATAATTTAATAGTTACAAAATTAATATAAGGTTATTTACCGATGATACGCTATCCCATTTTTTTATCTTTGTATCGCATTTTTTGCATTGTTTTACCACGCAACTAGACATATTTGTGATTGCCTGTCACAAATATGTCTAGTTGCGTGATCTGACCTGCGCGCGCACCACGATTTGCGATTCGCCTTGACCCTAAACTATAATTTTAGGGCCAATGCATTGGTCCTTTTCAGTTGTCCGGTCGGCCCGGTCCTTACGCTAGTAATATATAAGTCAATGCTCCCCTGTTAATAATGAAACTGGTATGGTCAACTCTCACTATTCTAACTATATATATATATATAACATATATAGTTATCAATAACAATATTTAGTTATCTATAGATTATAGTTATCATAAGTTAAAGTTAATAAAACTCCTTGCTAGATCAGGCGCTAATAGTTAGGCGTAAATTTCACAATACGCCAGCAACCTCGGTTCGTTGTCATTTTTCGGTGATGTTTGCGCTGTTAAGCACGAATTTTATCTCTTGGAAAACATTTTACATTAATAGAAACAGAAATAAAGCTTATTTTACTGTTTCAGTGTCACCCCATATAATATCCATCAAGTAGTTTAGACAACAAAGCGTGCCTATGACATACATACGTACATACATTCATACATACATACATATACTGAAGCAGTCGGTAAAACGTCATAATACGGTAGAAAACTGTTGTAAGAATTGCCACTCGTACACTCTCATGACGAGGAACCAAGCTTAAATAAGTCGTTCTGGTACTGAGATTAACTAATCTACGTCATCATAGCAAACTTACTGCTAATGATGAATAGAAAGACCACTGTGCAAAATTCACAGGATTTCTTACTGTTTGTAAATGTGTTACATATATACTCACATTACAGGTCCTAGAGTGGTCAAATTATATTTAAAAAAATACATTTCTAAAATGGCTTTCATTCCAAATTATCTACCTGTAAATTAAAGGACTAAGCGGCGGACACATATAACAGAAAAAGCATGCACATGCCGTAAATAACAATTATTATGTCTCAAAGGCACGCAAAAGTAACTTCGCCACGCAAGTTACCTAAGCTGAGCTTACTTGTCTCTGAGAATTAGCGTTCTCTAATGAACTTAATTGTTTGAACGGTACCGCAGCCTTGTTATTATTGCAGACAGTGATTGCTTAAGTTCCGTGATATATTTAAGTGTTATCTTACATACAAACGACTGCTGGCTGTACTACTTGGAGTGCATGAATTATAATTTACCGGTCTAGGATTTGAATCCCAGACGGGACCAATATTCTTAATGACATATATGATTCTTATTTCGTTTATATGATTTAAAGTAACAAAACCAATCTCTTGTCATAAATAATTTATATTGTTAATATGTATACAATTAATATACACAATTTGTATACAACAACTAGGGTAACTTTATAATGGGGTCCGTAGCCAGTTTGATATATACGAGCATTTTATTTACGCGTACGAGTTTCGCAAACTTTTGTAAGATACAGAGCCAAATTTAGTTTTTAAATTATAGACTTAGAGGTAACCTTTAAGTAATAGAGCAATTAGAATAAGACTTTGTTATACCTAGTTTTAAATATTTATATGTCAAATTGTAACAATTGTAGGTAGATCCTTTTAAATAAATAAATTTTAACATATATTTATTTCTGTATTTATATGCAGTTGAGCAATGTTGTAGCCATAGCATGAAATGGTTGGCCTGACCGTTATGGACCACGCGCTCTCAGAATACCGGCTGCTATGTTTCATATGGTGAGTGTGGAGAACCGGAAATCCATAGCTCAAAAACTTTGAGATTTACAGTTATAATTTTGGGTACCAAAGAAAGACCTACAGTAGATCTTTCTGTGCGTGCGTTATTAAAGTCTGAAAAGTTCGTTTTTTTTCATTCACTGACTCACCGATCAAAAGCCTAAGCCTCTTCTATGCTACTTAGAAACTTGAAATTTAGCATCAAATCCATTAATTATACAAAGAAGAGAACCTGAAAACTAGAAATTATCGATTCGGTGTCGATCGAAAAGGTAGCGATAAAGTTATTGGTGCCATTACTTCCAAATACTCCTCTCGTACAGTTGCTCAAGTCATAGGACCTATGTACGTTCTTGGACTCGCTATGTAGCTTGGCGCCTTTTCTGATCTAAACTAATTACCAGCAAAGCCGACGTCATTGAACGTTGTGTTTGGTAGGAAGTATGTACATATGAGACGTGTAAATGTCTGTTTTTATAACAGGCTTATACTTTTCACAGGACGTGACAGCTTGCCTTAGCATTATGCAAAAGTACTTGGCCTATAATTTGACTTCTAGAAAAAAAATATGTAGGTAAATCACACTATTAGTTTTCGGTAAAGTATTCATCCTCACACGACCTGCAGTGAAGGATCTCGTCTCGGTTCCGTAAAACATCACTGGCATCACGCACTGGGTACTTTTGTTTTGAAGTTTTGAGGGTTTTTTAAAAAGCTAAATATTTAACACTTAATGGGAAATTAAAACCCCAATCAATATTCAATATAACGGTAACATTAAATCAGCTAACAAGATTTCACTACGCCGACGCTAGAAACCACTCAAACAAACGACACTTATCTCACTTACAATAAACAATTTATCATAGGCCAATTTGATTTTAGGTGTTACACTTACCCAGTAACAGAAAGAGAGAGAGCAGACAGTGGCCTTGATACCAATTTGCACCACCAATACTCGAAATCTATTGGTGTCATTTTTTTCAAGTCTGACCCGCGAATATGTAAATAAAGGTACCGCAAATTCGAGTACATCGACCTTGTGTACGTCGATGAGTCGCCCACAGCCTGCGTGAATCAAAGCGCAAATCTAACGTAAGCAAGTCGTACGTTCAAGTAGCTCCTAGTGACCTACTGATTTCCATAATAAGCGTGGGCGGCAGTCGGTACGTTTGGGAACAAAGCTACCTTCTCGTCGGTAAATCTGCAACTAACGTGACGACGGTTGTTGACAAATCCTTGTGACAAAATGTCACTAAATTGACAGTTTCAATTTATGGATCTTGTTATTACAGCTCATGTTTAATTCGTGTGGCAATTACTTTGACATCTTGATAACATCGTTTAATTGGCGATTCAAGCGAGACCCCATTGTTGTTAGTGACTGTGCAAAAGTTTCGATGGATATAATGAATAATATGATACAAAATATAAATTAGTTTATAAGTTGGTAATTAATTGTTAAGAAGAGTAACGGGTAATATAATACCTTTTTACTAAAATGTCAACCTTACCTGAACATGGGTACACCTGTTCAATGACAGACGAGGGTCTGGCAACCGACTAATGGCGGAATATTAATCCAAAAACGCATAATGCAAATTTCAACAACTGGCGAATGGAACTGCAACTGATAGGCATTACCAGCGCGAGGGTTTTTATTTTTTATAGAAATAAGGATCACAAACGCACATACTAATAAATGTTAAGTAAATGCTGTTGACCTAGACAACTAAGTATATCCTCAATTCGAAATCAAAACTCAGATGCATTGGTGTCTTCGGTGCCAGGAGTGAGAACTATGACGGAATGCCACGTTATCATATGAAAGGTATTTTAAATATATGGGAATGAAGATAAAGGTGCACTGTGACACTTGACGATATTTCTTAGAGTGACAAACGAAATAAATATGCAACTGATGGTACTCATAGACACCTATAATAAACTTTAAGCAAAAAAAAAATACGCCTAGATGCGTTCTCATTAAGGATTTAAGCGATGTTCCTCATAGCCTGAAATTGCAGTGGCTTGTTGCCAGTGAATCAGCTCTTGTGAATATGCACGTAATGTATTTTCTATGCTCGTCATTTTTAGTTATGAAACGAAACGCAACAGTTATACGGTCGTCTTACTCCGGCATTCTGTAATAGATTGTTCTATCTCTGAAAGGCATGCTTATTTTTGTTTTAAAATAGATTTTAAAAAAGTATGAAATATAGTGGCTAATTTATTATCTAAAAAAATCATTACTTCCTGATCAAATTTGAACTTGACAATCGACACTTCGGAGGCATGTACCGCACCGCACACACCTTAATAAAGTCTCGTTAACAAAAACGCGGCACTTTTCGCGTTGCGCGTCGCACATCGAATGGCGGTATACGCATCGGCTATCAGATGCTATAAGTTAAAAGTTTTTTTATTAATTTTTAACTCTCACTCAATTTCGTTACAAATTGCAAATTGGCTCACTGGTTGATTTAGTCAGACAGCTCGCCGAAACTTCCTCGCTACGCTCTACCTTGCACGAGCACGCTAAGCATAAAACACAAAATACGCACGACAACGCTTCTTCATAAGCTATGCGAATGTGGACCCTTCCTTCTATTTCCAACTTCCTATATTACATAGAAATGCAATTCTATAACAACGCGGCGCGGTCCCAAGGCAGGCAGAAATGGACAACATCAGTAACTAGTGGCTATCTTTTCTTATCGGCGTGAAAAGAGATAATTAAAACATATAGATTGGTCATGATATTAAATGTTGTAAACAATTTGGTATACACTTATTATAATATTACAAACAACATAGTAAGAGATGCAAGAAATCGATAGATTCAGTTGGCTTAGGACCATGCTTTGAGCATACCTTGGGAGTGGCCTATGTTCAGTAGGGCTGTACTGGTGAAGATAATAATGATGATGAATTTTCCCCGAATTATTCAAATTTGTAATCTAATTAGCAAATTTAATCTAACGTTTATTAATAGCTCGGAACAAGACAATATCGATAACTTCAGTTTCACTGTCATTTTGAAAGCTATATTTTAATGATTTATCGACACAAATTTATTTATATAATATTTAATATCTCCTTTACCTAATTTCAATCTAGAATCAACATCAACTTTCTAGATATTTTTATCTGCACAACATGCGGTATATTTTTGCAATCACTTATGCATGCTCAAATTGGCACTAATGAAATAATTAACGCGATGTTTCAAAACATTTTCGTAAATTCTCAGCGTGTTAGCATCTATATTTTTGGGGTGAAGTGAAAATAAAAAACGATTTTAGTGTTCATTTCACATTTATATTTTTGTTTGATAAAAAAGTTAAGCATGTTTCGCTAACCATATAAGCATTACTTATTTAATAAATGTGATTTTCATTTGATCGTGGTAGAGCCGTGCTGCAGTTATACAGATCGAGTAAGAATCACGCGTTGACAAAATACAAGCGTGAAATAGCAGCTTAATGTTGTGTTTCTTAAGATGAATGAAGATACCGGGACACTTTTTATGATATGTTCCAATTGAATGGTACAAGGAGTCAGTATAATAAAAATCTGTGAAGTATTCGACCTTTTTCCTCCGAGCTGAAAACGCATCTGCAGCTTTCTTTATATTAAGTTGGCTACAGGTGAACACAGCATTAGCCACTTACCATCAAGTGAACTCAGTTTTCACTTTAGTTTTATTAAAAAAAAACTCAAATTATTAATCTGTCAGTAAATTTATGTTTTTCGGAACCTAATATGGTAAAAAAACAATAATTAAATGTTAATTACTATATTTCTTAATGAGTCGAACCATTTCTTTCGGTTTTAGAAACATTCTAGACAACATTAGATTTTATAACGGATCTAGTGTAATAAAATCCTAAATCTGAACCACCGCAAATTTAATTAAAGCTCAAAAATGAATTCATCTAAAAACCATCTTTAACATGCACATTTTGAAGCTAATTTGGCAAAAACTTGGTCAAATATTCTATCAAGACAAGCAAAGAGCTTTCCTTCATAAAAATATTAAAAAGCCTTTTACAACTGCTCAACTTTTCACCTATTCTAAACTTTATTCTCACTCATTAAGTTTCATTGCAAGTCTCCCTGAACTGAAATAGCCACTAACCATCAGGTGGACTGTAAGTTCGTTTTCACTTCAGGTTTATAAAAAATACGGTGTTAAACACACTGGAAGCACCACAACATATCTATACTTTAAAAACAACTATCTGTGGTATGTATAGGTAATTAATAATATATTATGAGTAAAATGATTTCTTATATTTACACGAATACTACACATTGATTAAAACTACTTTTACAGATTTTGTCGCGTTTAATTTTAAATGATTTTAATTCCCAACGTTTCGGGTGCTGTCCAGCACCCATGGTGACGTCCCGATATCAATGTTAACCCAGAATGCCTTCAGCTTTTTAATTAATATTTATAATAAAATAAATGTCATGATTTTAATTAATTACAAAATAATATAATATAAAATATAATCTTTTCAAAAGCTCTTAAAGCCGATGCTAGGGTTAGCAACTATATCCATCATCAAATCAGCTCTTTGATACCATATTATTGCATTGTCATCGAAGTTACATGAGTATATATATTATAGTATATACATATATGTAGTATATATAATTTTAGTTCAATCGGATATTAGCAAGAGCTACAAAAATTAATTAAAATTATTGAACCAGGAAGAAACTAAGAAAGTAAGTTTATAAAAAGTTATAAATACAATAAGGACTAAATACGAAAATTCCGGAGAAGGTAAAACGACGGTATTTACGTACGTACGAGTACATACCTACAAACAGGCCAATTGACGACTAACAAGTAATATTTTTTAAATCAAATTAACGACTCAAATTTAAGTTTCTCTCTGTTAAATATCTGCCTTTTATTGATCATAGGGGTTACTTTCATTCTAAACATAAATAACCATTTTTTTTAATTCTTGTCTATATATCGATCTGACTGTCCGGGCTAATATTTAGAATGACTGATTTGAATCTAAGTAGGCGAAGCAGGGTTGCTAGATTTAATAAAATAATCAACACGAGGACTTTAAAACATCAAATTGCTACGGAATTGTTGAGTGGAACGTCCCCATACAATCAGTAATTTATTTTTTATTTAACAGTGCTAAATAAAATCAGAGTAGGTGACTTAACCTGATCAAAACGGATTTTTGATTTTTGATTTCACGAGTTAAGAACTGAATCTCTACACTTTTTTTTTTTTTATAGAAGAGGGGGCAAACGAGCATGCGGCTCACCTGATGTTAAGTGACTACCGCCGCCCATGATCAACCGCAACACCAGGAGAATTGCGGGTGCGTTGCCGGCCCTTTAGAAAGGAGTAAGCTCTTTTCTTGAAGGTCCCCAGGTCGTATCGGTCCGGAAAAATCGCCGGTGATAAACTATTCCACAGAGAGGTTGTACGTGGAAGAAAACTCCTTGTGAAACGTACAGTGGTGGACCGCCAAGCATCCAGATGGTGTGGATGTTCACGTTCGAGGTGTGCGAAAGAAATATTTAACAATCAAGGTCCTTTATCTTAAAAACAATTAAAGGTTTGTTAAATAAACTGTAGAGATTTAACGTGAAAATAAAGTTATAAAAGCAACAACTAGACGATATAAATACAGCATGACGTAATATCCATATATCTATATACTTGTCATGGCCGAACCTAAAGCTCCGTTCTTATCGCCGTATTACTTAATTCAATGAAATAATACAAAACGTTAAGGCCATAAATATTTATTGGTCACTAAAATTAATGCCCATGTAATTTTACGTCATAGTTTGTTGCGTTACGATATCGCAAATAGGCTCTAATCACCATAACAATTTACAAAATACAGTCTTAAATGATTGTTACTTAACGCATATAATTTAACAGTCTCCTTTTATGTCCAATTTAAAACGAATTGTGAATTATTTAAGTTTTGTAAAAATTTCGCTCAATAAAAAAAATAATTATATTTTTAGAATGACGGCAGAGTGGAGCAATGACTTATTAATGAGTTGCATCATTAGGAGCCGCGGGTTCTAATCCCACACAAGTATTTGTCCTACAAATAATTATACTGGGTCTGGATGTTTATCCTTGTGAAATTTGTGTTTGTAAACTGCCGCGATGATACAAAAATAAATCCTAGTGTGGAGATAACGTTTTAATAAAAAAGAGAAGAAAGAAATTATTTTGCCTTCCATTAAAATTAAACTACGAATAGAATCGCTTTATAAATACTACAGGCATTCTGCATCCTTAAATATACAACTAAAAACAATTATTAATCTATGCTTCACTAATTTGTGTGATATGCTTACAAAATTAATACAGCATAAGGATTTATCTTGCTTTTCTAAAATATGGTGAAGATTTTAAAATTTCAGTTCATCGTAACGAATACACAAAAATGTTGTGTGATTAATGCGATAGTGAATGTATCACCAAATTTCTAGGGAATACCACAATAAAATACAGCGAGAATGTCACATAAATACTCGTATCTAGGCCTGGATAGTCAGCGGTGTAACAATTTTGTATACATCGGATGTAAAATCAAACGAACAACGAAGAGAGGCTTAGGTGTAGCATTGGTGGAGAGTAAAGTACTGAAATCGCAAATCATCCTTCCGATCGGTGACGATAAACCGTGGGTACAGGCTGCTAAGAAATAGTAGAAGATGCGAAGTAACCTAGGTACTAATCTAGTTTGATTGGGAGCAAGTACCGAATAATAGAATCAATGAATAATGTACCTGAGATTTAACAGTTTTTTACTACAATTATTTTTGTAGTAAAAAGCTTTTAAATTTAACTTTTTATTACAAAATAAAACGTATTTAAGATACTTTGTAACAATAAATGTGTCTGGTTGATCTCACTCGCAGATGATTTACAAGACCTCTTGCTTTATATCGATAAATATTCCCGACGGTAAGTACCTGTATTCGATATTTTTACTCCATAAGGAATCCTGCAAGTCCGAAATAAATAAATATAATACCGCAACTTTAACAGATTTTTACAAATATTACAAAATACAACATATTTAAGATAATTTAAAAAAAATTAAACTGGTTAATCTCACTAGCTCACGCTAAGAATACCTGTCTACTACGCTGAGGGTTCTGAGTTTGAATAGTAGCAATAACCAAAATCTATACTTTGCCTTGCCTTAAGGGGGTAGCACGGCGGACATTTCGCTCTAAAACCTTTTCAGAAATAAGAGAAGGCCCATCAGTGGAAGTGTATAGACAATACCTAAACTCCTACGTTTTACGAGTTTATAATTATATATATATATATATATATATATATATATATATATATATATATATATATATATATATATATATATATATATATATATATATATATATATATATAAAAGTGTAAATTGTATTCGTGTATTAAGCTTTCTATTAATTAAACATCTGAGAAAAAGATAAAATTAAATAATAAATATATTTAAACAAGGAAAACAAAGGTTCTTATAATTTTTTTAAATAATTTAAAACTGTATATATAAATACAGCTAAAATTTGAAGCGAACGGCGATAAATAAAAATAATGAAGCAAAACCTTAAAAATGATGACAAAATAAATTGTACAAGTAGTCAAACAAACTAAAGAACATCAGTTATCACCCGCCCACTTGCAAACAACGAAAGGAATAGATACAGAAGTGCGAAACATTTATTTGAATGATTATTTTTTATGTTTTTATTATACGGGCTACAGAAGAATCATGCAAATTAGGATAATTTGTTATAACTCACTTTTTATAAGTGAATGTGAAAAATTTCACTTAAGAAACACGGATATCGAGATTTATTGTTTTAAATATTATAAATTGATATCTATTAAGCCGGTTATATTTTAAGTCTCAAAGAAATTTTATTAACAAATAAATACGGTGAAACCGCATGACTCAGCAATCACACGACCCCAAATTTTGTATAAAAATTTTATTTAAATTATTTATATTATAATTTGTTTATTTTAAACTGAAAAATTTTAGAATATACATAAGCATAGCTTGTCTTTGTATTCTCTAAGATGAGAACGAAACAGTACTTTAGTATTCTTACATTTCCTTGAAGTAATGAGTATGTGAAAGCATGTATGCGTAGGTATATCATATATGGATGTACAGGAGGCGAGAAAGGATGGGAGTTTGTAGACTCTGCCTACATCTCTGGGTAACTGGCGTGAGTGATGCTTAAGCTATTATAATCAGTAAATTAACAGCAAACGTACATTTGTCGCATTGCTGAGTACAGAGCTCTTGTTTTAAGGCAATCTTGGGGCAGAGAAGAGTTCATCGCGCTACCCTAACGCGTTTGGGTGGATTTCACACGTCCTCGAAATAATTTAGTTTCCTACACATACAGGTTTCCCGACGTTATCAAACATTTTTGTGGTATTTTATCATGAGCTCGCATATTATTAATTTTATTACTAGCGTCTATTCTATGAGCTCAGGGAGAAGTGGTAACTCAGTGCTTAGCTCACATTTTTATAGAAGTTAGGGTGATAAAAGGAGCACCCAGACCACCTCACGGTAATTGAACTCTGTGTGTGCATCTATTAAATTCTTCGTTAAAATCAGAATGCAGATGCGTTGTCACATTTAAGGAGGTAGATGTAATTCCTTTTTACCAATAAAAAGAGTCTCTGGCTCTCGCCTTATGAATCGTAAAAGCATTACGCTGCTATTTCACTTTACATTCACTTATACATTCGGACTGCAGCCATATTACGCTGAAACGTGTAGCTATCACGTAACCATAGGCTTACAGCTAAATGAACATCATTTTACATATGTACAGCATGTATTCTTAATTCAATTTTTTTGATGAGTGTCTCAATGATTTATGTACATGACTACTACTATTTTTAGCGTTATCTATCAAGTGTCTCCCGAGCGCGTCCTCACCTTACCTCCTCGTCCTAGTCCTCCTTTCGTTCGTCCTCTCCTTTCGTCCTCGTACCTACTGTAGGCAAAAAGGAAGCCATTTGGCTGGTGTCTGGTGAAGAAAGCGCCAGGTGGCCGCACAGAGTGGACATGACAGGCCTACTGCGGATGCGTGCATGTTAGTGGACTACAGAGGGAGAGGTGTACTCTCACCCTGCCACCCTCCCTGCTGCAGCCGAGTTGTAAGTTGCAGTGCAAGACGGGTGTTAGTATAGCTGTGCGCCACTTGCTTTCTATCCTTCCAGCACTGCTGTTGCTGTGGTCAATAACAAAACTGGGCGATGGCTTCCGTTAAGCAGTCACCACACGGTAATGTGTATCTGATTTCGATAGCAGAAAGTTGTCAACATAGTTGAAATTAAGCCATCATATATATTATCTCGTTCTTAACCATGCAGCTGTATTAGTATCTCAATAATAGTCAAAAAAGGAAGTATTTGGTAGTCACATTTTTACAGTGAAAACAGAGAGTGAAAAGAGACAGTGGCAGAGAGTTTTTTGTGGAATTCATAGAGTACACCATTTTATGTTACACGGTCATGATAGCTAATTAGCTTTATTTAAAAAAAAATTATTTGTTTTAAGTTTAGGGAGTATTAATATTTTGAGATTTATCATTAAATCTTCGAAATACATGTTTTAATTAATGTTTATTATGATAAACCATATGGCACAATACAACAAAAAGTTTTATAAGTGAAGCATATTTCTATATCTACATCCGTTATATTTTGCTCAATAAACATCTCATATTGTTATCGCATGCGGTTTCTTTCGCCTGTGATTTGCTTAGGCAACTTCGAGTTGATAATTTATGTAGCTTTTTTTTTTTTTTTTATAGAAGAGGGGGCAAACGAGCAAGCGGCTCACCTGATGTTAAGTGACTACCGCCGCCCATGATCAACCGCAACACCAGGAGAATTGCGGGTGCGTTGCCGGCCCTTTAGAAAGGAGTAAGCTCTTTTCTTGAAGGTCCCCAGGTCGTATCGGTCCGGAAAAATCGCCGATGATAAACTATTCCACAGAGAGGTTGTACGTGGAAGAAAACTCCTTGTGAAACGTACAGTGGTGGACCGCCAAGCATCCAGATGGTGTGGATGGTATCGGGACGTTTGCCGTGTCGTGCGTTCACGAAATTTGGCGGCTGGGATTAATCCGAACAATTCCTCAGAGCACTCCCCGTGATAGATGCGATAAAATACGCAAAGAGATGCAACATCTCTTCGCAACGCCAGTGAATCGAGCCGATCGGAAAGCACTCCGTCGTCGACGATTCGAGCCGCTCTGCGCTGGATGCGGTCAAGTGGAAGGAGCTGGTACTGGGGAGCCCCAGCCCAGAGATGGGAACAGTATTCCATGTGCGGCCGAACCTGCGCCTTGTAAAGTTGCAGGCGGTGTGCCGGCATGAAATACTGTCCCGCTCTGCTGAGCACGCCAAGCTTTTTAGAGGCCAATTTGGCCTTCCCTTCCAAGTGACCACGAAACTGCACGTCACTCGATATGTCGACGCCGAGGATTCCGATACTGGCTGAGGCAACAAGGGGAGTGCCTTGAAACTGAGGGGATACGACAAAGGGGTTCTTTTTAGCGGTTAACGCGCAAACTTGTGTCTTCTGGGGGTTAAACTGGACTAGATTTAGTCGTCCCCAATCCGAGACTCTGTTCAGCAAAGACTCGACTTCAGACACAAGTTTGTCCCGGCACTCGGAGACGTTTTCCCGAGAAATATTGGCTCGGCCGGTGTAAAGAGCATCACCAGTGCTGTCATCTGCATAGCAATGAATGTTACGGGTATGCAACATATCATTGATATGCAGAAGAAACAGCGTTGGCGATAGCACGCAGCCCTGTGGAACACCAGCATTAATAGGCTTGCAATCGGAGCTTGCACCGTCTACAACGACCTTGATGCTCCGATCTGCAAGAAAGCTGGTGATCCAATTGCACAATTTCTCGGGAAGCCCATAGGAAGGGAGCTTCGAAAGAAGCGCTTTGTGCCAAACCCGATCGAAGGCCTTCGCAATGTCCAAACTAACGGCCAATGCCTCCCCCTTGAACTCTACTGCCTCCGCCCATCTGTGAGTGAGGTAGACCAGAAGATCACCAGCTAACCGACCACGGCGAAAACCGTATTGGCGGTCACTAATCAGCTGGTGATCCTCAAGGTACCTCATGAGCTGGCAGTTTACAATGGACTCCATTGTTTTGGAGAACAAGGAGGTGATGGCGATTGGCCGGTAGTTGGACGGGTCTGAGCGGTCGCCTTTTTTAGGGATCGGGTGGACGAAAGCCGTCTTCCACGATTTTGGGACTACGCCTAGGGAGTAGGAGTACCGGAAAAGACGCGTTAAAACCGGTGCCAACTCTGGAGCACACGTCCTCAGCACAATTGGGGGGATTCCGTCAGGCCCACTCGACTTGTGGATGTCCAGGGAGAGGAGTGCTTTGCGAACCGAGCGCTGTGTGAACTGCACTTCCGGCATGGAGCACTCACACCGCGGGATGGTCGGCGGCGTACTCCCCCCGTCATCGAGAGTCGAGTTAGACGCAAAGAAGGAGCCTAGAAGATCGGCTTTCTCCTTTGCAGTATGGGCCAGTGAGTCGTCCTCCCTGTGCAGAGATGGAAGAGATGGCTGACAGAAATTCCCCTGGACAGCCTTGGCGAGAGACCAGAATGCACGGGTTCCAGAAGGAAGGCGAACTAGTTTCTCGCCAATTCTGCCTATGTGCTCTGACTTTGCCTTGGCAATGACTCTTTTGAAGGACCTAGAGGCGGAATTATACTTCTTTTTTAGAGCGCTGGTGTTTACATCCCGGGACGCTGATGCATCAACCCAGGCTTGGTAGCACTCCTGCTTATAGCATGATGCTATTTTACAGGAGCGACCAAACCATGGCTGAGATTTGCCTCCAATGGGCACCACAGAGGAAGGAATAAAAAGTTCCATACCCTGAAGTACCACATCAGTAACAGAATCCGCAACAACGTTGGGATCATCCGGCGAGAAGCAAACCCGCCCCCAAGGGTAGGATGCAAAGAAAGACCGCATCCCATCCCAATCGGCTGACCTATAGTGCCAAACACGGCGGCAGCCTGCAGAATGCAACCGCGATTTCAGCGTGAGTGGCACAACACTCCGGATCAGACAATGGTCCGAGGAGCCTAAAGGGGCGTCGACGGAAATCTGATATCCGTCCGGGTGAGAGGTCAGCAGAAGGTCCAACAGGGAAGGTGCATGATCCTCCACATCTGGAATCCGCGTAGGCGAAGTAACCAGTTGTGTCAGACCATATGCCAAGGCAAAATCATGAACAGATCTCCCCGCATGATCGGTTAAACGTGAACCGAGCCATTCGGCGTGATGGGCGTTAAAGTCGCCGAGGATCACGATCTCTGCGGAGGGGATCTGCTGTAGCAACGAATCCGCAGCCATTTGGACGTGGTCGAAGAGTCGGTCTGTTTCGGCATTACCGCTGTGGGACCTATAGAGGCACCCGTAGACGCGCGGATGGTCGTCGCTGTCTACGCGTAGCCAAAGGATGGACAGGTCCGAACCTTCAAGTCTGCCGAGGCGTCGAGAACAGATGTCCTCTCTGACGTAAACGCAAACTCCAGCCCGAGGCACAAAGGAGTGTTCCAGTTTGTACCCCGGGTAGGAGAGATACGAAACATCAGCCGGAGAGGACACCTGCGTCTCGGTCAGAAAGAGCAGAGCCGGCCTCGCCGTCTCGAGATGGTAGTGGACGGCGTTTAGGTTGGAGTGAAGTCCCCTGATATTGCAGAAATTCACGGACAGCGTGGCAGGGGTCGCCTTGGTCTTATTGCTCCGTTTGCCCCGAGCAGTTTTAGTCTTGAGCGGAATTTCGCCCCCCCCAGAATACGCGGGGCAGCCTGAGCACCCACGCTCAGAAGTGGAGAAACATGGTCGTGGATGCTCAGCGAGGGATTCTCCAGGGGTGCTGGTACCCTCCTGGGGTAGTCTATCTTTATTTAATTCCGCTACCATGTTGATGGGGGGGGGGGGGGATTTGGGCCCCCCCCCATCAACATGGTTGATGGGGGGGGACCCAAATCCCAATGTTGGGGGCTCAGGTTATCCGTAAAACGTTACAGTATATATACGTCCCACTCCTGGGCACAGACCTCATATTTCCGAGAATGTTTTAGAGCAAGGAAATATCCGCCGCGTTACCGCCTACCAACACGCAGTTGACGGACTTTACATCTTCAAAATATGTTTTCTATTTCTCTGAAATGTAGATTTCCGTACGATGTTTTCCATTACTGTCAAACACGTGATATATCAACACTTAAAATTTTTATTGGCATCAGAGGGTATCCAAACCGTGTTGCTTGCGTAATGTGAAATTTGCAGCAAGCGCCTAGGTCCTAAGCTACTACTGTTCAAGTGATCCGTAGACTATATTAGTTGTATTTCAAAAGCTTTCTTCAAAAATACCTATTGGGTTTAAAATTTGTGCTTGATAATCTTAACGATATTTACGAATATAAATACAATACGAAACATAAATATTTAAAAAAAATTAATAACATTTCTGTAATTCATCCACTGGCCTTAACAAAAACATTTTACAAAAATTACACAGTCATACTATCATAAACTTTTATATATACTCGTAATATTAAAAGAATAATATATATCAGACAGAAATTTGCTATAAGACCCCTTAAATAGATATTTTTTATTATCTTATTTTATATGTTTACCAGTTTATAATGGATTGCCTTTGATTCCTTTATGAGGCATTTACAATCATAGAAATAATGTAGTTCTTCTTAACTACATATATCAGTCTAAGTGGATATTGGCTAACCGTACACTGTAGGTTCGTCTGGTGTAACAAACCAAAAGCTAAACCTCGTGCGAAGCGTAGCATTTAAGCCAAATCCTCCTTAAAACGCGACATAGACATAAATCTATCAGACTTGTCCTGGTGGCCGATTAAGCATGGCACTGCAGCTTATTTGGTAAATGATATCAAGAGCTACGATCTGACCAAAACTGATGTGTCCAATAAAAAAAGTGGATGAAACAAAGCAGGAAAGCGGAGTCGTTATAAAACGGTATAAGCAGCAGGAGGAAAAAATGATGAACAAGTACACTCTTATTCGGCTTATATGTAATAATGTCCTCCAGACCGAATTTCGGCCACAGCGGCCTGCCTCAACGGAGGCTAGCCATCGGCGCAGGACGGAATTATAGTGCTCAAGTGTATGCGCAAGCACAGGTGCACTCTCTATTCCCTCACTCTCGTAATCCGATGGGACGGTAAACGGACACGACCGGGAGAGGGATCAGGCGCAGGACCAACGGCTTTACGTGCTTTCCGAGGCACGAGGGTGAGACACTGCCAACTTCCTGACTCCGGGCAGCTACTGAAATTTTTTTGACAAAAATCTCTATAATTGATTTTTTGCCCTGTACCGAGTATCGAACCCAGGACCTACACACGAACACTAGACCAACGAGGCAGTCCGGCTTATATGTACCAGGAGGTCCCATAATGAACTGGCCTGATATAGTTCAACGCGACATGGCGCTACATGTTGTGTTGCATTAAATAGTACGTTTATCGTGCACTTAATATAAGAAACATGCATCGACATGAAATGCTCAGTCTTAGTTTAACAGGCATTTGAATAACGAGAATCGCGTATTTTTTCAAAATGTCGAAAACTGAGTATCGAAGTGTCATAAAGTTTCTGTTTAAAGAAGGTTTATCCCCTGCCCAAATAAAAGAACGATTGGATGGCGTGTATAAGGAGTCTGCCCCCTCCTATAGCACAGTGAAAAATTGGGTGAAAGAGTTTCGCCTCGGGAGATAAACCATCGAAGACTTTGGCCACGACGGTCGACCTGTGGAAGTGCTCACTCCCGAAACGATTGCTCTTATCGAAGAGGAGGTTCTGAGTGACCGCCGTTTGAAGATTAGAGAAATTGCAGCAAGGCTTGGGCTCTCTAAGAGTACCATTCATCGCGCGATCCATGAACATCTTCACATGAAAAAAGTGAGTGCAAGATGGGTACCGAAACTTCTTTCAGCGGTACAGAGACAGAAAAGAGTGCGTTGCGCTTCGGAGTTTTTGGATCTTTGTGGCGAAAATCCAAAGACTGTGATCGAGCGGCTAGTGACTGGTGATGAAACTATGATCTTGTATTATGATCCACAAAGCAAGCGCGAGTCAATGGAATGGCGTTATAAGGGTGAAAAGCCCCCTAGAAAGGCAAAGGTGCAACAATCGACTAAGAAAACTGATGTGCACAATATTTTGGGATTTTCAAGGCATTTTGATGGTGGATTTTAAAGAAAGTAATACAGTCGTGAACGGCGAATATTATGCTTCTTTAATATATAAATTACGAGACAAGATAAAGGAAAAACGAAGAGGCAAGCTGTCTAAAGGTGTCCTGTTGCTCCATGACAACGCCCCTGTCCATACCGCTGGTGTTTCGAAGGATGCGGTTCGTCAATACGGGTTCACAGAAGTTCAACATCCACCTTACAGTCCAGACATGGCCCCGTCCGACTATTATTTATTTCCAAATTTAAAGCGGGACTTAAGAGGAAGAAAATTTTCAAGCGATGAAGAGTTGCAGGCGGCCGTCTTCAGTCATTTTGAGGATAAAAAATGTGATTATTTTTATAAAGGTTTAGAGATGTTGATTCACAGATGTCAGAAGTGTGTTAGTATTCATGGTGATTATATTGAAAAATAAAATTGGTTTCGTTTCATTTCCTTCATTGGTTCATAGTTAGGCCAATTCATTATGGGACCGCCTACGTATGTATACGGTTAATACTAAATCCAATCATAAAGATAAGTATATAAGAAAATACGAGTACATAGAACCGTTTCGCATAACAAAAAAAACGTGAGATTAACATGTCATTAACGTCATATAGTGAAAGGTCCATTACTTTCTTTAAAAATGTTAACAGTCAACAATTTCAAATTTGAATATCACTGTGCAAAAAATAATCGTCGGCTCTTAATGGCGGTTTTTAGACCAGACACCTTTGCCGCAAGGTTGAATCCGTCATCTGTGGGTGTGAGACGGAGTAAACACTAATACTTATTAATCGTCGTCTTCATTTAAATCCTAATAATTTATACTTCTTACTTCTTAAATTTTGGCCTCGAGGAGTTTTACTAATAATTTTATGTTCCTCTACTCATCAGTAATAGTGTACGTAAATGTCGGGGAAGTGGAGCAGCGTCAAAGGTCAGAGGTATCTTGGTCCTACTGCACGTCCAACAGTTGAGTGCAGAAGAAGATATAAATTTTATATAGAATATGAACTTTTTCAATGAAAACTATTGTTTGAATCTTTTATCCATTTAGGATATGTAAAGTTTTTTTAATTATATATATATATATATATATATATATATATATATATATATATATATATATATATATATATGTGTGATGTTGGTAACAAATTGTAATGATGTTTAAAAAACAGGTTTAATTTGCAGCCACACTTAAACATAATTGGTAGTACACAATTACAGATACTTAAATGGTAATACATATATGATTAATATTTCTATACCTTTATTTTTTCAAGGCTCGAGACCATTCTTAAGTCTAATTACGTGTGTAAACTAAGTAAAAAGCATAATATGAAAATGTTATTAAGGATATTATAAGACGTTACTTCGTTTTCATGTATTCGTAAAAAAATCTCGGGATACGGAACAACGTACAACATTTACTTTTTTTCGAAAATTATATGTTGTTGGCCCTGCGGCCTCCACAACTTCATCGCAACAGACTTGCGAGCGAGGAAGTGAGGACTTATGAGGTATTGAGTGCAACGATTCATAATTCATACGTATCACGGGTATTGAACGTCGTGTTTGGCGTATGCCTGTACCCTAGATCGGATACCCTCTCCTGTTGAGGGGGGGGGGGGTCTTTAGACCCACCAACGAATTTGAAACTTCCTTTATCGAATTGAAATGAAGACTGTATAGTGAGCATATCGAGATCGTGATGAAAATCCAAATTTCACACAAAATAAGGAGCTTCTGTGATTCGACGCAGGACTTTATTATGGACAACTTGAAGTTTCCAAAGACGTTTAAGAGGGATGTGCGCATAGAACACAACCGCGTATATCGTAATAGAACACTACGCAGATTTTATAAATATGCAGTTTGTGTCCAAAAGACAACTTACTGCGTTTATTTGTAAGAACGAAAAGGCAATATACTACAAACTTTGCTGCATTTTAGACTTAATGTGATGAGTCAAGCTCATCGCATAATTTAACGTTACACTCAGGCATTTCACCTCTCTAACCCAAGGAATTGGGCTATTCTAGAGGGAGACAGATATCACCTATCCCCTAAAAATAGTGTTTTATATTGTTTTTTTTTTGTTAAAGATGATATAGCTTTGCTATTAACGGGATTTAATTTGATTCTCCATTTTCCGAACTTTTGTCCAGTGCGTTTGCTGTAACTTGGGGTCGAATACAAATTCTTAAAGGGTAATAATAAAGTAAATAAATAAATTGTGGTATCATCTGCATATAGTGCAAGATGAGTATCTCGTAAAATCGGGATATCGCCCGCGTAGAGTGAGTAAAGAGTCGGAAACAGCCGCGAGCCCTGAAGAACTCCTGCTCTCATGAGCCTTGAAGAGGAGAAGGTCTCTTCAACGCGAAAATAGGAGGATCGGTTGGCTAATAAATCTTGCATGATTTTAACAATCTTGGAAGCATCTCTATATGAAGAAGTTTATAAACTATTCCAATGTGCTAGGTCTTCTTAAAAGCTTTAGCCAGATCGAAGAACAGAGCGTATATATACAGTGCGCCTATTTGACTTTGTGGCAAAATTTAACATGTGCTCCGTGAGGCACCGTGAATGTGAACAGTGCACCTGTTTAACACGCAAGTGTTTGGCTCGAGAACCAAACTGTTCGTTGGGAATAAAGTTTTTGTCCAGCACAACATCCTTCAGTTGGCTGAGGATGATGCGCTCACAGATTTTCCCCATGACACTGAGTATACTGATGAGTCTATAACTAGATACCTTATCTCAGGTTTGATCAGTTTATGAAAACCTATGATATCTGCTTCTTTCCATATATCTGATAAGACGCAGTTGGATAATAACAAATTGAAGATCAGACCATCAATTTGCATTGAAAGACCTATTGTCTATAGTTAATAACGGTCGTAGGCCCTAACCGCAGCGTATTCCTCTCTCAGTGGTTTTTATATCCCCGGTGAGCTAAAACGACGAACGCTCGTGGCCCTGTCCTTCCTCAAGGATTTTCCATCGTAGATTCGAGGTTACCTTCGATTCTATGCCAGCCCGTTACTGTTTTAGGCCACCGTCCACCTTACTACTAGGCTGTCCCAAGATGATGAGGACCGGGGGATGGTCCGATCTTAACTTATGCATTACCTAATCGGATCGCACCGGTAAGGACACGTTCCTGAAGAGTGCTAAGTCAATTCTGGACGAACTACGAGAAATATTCTCTGCATATCTTGTATCTTTGGGGGAAAAGTATTATATTGAAACTTAAACAATTATTGAGACCTAGTAAATTTATACCACAGCGAGTAGTTATTTAATATGCTAGGTATAGGTTTTAGAATTATGCCAAATTTTAAAATAATAATAATGATAATCTTTTATTGCAGACACATATACCGATATTTACAAAAATGTTGAAATATTTCCAAAAGTCTATCTTCACCCAACAGTCTCTGTAAATTGCAATTTATCTATCCACCAAACTACTAACAATTTTCATTTAATTTTTAAAGTCTAGACATAAATTATCCCATCCTCTTTCGATGGATTTAATATTATCATCATTATCATTACAGTCCTTCACAAGTCCACTGCTGAACATAGGCCTCCGTCAAGGAATGCCACAAAGCACGGGCTTGAACCACCTGTATACATCGACCTTTTGCATTTCTTATCTGGTCGTCATGCAGGTGGAGACACCCTATATCTCGCCTAACGGTGCGATGCTGACACTCGAGAATCTTTCTTCCCCATCGGTTGTCGGTTCTTCGAGCTATATGGCCGGCCCAGTGCCACTTCAGCTTACTAATCCGTTGGGCTATGTCAATCACTCTGGTTCTACTGCGGATATCCTCATTCCTAAGTTTATCACGCAGAGAAACCCCAAGCATAACCCACTTCATAGCTCGCTGAGCGACTTTGAGCTTCCTCAAACAGCCAGCAGTGAAGTACCATGTCTCAGATCCATAGGTCATCACTGCACACGCACTGGTTATATAATGTACAATTTAGTTTTGCGGTTTTGAGGTATGCCTGACAAGTTGATGTGTAGTAATCTCCCGATCTATTGATTGCATTAAATTATTTACGTTTACTATTAAAATCACTTGCTAGTATAACCGAATCACTAAGGGTAACAACTTAAATTTAAAAATTTTAAAAACTTGTAAGTACAAAACTCTTAAAAATTTTTTGACAAAACATGTCTTAGAACCACCGCTAGAAAACCTGTTTTTAAGTTTAAAAAAACGCACCCAAATCGGTTCACCCGTTTAAGAGCTACGGTGCCACAGACATACACACAGACAAACAGACACACACACACTCACACACACACATAGCGGTTAAACTTATAACACACCTCTTTTTCGTGGGAGGTTAAAAAGAGCTTCAAAGTCACCCATAAGCACTTTTTATTTGGACAGAGATAAACAGAGGCTACCGTGGTCTGTTGATGACCGGCCATACGAGTAGCTACTCTGCAAACGAAGGCCTCTATATCGGTTAATTGAGGCGTATCTAGGGGACAACATGTGCCCCTTTACGGGGCACACCCTTTACGGTTTTCTCTAACTAATCTAAAATTAGCCATTTTGGGATATCTGATGCTCGGCTTCAAAAAAGTCTCCTGTCCTGCACGAGCGTTATGTCCATCTGATGGTTAGTAAGAAGTTTTCGGACTTCGGCAGCTTAGACCTTTAAAGTAAGCGACAGCTATCAACCTAGGTTTTATTCCTGCCATTGGTACATTATCCATTAAGCAAAAATAAAAATAAGCCAAGCAAAACTAAAAATAAGCCAAGCAAAAATAAAAATAAGCATGATGCACTTCAGGCATCCATAACAGCCTATAAAGGTCCACTACAGAACACAGGCCTTTGCCATAGATTACCTCATAGGGGGATTTTGCCATAGTTGCCACGCTTGGTAGGTGGGCTGGCAACCGCAGTTTTAATTATTTTCAATTGTAGTCAGGAAGATGCTGCTTCCCATCACCCGTCACGGTTTCCCTCTGTTGCCTACTACGACACCCATAGGTCGATATGGGGTAATGGATATTCTAACCGACACTACAAGGTAACTTAACACTTCCGGCAATATAATAAAAGGCAATCATCCAAGCTTAATTATCCCTAAAGTGTTTGATCGCCCCCGATCAAGCTCATACGATATTTAGTGTGGCGGCATTCTACATTTGTATGTATTTATTGTTATTATTTTTTATTATATAGAGCCGTGCTAGCTCAAATGGTTAACGCTCGCTGTAAATATAACAGAACGCGAGTAACCCGGGTTCGATCCCCGCCGGCACCAATGAAATTGTTAATTGCAATTTTAATTGCTGGTTTACCACGTGTTCGGCGGTAAAGTAAAAACATCGTGAGGAAACCTGCATGCCTGAGGAATTAAAAAAAAAATATTTCGAAGACATGTGAAGTTCGCCAACACGCATTGGGGCAGCGCGTCAGACACTACTTCCTTGGTCTAAAACGCTCTCAGAAATGGGGAGGCCTGTGCCCAGCAGTGAGACGTATATAGGCCACAAGCGTATATAGGCTGTAACTTTAACTTTTATTGCTATTATAAAATTATAATAATTAATGATAAGGCTAATATTTGGCAATCTATGGGGGAGGCTTTGATTATATAGACAGGTATATAATCAATGGGGGGAGCCCTATGATCAGTAGTAGGTTTTAGCTTTTGAAGACAAGTATATTATCAAAGTTTTGAAGTATGTAACGGTAATAACAGAAATGTGTACGTAAAATATTTTACTTCTGTACATAAAAATAAAATAATCTTAACGTTCAATAAATTACTCAAGGATGTAGGGTTTTGATCTAAATAATGACGTCACAATCAAGGTCTGGTTCAAGTCACCAAGACATCAAACAAACCGGTTACCCAGTATCAATTTTGTTTATAAATTACGCTCCTTATCCTACGAGTCAAGTCATCGATCAGTGCTTGTAGTCAGTCACCAGTTCATTACGGTAATATCTCTATTATGTGATATCGAAAATATTTCTATAAATCAGTGTCCATTTTTAGATTTCATTTTTAATGATGCTGTATTTATGTTTTTTTTCTTTATATCAACTAAAAAATAAAAATGCGTAAGAAAATCTAGTACTAATGTTTCGTGAAACGCTTATCCATGGAATAATACAAAATATTTTTAAATCTTTCATTACTATTATACCAAGTGGTGTATATTAAGGTGATATTGGGAGTTTTGGAAAAGAAGTTTTTAGTTAAGTTAATTAAGTTAAAGCGTGAGGAACGTTCTTAAACGGCAACAAATGAACATAATAACAGCACTAGAGAATTGAATAAAACTATTTATTCGATTTTATCGCGTTTAATTAACTTGTTTTTATTCCTGACGTTAGCATTATAGAATTATTGAAAAAATTATTAAGAAAAAATATTGTTAATTTTCTTTATAAATTCTCCGACTCATCAGTATTAAATTGAACTCCCTAACGGCACTGTTTGTAATTTATTTATATCAACTAACCTCGTCGAGAACTAACGGCGTACATGAATCCATCAGCGATATTGTTCGTGGATACAATACTCTTTATTGCACACCAAGGAAAAATTTATTTACAAAAATAAACAAATATTGAGGGAAAAGAAAAGGCAGTCTTATTTCTACAACATCGCAACATCTTTTCCAGACAACCCAGAAAAAGAATGAAATAAAAAAAAGATCGTGCTTTGTGTCATTTCTTGGAGGAGGTTTATATTCAGCAGTGGATTTGTGAAGAGCTGTAATGATGATCGGGGGGTGATGAGTAAGGTGCACTAAAATAAGAAAGGAAGCCAACTACACGTGGTAGAGCCTGCAGGCTTGCGCAGCATTCAGCGTAGCAGGGATTCAAGACTGCGACTACGAATACGTAGATTTAAGGATTCCCACAAGCGTATAGCTACAGAAAATGATATTGAAGAAGGAGGAAGAATGTGCTGGAGTAGGTACGAATAGAATGAATATTAAATTGGTTTTCACCATTCGCCGCGCCATAGTTTAACTTAGATTCGGCGATCATCTTCACTCCGAAGTATGAGAAAGTTTTCGTGTGATAGCTTGAACTCTCCGATTATGCGATCTCATAATATGTATAGATAGTGATTGTCTGGGCGCGTAACTTGGACGCGGCTAATACAGCGGAGCGCAAAGCTACTATTTTATAATTAAATATCGGACGTTTGTTTTTTGTTATTGTAGGTACATATTTTCCTATTTTAATCATTACGATTTCGGCCATATCGAGACTTAAATCATAAGCTATTATAAATTTGTTTAGTTTTTTTTTATATATATTTTACCTATTATCGTCATTACAACGATTTTGGCAACATTATACGTAATATCTTATAAAGTCTGCTGAACGTTGACAAGTCATAGTGATATGGCATATTCTTAACACTCCATTATTATAAATGAGTAGGTTGATATATGTACTTTAACGTGTAGAGCTACCATATAAATAACTATGAGAAATTCGTTCGACTTGACCGGTAATGAACAACGCAGCTTAATGTTTTTACGTGGTAGAGCCATGCTGCAGTTATATTAGAAGTATAGTAGTAGCACGAATGGGTCGGCTAGACCTGGGAAGGACCGCGCTCTCACAGAATACCAGCGTAAAATTGTAACTTAATGCTGCTGTGTTTCGTATGGTGTGTGTAGAGAACCGGAGACCCTTTTTACTGGATACGAGGCATTCCATCTTAATCCTCACGGGTGACAACGTATCTGCATTTTGATTCTTAATCGAGGATAGATGTAGATGTCTATGAGCCACAGCAACCACTTACCAACAGGTGAACTGTGGGCTCGTTTGCCACCCTATTCTATAAAAAATGTTGTTGTATTTCATATATTAAGGGTAAAGGACCAGAAAGACAACGAAAAACATGTGACTGATTTTAGCCCATCCCAGAATTCGAACCCGGGACCAGTGGTTGAACTTAGGTACGACCACTAGACCATTGAGGCAGTCAACTGATAAGATCTTCTTATCTGCATTTTAATTCTTAATCGTTAATAGATGTAAGTATGCTTTGAGTACTGAATACTCAAAGTATGTTATTATATGCCACTTACTATCAGAGTAACTAGATGCTCGTTTGCCACCCTTGTTCTACATAGAATATTTTAGTAAAAATATACTCGTCAGAAACAATATATTATGTTCCCATAACGGCCCGACCGAATAAAAATATAATATATGAAATAGCACAGTAATTCACATTTAGATCTATATGTTGTATATTATACTGTTACAATGTATTATGAGTGTTTACATTAAAGGTGGTGACTGCAACAAAATACCATGGTCCAAACATCCGAATCTAATATATTCCCATGAGAGCGAAATGAAACAGTAAAGTAAACAAGAGATAAAGCGGCGAACAATACTGAGATTGAAGTTACGGATTTGACTATCAAATTATTTTTAAAGCAGCAGTTTTTTTTTTATGAAATTATGTTTTCGATGAAAAAATAGCTTCATGGTTAAAGTATTTCTCTCCTGAGTTCGGGATTTTAAATTCTAATTGATAAACCATCTAAGGACCCATTTAAGCTCAAATAAAAAGTTGCATCAAAATTGATTGGTTTCGGAATCTATTACGGAAATAAGTAGAAACATTTCATTAACGTATTAAAAATATTTTATGCTATAGAGTTATAATCATTACGTTCGATGACTTGACTGTCCCGAATTATTGGTTTTTAGTACACCCAAAACCTATTAACCGTCTAGTGGATATAAGAATTTTCACTACCCCATATCGCGCCGTGGATGCCGTAAAATGCGACAAAAGGACACTTAAACAAAAGACGAGCAGGAACATCTTCCTGATAACAACTCAATACAACTAAAAACTACGGTTGCCAACCCACCCATCATACGTGGCAGCGTGGCAACTATAGCGAAATACCACGAAAAACCAATATCGCTATGGCGACTTTTGACGACGGCAATCCAATGGAATGGTAATGGAAGTATAGTATACCATGTAAATATCAAATACTCAGACCAACGAAGGAGAGTAGCATGTACATATTATAGATAAGAGGCGACTTAGGTAGTGTAAGAAAGATCTTTCTGATTTTGATATTCGGCAATATAACCATCTCATTAAAACTAGTCCCAGAGAGCAGCGGCAATGATATGTTGTACTACAGTTGCAAATCCGCCAGTCAAGCTAAACGGTTACGACAATTTGCAAATCCGATCTACAAGGACGATATCAAGTAGTGGATATCTACAGGCGCACAAAGATAAATAGAATATTAATTGCAACAAGAAATTATTGAAATAGTCAATACAATACACTTATCATTTATTAAGATAACATTCAAATATATACACAATATTTAAAAAACAAAACAAAAGTAGATTATTGAAGTTGAAGTAGATTGTTGGACGAATTTCGGTGCACATTAATATAATTATTATATCAATATGCCTTTAATCTTGTTAACGATAACAGAAAACCATATAACCTGTTGCGATTAGTTCACATTTATCGTTTACATCTACAGGGGATTCACTGTTTTAAGTATTACAGATACGAATAAAATCAAGAAATAATATTACTATGTTTATTGTACATTCACCTTGTTATTTTAATCCGATTGACAACATTCAAAAGAGTCATTAACGAATAAATAATAAGAAATACATTGAAGTGTAGAGCTAACTACGTATTACGCAGTTTTAATTTTTAAATGCCCCAACACCATGTTCAATCAACTCAACAAAAGGGCCTCCCGTTCTCTACACTCACCATACGAAAACCAGCAGCATTACGCTGCTATTTTATGCTGGTATTCTATGGTACAGGGGCTAGCCATATGGCTCGAAGCACCGACAACCGATAGGGAGTTTCTCAAATACCAGCCTCTTATCAGTTAGTGAAGTGTTGGGCGGCACCACACTAGCTGGAGTGACAAGCTGCTAAGGGATGTAGGAAGTAGATGGAAGCAGATGGCTCAGGACCACGCTATGTGGCATTCCTTAGGGGAAACCTGTGATAGCATTACACTTGTAATAGGTTTTATTGGTGATGATTATGAAGATGATTTTCTGACCCTTCCCTGGTCGAGCCGACCCCTTCGTGCTTCAAGTATAAAATACCTGCAGTACGGCTCGACCACGTATAAAACAGTGTAGTTGGTATGAGTGTCATTAAAGTAAATTTAAAGCAATGTTAGTAATGTTAGTGAAACTACAATTACTATAGGTATTTATAAAAGATTTATTATTTAGATTAGTTTATTAACATTCGGTAATTACTTCCAACTTAAATTATTATACATCTAATTAGTTTTGATATACTTTTCATATTTTGAATACTCTGCGTTCTTAACAAGTACCTATCCGCCATTACAATCCTCTCCGATCCTTCGTGTTTTCGCTTGATGACGCTCGAATGCCCGCCGGACAGCGCTCGCTCAAAACACTTCCTTTTATTCAGAATCATTTTAATTTGCGTAACTTCAGTGAAAATAATTATAATAAAAAGGAATAATAATTATTGGATTCATAATATCAGATTTTTTTGTGATATTTGCTAACAGACGGCCGTCCTGTTTAAGGAATGCCCTCATTCCGATTCGGCCATTCGAGCGTTTGTATGTCCCCATACGTTTATATACAATAATTTAAGTAAAATAAAATTAATTTAATGAAATCAGTTACTAAACAAGGAAATTTGTAACGAGATTTTTTTTTAATAATTTCAACATAATCAATATTCTGATAAGTACACTTTGCTGGAGTTTGGATGCTTGTAGGTGACCATATTGTAATACCCACACTGAAGTGCTGCCCGGTGGCTTCCGTGGAACAATTTGATGTCCATCAAATCACCAGATCTACAAAGTATACATAAATGTAAATTAACATACAAGCACATTGTAATTATATAAGTATGCTTACGTTGAAATATAGGTTTTCAGTTTATCGTATGATGATATGCTTATTTAAGAATTCTATAAAATAATGCTTCTTGAATACTTTAATATTTTAATTCATTTATACAGTTACCAATCGGTGAGTACCGATCAAACGTCGGCATCCTTCGCTCTAGTATTATAGTATATGCTTAGTTTAGTTAAAGATGAGTACCGTTGGCACTTCGGCATCCTTCACATCAGTGAGTACCGCTTGTGCTTCGGCATCCTTCATCTGAATCAGTTTTATGATCAGGTGAGTACCGCTTGAACTTCGGCATCCTCCACTTTATCGTGGGTACCGCCTGAACTTCAGCATCCTTCACCTTTGTTTAATTTTATTAATTGAGTCTTTTGATTTCCTTTACTTTAAGGGTTCGACACACGCATAAATCTGAAATACATCTAAGAAAGGACATTTGGGGTAAAAGGATTAGGGTAAGGATTATACTAATTGCAGATTAAGATAAAGAATCAAAATCACATTTTGGTTAAGTTAAGTAAAGCATTAACTTAATCAGAGGAATTATTGAGGTACATGTCTTCGCTAGTCAGATCTGTGATCTTCGCTGAAGCATCATTTTCCACTCCAGCCGAATCAAAAGTTATCCACCGCTTAAGTTGGTCTGCAGGGTAAATACTTTTGTAATTGCGTTTTGAAATTCCCACGATGCTTGATATCTCATAAACGGTCGTTCTTGAGTACACCGGAAATTTTAAAGGGCCCTCTAAACTTCGGACACAATTTTTTGCTTTTGCCATTGGCTGGGTTATGATGGTTTGGGATCATGACGAGATCATCTAAGTTGAAAAGCTTAGTTGGTGCTCGATTCCTATCGTAATAGGCTTTCATGCGGCTTTGATTACTCGTGATGTTATTCTCGGCAGATTGTCTGATTTTGTCCCTTGTATCTGCTTCATTAATCGCATCATATTTTCCCTCGTTTATCGCATTTAAAATGGAACCCTCACTTGGGCTCACAGTTCTATGTCCAAATACAACCTCTGAAGGACTTGTTCCTGTGCTCTTATTACGAGTATTGTTTAAGCTCCATTGAACCTTACCAACATGAATATCCCAATCACGCTCGTCTAAGTTATGATTTGAAGCGGCCAGACAATCTAGTATTGTACGATTATACCTTTCTATCTGGCCGTTGGCACGAGGGGTTGCCACTGCATTTAATACATGCCTGACGCCTATAAATTTCATATACTTCTTAAAAGATGCAGACGTAAAACTGGTACCCCTATCAGAAATAACGACTTTTGGAACTCCTATAGTGTCAAATATTTCTTGTAGGACTTTGATGGTATTCTTCGTTTTCAGATTTTTGATAGCCCTTAAGAAAATAAACTTACTGAATCCGTCAATAATTCCAAAGATGTAGGAATTACCATTTTTACTCCTTACAAACGGCCCTAAGTGGTCCATATGTAAGGTATGAAAGGGGGTATTACCTTTTGGAATAGGGTGTAAGTATCCATTTCGCTTCGATGTGCTTGTTTTATTGTACGCGCAATTTAGGCACGCCGTTAGGTATTTGCGTACAAAGCGGTTCATTTTGGGAAACCAGTAGTCCTGTTTAATTTTATCAAGAGTCTTTTCTACTGAGAAATGGCCTGCTTCATCATGATTTAGCTGACATATGCGCCATCTAGCACCATTTGGAACAACCCACTTCAGATCATCTCCTACTTTTCTGTAAATTTTATCTTTTTGTAAAACGTAGTGCTCTGTTATATCCCTTACACCCTTTTCTCCTGCCGCTAATATAGATTTTATAAATTTTAAGTTTGGATCCGTAATTTGAACTGTTTGTAACCAATCGGATGTCGAGATGTTCATAATTTCAAATTCACGCACTTCAGCCAAGTCATCGGAATCTGTATTAGTAATAGGGTTTCTGCTAAGCGCGTCCACGTGCCTCATGTTGTCTCCTGGTCTGTATTCGATGGTAAAGTTATACTCCTGCAAAAGAAGCCACCACCTTGCAATACGAGGTACCAGGTCCCTTTTTGTAAGTGTAGTTCTGAGAGCATTGCAGTCAGTGAAAACTTTAAAAGCTATACCGATCAAGTAAGTGCGGAACTTTTTAAGGGATAAAACAACAGCAAGTGTTTCTAATTCGAAGGAGTGTAGAAATCCTTCATCTTTAGTAGTCTGTTTACTAAAGTAAGTCACTGGTCTAAGGGGTGACTTTTCGTCGGGTTTCTGAAGTAATATTCCACCTAATCCTAGTTTACTTGCATCACAATGAACCTCGGTGATGTATGTGGGGGTCATATAACGCAATGAGTGGTCTGTCAGCTAGTTTAGCCTTAATAGATTGGAAGGCTGTGTCCTGATCATGCCGCCAGGTCCATGGTACATTGGCTTTGGTGAGTAAAGTCAGTGGTTTGGCAATAGTAGCAAAATTGGGTATAAATCGGCGAAAAAAACTAGCCAAGCCTACGAACTGCCGTATTTGGTGCACATTAGTAGGAGTAGGGAATTTCACCACTGCTTCTGTTTTTCGATGACCGGGCCTTAATCCCTCGCCCGATACTTCGTATCCTAAGTAATCCAATGAGGTTTTAAAGAAGTAGCATTTCTTTATGTTTAGCGTTAGGCCTGCTCGTCGCAAAGCACTTAATATTTTACGCAGTTTGTCAAGTCCTTCGTCAATTGACACAGCTGGTGAAAGCAAATCGTCCATATAGGGCATTGCCAATTCGTATCTGTCCTTACCAAGCGCTTTATTTATCATATGCTGAAAAAAAAACACAGCTGGGGCATTGACAAGGCCGAAAGGCATCCTGGTGTACTCGTAATGCCCATCTGGAGTCACAAATGCTGTAAGGTGTCTTGAACTTTCAGCCACAGGTATTTGGTAATAACCGGATTTAAGATCTAAGCTGGAGAAGTACTTTTTGCCGTTCAGCCGATCGAGCTGATCGTCGATAACCGGCATCGGATAATAATCCTTAACAGTTTTCTTATTTAACGCGCGATAGTCGACGCACAACCTGTACTCATTATTTTTCTTTTTAACTAAAACAATCGGACTCGCGTACGATGAATTAGATTCTTGTATAATCTTACTGTCTAAAAGATCATTCACTAAGTCCCTGACTATGAGTCGTTCACTATATGATAAACGATATGGCTTATATGTAACCGGTGAATCATCAAGAAGATTAATTTGCATTTCCGAAATTTTTGTTACTCCTAACTCACTGGTATCTAGTGCAAAACAATCTCGAAACTCGTTAACGATATTTAGTAACTGTCCCTTTTGCTCGTCTGTAATATCTGATCCAAAATTAAGCATATCCAATGTTATATCAGCGCGTTCGTTAGCGCTACCGTTAGTAAGAGTCATTTTATTTACCTCTAGCTCTGTTGGCATATGGTGTGAAGTTACATAAGTAGTAGGAAGTAGTCGCGCACGGGCTAATAATGTATTTTCCTTTAAAACTGCAGTTCCACTAGAAAGGTTTATAGCAATTATTCTACCTACACCTCCTTGAATGAAATAAACCCCTTGCAAAATCATAACCTCTTCATCCTCTTTAAATGACGTCCTACCAGGAATATAAACATATCCCGTATAACAGGTATTACTACGCACATCGACAGCATACATACCGTTAAATGTCGCATTGTTTGTACAAAAGATATCAATTTTGTTTAGTTCGGGCATATTAGAGTAAAGGACGAGACTAGAACTAGTCTTATGAACTACAACATCAGACATTTCGGTTAGATTTTGGCCTATTAAGACGTCCGTATTTAGAAATTGATCGGGAACTATATAAATTTCTATCCGAGCTTTGATAAAATCAATTGAAATATTAACCTTTGACCTTCCTAATGGCATAATAGTTCCAAAAGCAAATCCTTTGATAACGGGTAAATCGGTATGATCAAGTAATAAATTTAAGTCACCAGCAACGCTGCTTTTTATTAGACTACACTGACTCCCAAAATCTATAAAAGCAGTATTAACATGTCCATTTAACTTTACAGTTTTATTATAAATTTCAACTGTGTCCGATACCGTAATACGCTGAACTTTATTTGAACTACCTACACTATTATCTCTAGCTAAAGGTTTGGATTTAATATTTGTGTCGAAATCGCGCTTACAATGTTCTGCTACGTGGCCCATGCGGTTGCATTTCGAACATCTTTGCAGTTCTTTAGGGCATTTTGGTACGGAATGACCTTGTTCGGAACAATTATAACACAGCACTATCCGCGATGTAGTTAAGGGTTTGTTATTCTTGGAAGGATCGGAAAACTTAGATGTTATATGTCCAGTAGTTTTAAAGGGCTGCGCGGTTTTCTTACTATCCCTGGTATTTCTGACTGTTATGCTTCGTAAATACCTAAGAAGTTTATAAGGATTTCTGAAATTAGCCCCCTGGGCATTAAGCCTGACGTTGTTGTCAAAAATGCCATGAATAATGCAGTCAACAGCATCTTTTCCTTTGATATTGCAGTGGTTGACTAATTTAGATTTATCGTAAAAATATTCTTCTAATGTTTCTTCTCTGCGACTCCTTCTCTCAAGCATTTCAATTAGCCTATCAGCATAGTTGCTATCGTCCGGGAAATTTCTGAGTAATTTTCTTTGCCATTCCTTCCAGCTAAGTTTAACAGTAGATAAGCCTTCATACCATCTACGAGCTAGACCTGAAAGCTTTGGTAATGCATGGAAAATGATTGGCTTTTCACTACACTTGTAAATAGCAACGGTCTCGTTAACTTTCTTTAGCCAAGCCTTGGTAGTTTGCATTTTTTCAAAATTGGGAATAACGTCATGTGCGCCTATAAACGAATTACGTTCGTGACTACTGATAGCATCTATAAATCTCTCCACAACGCAATGTTCATCGTTTGTGCTTCTGCTATAAAATTGTCGTCGATTGGTTTTTTTCTGTGAAGATTGTCTTGATGTCGAACGAGAACTACAAGTATCACTACTTGATGATGCCCACTCACTACTTTCTGTGGAGCTGGTAGAAGCAGAACTGCTTCTTGATGGACTACTATCACAGTTAATGCCTTTCTTGCGGCGATGGTGTTTTCTTATCGACTGGAATCCGCTTCTGTGCTTTGTTCGGCGGCATCTATTTCGATGCGATTTACGTTGGCGTTTGGGCTGCGATGTCACAACATCCGAATCAGCATCAGAGCCATTTCTTGACCGTCGTTGTCCCATAGAGGAGCGAGAGCTACGACGTTTTCTACTTTTAGATACATCAGATATGGCTTGCTGCTTTCGCAAACAAGGATCATGAATTCCATCATCAAACAACGGCGGTGTAGCAGTGCCACGTGACATTGTTTCTTTATCAATATAATAAAATCTTAATTAATTTCAAATTACCATATAAGATAACAACGAAATTGGAGGTTAAGGGTTGGGAAGGAAGAAGAAAAACAAAATTAATGTAATTTTTTGAGAAACATGAAGCACACATCATAGACTGTCTAATTATATAAAATCACTTTATTAAAAATATAAGCACCCACATGTCCCAAAATGTTGATTTGGTAATTATCAGTAGCGTTAAGCTATACTTAACATTGATCAACTTAAACTGTTTATTTTCCATTCCTATATTTGTTTTTTTTTTAAAGTGTAAAGTATTTTTGTTCGGAGAATTACAAGCACTATACCCCTTTTATGTTGAACTTAAGTCATATTTTGTGAAATTGTTACACAACACAATAAAACAAGTGTTATATATACCCCCATACAAGTAGCAAAGCGGAGTAAGGGTCAATCTCTTCTTATACTGTGATAGTGGTACACATATTATAATGCTCTACCGGTAAAGGAAAGTAATTATTTTGACACAATTAATTTTTTTTTTGTTATCAGACATTCCTAAGTTCACTATTACTTCTAGAGATAAGACTAGAAGATACGTTATTTTCAATAATAAAACAAGATTTAAAAATAATAACCAAGCAATAAAATGTCAATTTCATAAGTAATACCAATTTCATAAGTTACAATGTCAAAGGTCATAGGGATTGTGTAAGTAATTATATTTATACTATTTTGTAGATTATTTATGCTGTTTAATTGTTGAAGTACATACTAAACAATAACAAAACTGTATGCTTATGAGTATTGAGTTGATATACTTAACTTCTGAATTGTTTTACAATATATATTAAACATTTCTTATGAGAGTGTATTTAAAATTTTTAGATAAATAACATATACCTATTAATAATAAATAATGAACCAAAATATGTTTATTTCTCAATAAAACTAAGTAACACATACTTTAAGACAACAATAATAATACATTTAACTACATTTAGGCAAACAATAAATAATAAATTTAGGGTTTTAAGATATGAATCAAAATAACATCTACCCAAGAAGTTGATGACATTACTTGAACATAATACACACTAAGCATTCAAATTAATGTCCACCTGTCATGACTCATGACTGTATTTATTTTTGTTACTATAACATAATATTATTATAGTAAGAGCAGAAAATAGTCTACTATCCATAGATGCAAGCCCCATCAGTAATGTGAAACAATTTATATTATAATACTATGGATAAAACTGTATGATGTAATACAATATGCAACTGCGATGGTAATTGAAGTACAATACAGAAACTGAGTGATAAAGCTTGATATGATACCTACATTCAAGCTTTATTTTAACCTAGTAAGCTTAAAGATTTATATATTCTAGTGTAAGATATGATTAATTTATGTCTAATACAGAAGCTAAGTGATAAAGCTTGATATGATACCTACATACAAGCTTTATCTTACTCTATTAAGTTTAAAAGTTTTTATATTCTAATTCTAATGCGAGACATACATATTACTAACCGTATTTTATATGTAAAATTCTTCTATTTTACTTTTGCAAATAATATTTTGATCATAATTAACTCTGATGAAGTAGAATAATGAAAGTATTCTTATTATGTACTTAGATTTAATTGAAAGTTTTTAAAGTTTTATTTCGATTTATTCACTGAATAATAATTAACGTTTTCGTCTGAAGAAGGCGGACGATGATAAAAAAGTAATCCATTACCACATAATTTGTTTTAAATAGTACATAATTCTTTCTGAGTTTAGACGTGCCGAAGCGTCAATTAAATTATATTAAATAATAAACATGATACCTACATTGTAAAATATAATATTATGAGTAAAAATAATAATAAAAAAATAAAAGAAAACATACCAGAGTTCACAGAATTACCATTAGCATTCACTTTTGTGGTTGTGTGATCATCCCACTTCTGAATTGTTAGTGAAACTACAATTACTATAGGTATTTATAAAAGATTTATTATTTAGATTAGTTTATTAACATTCGGTAATTACTTCCAACTTAAATTATTATACATCTAATTAGTTTTGATATACTTTTCATATTTTGAATACTCTGCGTTCTTAACAAGTACCTATCCGCCATTACAATCCTCTCCGATCCTTCGTGTTTTCGCTTGATGACGCTCGAATGCCCGCCGGACAGCGCTCGCTCAAAACACTTCCTTTTATTCAGAATCATTTTAATTTGCGTAACTTCAGTGAAAATAATTATAATAAAAAGGAATAATAATTATTGGATTCATAATATCAGATTTTTTTGTGATATTTGCTAACAGTAAGATCCCAGCGCATCGTAATAATAATAATGTCCCCCAGACCGAAATTCGGTAACGGCGGCCAGCCTCAACGGAGACGAGTCATCGGCGCAGGACAGGATTTTAGTGCCCAAGTATATGCGCAAGCACAGGTGCACTCTCTATTCTCTCACTCTCATAGTCTGATGGGACAGTAAACCGACATGACCAGAGAGAGATCAGGCGCAAGATCAACAGCTATACGTGCTTTCCGAGACACGGGGGTGAGTGAGAGACCTCTAACTTCCTGACTCCAGCAGCTATTGAGAATTTCTTGACGTAAAAGTATCGATCACATAAAAGAACCGTAAAAAGAAAACTCAATACAGTGGGCCCCCGGTAATCCGACAGACATTTTACATTGTCGAACTATCGAATTCGTCCGATTATATCCGAAATATCCGGATTTTTTTTATAAAAGAGTACCTTGTAATCCGACAAATTATAGATACAATGATAAGATTCTATATGTTGTATATGTTTACTCTGAAGTAAAAATCATACTTCATTATGTACCTATGTCAAATTTAGTAAATTAAACAAAAGAGAGAGCTTACGTTTTATTATAAAATGAACGTCATTAGTGCTATAGAACTTACAAAAAATATGCAATAATTTTACAATAGTAAATAATTGTGTACAAGTAAATATACATACTAAAATAATAAAAAAATTATGAATCAATCAATTTAAGAAGCACGAAGGTATTCATCAATTTAATTGTCAGTGTTTTGTGCTTTCGCTTCTGAGTTTGTGACGACATTGTAATACACAATGAATGTATAGTAAACAATGAACACACGCTAGGCCGCACCGCTATCACATGAGTGAAGAAACCGACCCGCTATTTACTATGCCGCCGTAGTCAAATTCAAACTAAGCAATCAGAATCAAAACAATACCCTACGCGTCGAGCACAATAGTTGTGGTGCGTACAATTTACAACTTGTTCAATCGTGCATTAGCGAAGATTGTGAAAAAAAATATTCAATACATAACTGATTTTTTTCCCCCGACCCAGGAATTGAAACCGGGACCTCATGAACAGCGGTTGCGTTTACAATTAATAGACAAACGACGCAGTCGAGCGCGTCCTCTAAATAGTATAGTTGTCTTATATTCCTGATGTAAGTGTATATGTATATGGCAAAAAGGCAAAGGAGAGTTAGTGTGACACGTCTGATAGTGTGATCTTCAATCAGTCTGCTGAGCATGGCGATTGGGGCAATTCTTCAACTGAGGGAGGAGCCCATATTCAGACTGATGATGAGATAATGATTATGACCTTATGAAGAAAAAGAAGTTCAAATATACATATACAAAATCGACAAGCTCTGACTGTAGAGGTGCACGTCCTGACTTTGAATCCCGGTCAGAGTCAATTCGGCCTAGGAGCCCGTCGGGTTAGGCAACACGCTCTTACCCCTTTGTGCCGCCAAATTGCAGTGCTTGCACTGTTGTGTTTTAGTCTGATGGCCTATTCAGTATTATTACAGGCTGCAAAGCACTCCATCTTGGTCCTCGGTAGTGACAACGCACTTGTAGCCCTCGTTGTATAAAGTTAGTTGCAGTTGTCCAGGAGCAGCAGTAGTCACCTAACATCAAGTAGATCCAACAGTTTGTATTTCGCTCGATTGTGAATTGTGAATGTGAAATGAAATGATTACGAAAAATCCAAAATTTTAATATTTTGTTATGTATTTATATTTAATTTTAATTTTAATTAAATTATTTGTCATAAATACAGAATTATCAAATTTTGAAAAAATTATGAGACATTATTAGATAAAAGAAGAAATAAAAAACAATAGAAAATCCGAGAATCAATTGTCCGATCACAATTGGCCATGCGATGTGGCAAAAGCGCTGGAATTTGATTCGCAAAGCAATTTCACGTTACAACCGGGGAACAGGAAATACAGGACCAACAAGGCAGTATAAAACGACGACCGACAATCATTAGCTGCCTTGTCGTGGAGAATTAGGTTTTTTCTCCCGCGCTGATGCATCAGGTGTTTTATGTAACCAGTCTTCCGCTCGCTCGTTTCAATAATTCAAATCGTAATCGAAACGACTTCTGAATTAACATAACTTGAATCAATTTACACGATTTTGCACCGATTTACCAGATGTTTGCTTATGTAAACGATCTGACAGGATTTATAATATTACGGTTATTTTCATTTTTTAAACATTTTGATTATGAACTGTGGGATAACCATTAGAAAATAATTACATAAATATTATGACGTTGATTAAAGTGACAAAGTACATTATAATATAAAACTTTGTTTCATTGTGTGAAAGACATCCGAGACGACCGGAAAGAGATCAAACTCAGGACATACGGTTTTACGGGCTTTCGAGACACTGGGTGGAACACTACCTACTTGAAACAGGACAATACTTTGTTTGTCATAAATAAACACATATCTTCTATCATGATCAATGTCTCATTGTAAATTTCTGCAGTCATTTGTAGTGTAGGATTAAAAGTTTGACAGCGCACACGATGCAAAACATCCTCAGACATATCATCTCTATACTTAACCCACAAATCATTTGAATTCGAGGAAACATGTCGATATGATAATCACAAAGCTGCAACAGAGAATCTCTCGACAAAAACCGAACAATTGATTTTGAATCGGCCCAAGATTTGAACCCGAAGCTATATGATCAACAGTTTGGCTTACGACCTCAAGACCAATAGTGCAGTCATGATTAATACGGAGTCGATGTATGATGAATGGCTTCCTACGACAAAAGATATAGGTCTGTCTTTTAACGGTATACTCTAGATTGTTTGATTGATTTTTATCGCGGATATTAACTTTTTTATATTCCGACGTTTCGACCACTTTATAGCACCCATAGTCAAGGGGGGGGGGAGGGGGCTGAGGTGTTTGACGTCCCGATGTCATAGTTAACCGCAGTTACACACAGATAAAAATATTAATATTTGTTCCGATCTAAACAGTATGAACTTATAGTATGTTGAAGTCTTGCAGTTGTGTGCTTGGGTTGGGCTTTAGTTTTATTAATTATAGGATCCCAAGCAGATGGTAGCACCCAGCTATCTTCTCTATACAAATTAGGATGTGTTTTGAAGAAGTCTGCAGTCTGTGAACACGTACAGGATCGCCCCCGTCACCACATCAGATTTGATAGACCTATACTAGCGTAAGGACCGGGCCGACCGAACAACCAAAACGGACCAGTGCGCTGGCCCTAAAATTACAGCTTAGGGCCAACGCGACTCGGTCGACAGTGGTGCGCGCGCAAGACTGATTTGCCTGTCAAAATATGTCAAGTTGCGTGGTAAAAGGGTACAAAAATTACGATACAAAGATTAAATAGGAAAATGGGATATCGTATCTCGGTAAAATAACCTTATATTCATTTTGTTAATATTAAATTATTATATAAATGTATTTTTAAAGTTTTATTTTACAGTTAGTTTAGTTACTTTACCAAGATTAAGCCAGGGTTGGATTCAAACCCTCAAAAATATTGTACATGGAAAATGAAATTAGGTATACTATTTTTCAAAAATTATATCACGTTTGACGTTTTATGTTTCTTTTTCCCCATTTGCCGGGATTTTGGCGTCACGCGTCTGGTTTATCTATACGTTTCGTTTTTTGTCAGTTTTATTTTTATTTCTGTTTAATTTTTTTCTAAAGAACTTAGTGTAAATTAAATTTTGAGTATTGGTACCTAATATATTTTATATTCAATGAGGGTAAAATGAAAAGAGTACAAAAGAAACCATTTCTGTTTATATGAATCTGAAAATCTGATTCACAAAATATTTTGAAATTCTGTTTTCAATACAATTGCTTAGAGCTTAGAGTGTTTATCGTGGTAGCCCCTCATTATAGTTGTATCAAAAATGCAACATAAATGCATCGATTGAGCACCGATTGACCAGAAAGGGAACTAATTCTAATTTTATTAAAAAAGCGCGGTACTCATGTACAATACAGAAATTCTCGATATCGTAGGGTTATTAAAAAGTAAAACGACCCAATAATAATACAAGTCGACCTTTAGGTAAAATTATGGTATTTTCGCTTAGTTTTATTACGATAATACATACTACAAACTATGAAATAATGGTACAATTAGGGTAATAATTATAATACGAAATCCGAACCCAGTTACGTCGTGTTATGATATGGCGTTTGTATTATGACAGATACGCTACTTTTTCTTGTATGAAAAAGGTTTGAGTAAAATATTTAGATGGGCCTATCTTCCCTTTTGAAATCATTGGCTCAAGGACACCGATTCCTTCCAAGAATTATTCGCGCGGCTATTGAAATCAAAAAACGTCTTAATTTTAATAAAGAAGATGGCAGGGTGCTGTCATCTGCTTGGGATCCTACAATTAATAAAATTAAATCCCAACCCAAGCACACAACTGCAAGATTTCGAGATACTATAAGTTCATACTGCGTAGATGCGAACAAAAAATTTTATAATTTTAATCTGTGGGTAACCGCGGTTAACCATGAAATCTGGACGTTGAACATCTCAGTCCCCCCCGTGACCATGGGTGTTGTAAAGTGCTTGAAACTTCGGGTATATAAAAAAATTATTATACGCGATAAAGTACGTAAAAACCAGTATTACTTAAAATGTGTAGTGTTCGCGTAAATATAATTATTTTTTTATTTCTGCCAGCGTATTCCACCCGATGGTAAAATGCAAAGATTTCTATGGTATTTAAAAATGTAAAATGTAAGGGCAAGTTCGCCTTTTTGCACCATAATTGTTCACGCAGATTATATTAAAATAAATGATGCACGTTACCAAGGCCGACGAGGCAGCGTGAGAGCGATGCACCATTCAAATCGCTTCACTTAAAGAAAAAACCGTTTTACAGAAAACCTTTCCAGTTTTTCCGGTAGCGTAAGTGTCGCTGAGATTCTCTTGTCGTAATTTTATTATTACGGCATTAACACATTAGTGTCGCACACGTGGTCCTGGTGAAATATGTAAATAGTATTTTATGTTCACCAAGCCACGAGCAATGTAAAAATTGCTCACATATATAAGACCTTTTTTCCAGTTAGTATTTATGTTTCTTCATTAAATCTCTGTATTTACTGAGATGTTAAGAAAGTAACATTACGTTTTTGTTACATGTTTTATATTATGCTTTTACCGCGAGATTTATAGTTGATAAGTATAATACGTGTAGTACATATCAACGATGTATGAGTGTATTCATTAGTATGAGGATGAGGGTATATATTGCATACTTCTTGTGGTCGCCTAGTGGTCGAAATTTTATCGTAAATCATAACATTTTTAAGTTTGTTTATTAAGCAAGCTGTATTTCACTTTCAACTCTCAGTATATACACAAATGTATTATCTGTGCATTCAATTGCAAATTAATATCTATATAAAATATAGATGTATAATATATAAAAATATTAATTAAAAAATTTTTGTTTGACATCCATAGACTAATGAAAAAGAAGTTGAGTCAATCTAGCAGTAACTATTCCGTTGGCGACAATTTGAAATTCTTTGGCCACAATCTCTAGGTACACATATTAATCTGTGGCTAAATGGTTGCTTCCCAAAGAAAGGATAGGCTCAGAAGATCTAGAAACCAGAGCCGTAAAGCCAGTTAATAAAGAAGAAGAAGATCAGAACCATTCAGCCACAGACTAATATGTCTTTGACATTAACGGTTTGAACGTAAACAATGAATATTTTATTTTTGTAACACAAATTATATTTTAAATTTTAGCTTTTTGCACTCCTTCTTCCACTAAAACGTCTCATACACATCGTCTGTGTTTTTAAAACGGTACTATCACTTAATTCATTGGTATAGTAGTGTTGGTGTTATGCGTCGGAAATCAAAAAGGTGCTGCGCCTGATCTCTCAATGCACTGGGCATTGCCGTATCGAGCTATACTATCATAATAAGGAAAAAGAGAGTGCACATGTGCTTGCGCATTGTACACTTATGTACTTAACACCTTGTTCTGTGCCGTTGAGGCTGAACATCATGACCGGAATACGGTCTGGAAGACATTACGCAACTATTCCAAACCTAGTATAACCTGCAAATATATCAAAAGTCGATGTTAACACGAAACACGATCAATATCAACTAATAAAACATAGTCGTCTTAAAATATACACTATTCTAAAATAAATAAATTTAGTTGCTATAAATAAGAAAAATTAAAATAGTCTCGGCACTTAGAACAAATATGCGAACATTTCCTCTAACGACGAACCAACGAGTCTCTAACAACTGACTAACCTTAAAATCGATCCAATAATGCCGAACTCCAATCTTAAAAAGGAGGCTACGGCTAAACGGAGCGACAGGATCAGCATTAGCATTAGCTTCATATTGTCTGTCATTTTATACGTGGTAGAGCCATGCTGCAGCTATATTATGGTTGTAGCATGAATGGGTTGGCTCGACCGGGGAATGACCACGCTCTCACAGAATACCAGCATTAAACAGTAGCTACTAGCACTAGCAGTACTGCTGTGTTTCGTATGGTTCGTAATCCGGAGACCCTATTTTACTGAATACGAGGCATTCTATCTAAGTCCTCAGGGGTAACAACGTATCTGCATTTTGATTCTTAATCGAGGATAAATGTAGATGTTTAGCTGGTTTTATGTTTAAGTATTTTCATGATTGTTTTTAATGAAATTATCGATCAATTTAGCTGTACTAACATGATAGAGCGTGAATAAAGCTTATTAAACGTTGTGAAAAATGTTGTTTTTTTTCACCGGGGTCGTTTTTATTTTCGTCACATCATCAAAGGTTTCCTCAATACTATCGTCTGTCTTCATTTTCGGGAGCATTTTAAAAAATACCCTGTATATGGGGTGGTCGGGTGACTGACTACTTATAGTAACTGTTGCACAATGACAGAGGTATACGGGTGGTGATGTCTGCTGGGATATATGGGGCATCTTGGGATAGTGTAAGCCCAACGATAGTCGTATTGATGCTTGTTGCGTTCTGCAGCATTGCGTCTCTGCGATGGTTGTTTGGTGGGACGCGATTCTCAATGGCGCTCTCTGCGTCTTGATTTGACTCACACCTAAGTAGCTTTGCCCAAGTCGGGTCCCTCCATTAAGGGGCTGCAGACTGTCTGACCTCCATGACGTTTTATATAACAACATAATAATATATCTGTAACTTTCCCACCTTTGAATGATTAAAGGCAACTTGTTGGTCGGTGAGACAAACATAAACTAAAACGCATTTACGTAACGTCAGTGACACAAACCTTTCTGATGGCGAATTATTTTTATTATCCTATAATTGTCTTTTGGCTATATCTGCCGTTGTATTGGTTGGTGGAGCATATGTGTCAACCTCATGGGGGTGGTAGCTGGAGGAGGAGGATCTGAGAAGACTCTCAAGGCTGCGGCGGAAAGCGGATTAACGTCGACCCCATTCTCTTAAGGTGAGCAATAGACTCATGACTCGCTCTGCGGCTATTAGCCGTGCTGAACATGCATCGGTGGTAATTCCATACACTTACATCACGCCTGCAGGAGCGGCGGTCTGGCAGGTGGTGGCGCTCACGAAGGGTTTTAGCCAGTGTGACTATTTGCCTAAACCGTGTGGCGTACATTCACTGTGGCTGGATTTGTTCGTATTCTGTATGGTGTTTACACGCATTGACATGCGCGATTTCAGTCAATGTCTGTGCTTACGCACTAACAAGGGGCCAAGCCTCTTTTACTGGTTCACCAGTTATGTTCCTGTGGACTACGGTCCAGTTCCCAACTTAGCGTCTCTTCACAAGGAGCACATTAAATGGTTGGCGCTCACCGCGCACGGCTTGCTTGGAGCCGTGTGCCTCCCCACATTTTTTTATAAATGTGGGAGAGCGAACCCCTTGTTTAGGGTATTTTATGTATAAATATATTGTGAGCCTTTTCCAAGCGGGAAGGGATAAACAATAATAAATTATTAAAGTAAACCTGATACAAGTGGAAGAGGGACGTTTAATGTTCTTAACCTTTCTCGAGCCCTGTCTTCGTGAACGGGGTTCACTTAGCTTATAAGGCACTATCAACAGCTTTCAATTGCTCTAGTGAATATCCATTCTTCCAAAAGACTAGAAAATAATTAAGTTACTAAGCGAACACAACGTAAATAAGGGTCCTAACTAAGATGATCACGCCATAAATATTACAAACGACCTATTTCTCAACCTTTAGAAAGATCAAAACATGTTTAATTATCCTGGTCACATTAATAGATATATAATTTTATATATAAGGGATAATGTATAATAAATATATAATTATAAGCGGGGTGGAGCATTACAATATCCATAAGAAACAGCGTTGATGCTGGCACGCAGCCTTGTGAAACATCAGCGATAATGTGCTTGTAATTTGAGCATGCACCATCTATTATGTACCTTGTTGCTATATGTAAGTATATATACCTTGATGCTAGGATATGCAAGAAAACTGGTAATCCAATGGCACAATTTCTAGGGAAGCCCATAGGCAGGAAGCTTCGTAAGAAGGTGTTTGTGCCAAACCCGATCGAATGCCTTTGCTAAGTCCAAACTAACGACCAACGCCTCCCCCTTGGACTCTACTGCCTCCGCACATCTATGAATTAGGTACCCTGGAAGATCACCAACTGAGCGACCTCGAAGGGAATCGTAATGGCGGTCACTAATCAGATTGTGATCCTCAAGGTACCTCGTGAACTGGCAGTTAATATTTGTTTCCATTATTTTGGAGAACAAGGAGGTGGATAGCGATAGGCCTGTAGTTGGTCAGATCTTCCTAAATATAATACTTCTATGTTAGCACTTACATATGTATAAGTTTGCTGACTGTTCTAGGCTGTGAAGGACACATTCTTGCAATTCTGATTTCTCTTTGTATTTATATTTAACAATATATATATATATATATATATATATATATATATTAGGAACATAGCCCTTATTATGATGATTTTTTAATAGGACAGGGTAACAAACTAGCACACAGTACACTGATGGTAAGTGGTAGCTGCGGTCCATAGACATCTAAATCTATCCTCGATTACAAATTAAAATGCTGTGCATTGTCACCCGTGAGGAAAGCCTCGTTTTCGTTGGTACTAATATAACTGTAGCATGGTTCTACCACGTATGATAAGATGAGTGATGATATAATAATTTACCCCGTAAAAACGCTGCGTGCTCATTTGGTTCCCTACAACATTTTTTTAATATAGGATAGAGTGACAAGCGAGCACACAGTCCATTTGATGATAAGTGGTTGCTGTGGCCCATAGACATCTACATCTATCCTCGATTACGAATCAAAATGCAGATGCGTTGTCACTCGTGAGGACTAAGTCCTTCCCCGGTCGAGCCGACCCATTCGTGCTACAACTATACTACTAGAATAACTGAAGCCATGCTTCAGTTATTCTAGCTCTACCACGTATACATTTTACTTACTATATCCGTTTAATGGTGCTATTCGTAATATATGAGATTCCAAGTACGAAGTTAAAAATTCAAGTAACTAAATAAACTTACGACTTACTTCAACCTTTTACTCTTGCAACACTTATTGCAAATATTTTAAAACTTAGCTAACGTCTTGCTGTGCAAGACAGTTATGGCATTTCCTTAAAGATCTTACCTGCCCGAGATTCTTTTCCCAGAACAAAAGTTCTAACCTCGAATCGTTAGTCATCGGAGGCATTTTTGCTAATCATAAGTCAGACGCAATTCGACGTTCCGAAAGTTTGGTACCGCCTTCTTCAGTCTGTATAAGTTATCGTTGTTGAGCTTGTCAAATGATTCATTTCAAATATTAGAGTTTAATAAAAAAATTTAGTATGTAACGATTTCTTATATATACGCAAGTACTACACATTAAATTAATCTTATTTTATGATATAATATATATATATATATATATATATATATATATATATATATATATATATATATATATATATATATATATATATATAATATTTACCGTGCTATAGATGCCGAACACAAACACGGTTATAAAAAGTTATCATTTGCCACACTTATACTTATTACGACCTGCATACGACTTGTACAAATTTTAGTACATATAAATATTCACTGCTAGCAATAAAAGTTAAGTTAAATAAGAAAAAGAAATTAAAATGTAATACAAAATTATTCTATTGTTACATTTGTTTTTAAACTTTTGCGAAAGAAAAAGGACTAGAACTTTCTTACAATTTTATTTGACGAAGAATAGAGTAGGGGTTAGGGGTTTGTTCGCGGGTTGGCGCTACCGGACGGCAGTAACAGAACCACAGTCGGTCTGTCGCATCCGAAGCTGGAAGCTTCAGGAAACGGATACTAGGGACAAATATCACACGAGGGTAGCCGAAAAGCTTGACACCATCGATGGCAGGAAAGAATGTGTGGAGAGAACATGGCAGAACCTTAGGGATGGAATGGTAAGTGCAGCGGAAGAAGTGTGTGGAACGACAAAAAGAGGTAGTAGTAAAAGAAGAGATGCATGGTGGAATGATGAAGTGAGAGAAGCTATAAAAAAGAAGAAAAAAGCATGGTTAGACTACTTAGCCTCTAGTAACGATGAGCATATGAGAGAGAAGATGAAAGAAAGATATAAGCTGCAGAAAGTTCATGCGAAAACATTGATTGAGGAAGTACGTGAAAGGTGTAGAATAGAAGCGGACGAGAGGTTGTCGCGCAACTTTAAGGAAAACTCCAAACTCTTCTGGAAAGAGGTTGGAAGGTCACGGAGTGGTGTGACAGCCTTAAGAATGAACAAAGTGCTTTCGAGAACCAATAACGTCCTCTCAGAAAAATCGGACGTCATGCAGCGATGGAGTGAATTTTATAGAGAAATGTATGCGTGTCATGATCTTAGTGAAGGATGCGGGGGTGACGCCGTGACTGGCACGCCAGACACGGACCTCGATGCCACTGAGGTCATCAGCATGAAAGAGATTGAACGTGCGATTCGAAGTTTGAAATGTGGTAAGTCTGCGGGACTAGACAGAGTTACTGCTGAAATGGTCAAGTGCGGTGGGCCTCGCATCTGGGACAGCTTTCATCTGCTGTGCAATTTGTGCTGGCGGACGGGAGATGTCCCGGATGATTGGCGATCCGCAGTCATTGTGCCTTTATATAAAGGTAAAGGTTCACATTTTGACTGCGGGTGCTATCGGGCGATCAGCTTGACCAGTTTAGCAAGTAAAGTTTACTCGAAGGTTTTGACACGTAGGATGCAAGAGAAATCGGAAAGATTCTTATGGGAGGCACAATGCGGATTTAGACCTGGAAGAGGATGCACGGATCAAATGTTTTCTCTCCGCATGATCACGGAGAAGCTTCTGAGTATTAACCAGAGGATTTTCTGTGCTTTTGTGGATCTGGAGAAAGCATTTGATAAGGTTATAAGGAAGAAAATGTGGGAACTGTTGCCGGGATATGGTGTGGATGGTCGATTGTTAAGGGCTGTGCAGTCACTTTACTATGACTCTAAGGCCTGTGTGCGGGTAGGGCATGACCTGTCACCCATGTTTAGCGTCCAAGCGGGCGTAAAACAGGGTTGTGTCATGTCTTCCTGGCTGTTCATACTGTATCTCGACAGCTGTTTACAGAAGCTGAAAGATAGCTGTTTGGGTGTGAAATTGGGTGACATAAAAGTTAATTGTCTGCTGTATGCTGATGATGCAGTGCTTATTGCATTAGTCACGTGTATGAAAGAGGAATGTGAAATTAAAGGTCTCCGTTTGAATGCTAATAAAACTAAGGTTCTGGTATTTGAAAAGGACGAAGAGAGAACGAAATGTGAAATATGGGTAAATCAGGAATGTCTAGAACAGGTAAATGAAATTGTATACTTGGGGAGTGCTTTCAGCCGGGATGGAAGATGTGATTTGGATGTGGATAGGCGTGTCGCTGCCGGAAACAAAGTCAATGGTGCCCTGAATGCATTAGTAAAAAGGCAAGGCGTGGTGAAGAGCGCACGCCTTGCAATACATAACGCAGTGTTGGTACCGACTTTTTTATATGGCAGCGAAACCTGGGTATGCCAGAAGAAGCATAAAAGCAAGTTGAATGCAGTGGAGATGCGATCTCTTCGTAAAATGTGTGGCGTTACCATAGCCGACCGAAAGCGAAACGAAGAGATTCGCAATATGGCAGTATTGAACGATGACCTTATCGCAAAAATTGATAGGGGCGTACTCCAATGGTTTGGGCACGTTGAACGAATGAGTGAAGACCGAATGGTGAAGAAAATATATAGAGCGAAAGTTAATATTAAAAGGTGTCGAGGTAGACCGAGACTAACTTTCGAAGACCATGTGAGCAAATTGCTCGAAGAGGGGAGGGTCAAGAGTACTCGGATACCTAGACGTGCATGTATGAAGAAGTTAATGAACCTGAAAGAAGCGAAAGAGGTATGTAAGGATCGTGACACTTGGCGATCTGTTCTCTCTGGCTACCCCGTTAGGGATTGTGCGTGAAGATAAGTAAGTAAGTAAGTAAGTAAGAATAGAGTAAGATTGACAATGCAATATCATCATCATCATCATCATAACAGCCCTTCACAAGTCCACTGCTGAACATAGGCCTCCCCCAAGTACACGGCAAACAAAGCACGGTCCTGAGCCACCTGCATCCATCGACTTCCTGCATATCTTACCAGGTCGTCACTCCATCTAGTGGGGGGTCGCCCTACCGGTACGAGGCTGCCACTCGAGAACCTTTCTTCCCCATCGGTTATCGGTTCTTCGAGCTATATGGCCGGCCCATTGCCACTTCAGCTTACTAATCCGTTGGGCTATGTCGGTCACTCTGGTTTTACTGCGGATATCCTCATTTCTGAGTCTATCACGCAGAGAAACTCCGAGCATAGCCCTCTCCATAGCTCGCTGAGCGACCTTGAGCGTCCTCATACGGCCAGCAGTGAAGGACCACGTCTCAGATCCGTAATTCATCACTGGCAAAACGCACTGGTTGTACAATCTAGTTTTTAGAGATTGAGGTATACCTGACTTCATCTTAAGACCTATCCGTTGGGAGGCACTATTGAGGTCATTGAGCATAGTGCTTAAGTCCTCCAGCGATTCTGCCATAAGGACTATATCGTCGGCAAATCGAAGGTGAGTGATGTACTCGCCATTGATGTTAATACCGTATCCTTTCCAGTCCAGTAGCTTGAAAACGTCTTCCAAAGCAGCGGTGAAGAGTTTCGGGGATATAACGTCACCCTGTCTTACACCTCTCTGCAGTTGGATAGGTTTTGAGCTCTGGTTCTGTACTCGGATAGCCATCGTAGCCCTACTGTACAAACACTTCAGCACTTCGATATACCGACAGTCAACTTGGCACCGCTGAAGGGACTGCAGCACCGCCCAAATGTCGACGGAATCAAAGGCTTTCTCATAGTCCACATATGCCAGGCAAAGTGGCAAATTGTACTCTTCAGTCTTCTGTACAATCTGCCGCAGGGTATGAATGTGGTCTATGGTACTGAAGCCTTTTCGGAAACCGGCTTGTTCGGGAGGCTGGAAGTCGTCGAGACGATTCGTAATGACTCTCGAAAACAGCACGTAGACGCGGCTCAGAAGGGAAATCGGTCTGTAGTTCTTCAAGAGAGCGTTGTCGCCTTTCTTAAAGAACAAGACCACCGCACTTCTGCTCCACGCCTCTGGAGTAGTGCCACCATGGAGGGCGGAATTGAAGAGATTCTGAAGGACTTCAAGTACCGGTGTTCCACCCGCTTTCAGAAGCTCCGCTGTAATTCCATCCTCGCCTGAGGCCCTGCCGTTTTTAAGGTGCTGGAGAGCCATTCTAATCTCGCTTAGACTGACGTCCGGGATATCATCGAAACAATGCAATAAAAGACATGTTATTCTACAAGATGCAGGAGTGTATAAGCTTGATTGAGAATGTGGTCTCTCTTACATAGGACAAACAAAAAGATCTATAAAAATGCACATTAAAGAACATATAGCTGACGTGAAGCACCGACGCTCTGGGAAGTCCGCAGTATGTGAACATGTTCAAGACCATCCCCACTATTAGGTACATCAGATTTGATAAACCACAAATCCTCGCAAAAGAACACCGATTCCTACCAAGGGTGATACGCGAGGCTACTGAAATTAAAAACAAATATCCTAATTTCAATAGAGAAGATGGATGGGTGCTGCCATCTGCTTGGATTCCTATAATTAACAAAATCAAATCCAAACCCAAGCATACCACTGCAAGACTTCGAGACACTGCAAGTTCGTTCTGCGTAGATCGGCCCAAAAATTAATATCCAAAAACTGAAGGTAGCCGGGTTAACTATGACATTGAGACGTCAAACATCTCAGTCCGCCCCGTGACCATGGGTGTTGTTAAGCACCCGAAACGTCGGGAATTAAAAAGAAGTTAAAAATAAGTTAATTAAACGCAATCCATATAAATAGTTTCATTCAATCTACAAAATGCAGCATTTAGTACAGACTTGTAAAGGCTTGCCTAGATAGGATCTATTAATATAGCGTTTTATACTTATAATTATGATAATTAAATATTTTATAATTTTTCAATTATTTTTATAAGTTTTAATTATTTTATAAAAAAAATCTTCAATTTTTTCGGATAAAGTATAGCTTAAATCCCTCCTGGCATTGGGCTCTATCTCTACGTTATCCTGGACAGACACAGACAGACAAAATATTTAATAATGATTATTCATGTATTGACAGCATGCAAATCAACCTCCTGTGGTTAATGGAAGACAGCTTAATAAAGATTAATATCTAATTCGCATTTATTATAATGAATTTCCGCAAAGTAACGCCTGATTCTATCAAGAAGACAGCTTTTTGAAATATTACAAACGTACACTTCAAAGTTATTTATATATAGAGACAAGATATCCACTGAAATCCAAACATAGTACTCTCGATAACCTGAAAATGCCAAAGATTTCAAATTACATACAAGGAATCATTAAAGTTTACATATTATATTTTTCAGTGTCAACCTGAACACAGTCAAATTTTTGACACGGATTTAAGGAGACATTTTACAATGAAATTTTCATAGCATTGGGTGACAAAAGAGCACACAGTCCACCTGATAGTGAATGAATGCTGTAATCCATAGACATCCACATTTATCCTCAATTAGGAATCAAAATGCAGATGGGTTGTCAGTTATCACTCCTGAGAAATAAGATGCTTCGATTCTTCTCTTCCAGTAAAAAGGGTCTCCGGTTCTCTACACTCACCATACGAAACACATCAGCATTAAGCTACTATTTTACGCTGGTATTCTGTGAGAGCATGGGCCTGCCTCAGTCGAGCCAACCCACTGCTTAAAAATGTTGTGTAATGATTAAAATTACCCTCCTAATTATCAGCTAATTTTACCATAATACAATCAACTTGAATTGCAACGCAACCCAAGATGCCATTAACGTTTACAGCGCATTAAGTATGACTGTACCACTATAGGATACGGTTTTGAACAAACAATGAGACTACAGTTAGACGGGGTTTTTACTAGGCCACGCGCAGATTCTTTGAAATCTATGTATCAGGATGTTAATAATATTCCTAGGTCTTATTTTGTTGTTTCACATACTAATTTAAAAAAAAACACAAGAAAGGCCTTACTTAACTCTTATGTTCTTTAGGCATCTTATCACACCGTTACGAAATAGCACGATTAATTAGTTTACAGTTTTTTTTTTTAATTTAAAACTAGGATTTTCCTATAATGTGAAAGCTATTTAAATACATAAATTGCACAAGGACAAACATTCAGACACGGTACAATTATTTGTAGGCGTTTTGATTCTTAATCGAGGATAAATGTAGATGTCTATGGGTCACAGCATCCATTTACCATCAGCTGGACCGTGTGCTCGTTTCTCTCCCTAATCAATAAAAAAAATCCGTCGAAAATCGCCTTAAGAATTTTGTTTTTAAAAAAATCGCTTTAAATTATACAAACAAATTAAGGAAACAAATTAGGTACCTATAGAAAAGTTGTTCATACCTGTTATATGAGGCAGAAAACCAAAAATTCAATTTTGCGTTTCAGGTATGTACAATGTTTGCCACATCAAAAATATGAACTTATTTGCGCCTCCCTAGTCAAATACTCGAAGGATTATTGTCCTTTTTATAGTTTAAATCTGACATTTACTTACGACTTAAATTATATAAATATTATTACTAGGAAGGAGTGAGTGTATTACACTCCTGAGTGAAGCATCAACGTTCCGGGAAGTCTGCAGTTTGTGATCATATCCTAGACGGCCCCAACCATTACATCAGATTTGATAGACTACAAAGCCTCGCGAAAGAACACCGATTCCTACCAAGGATGATATGTGAGGCTATTGAAATTAAAAAACATCCTAATTTCAATAGAGAAGGAGGCTGGGTACTACCACCTGCTTGGGATCCTATAATCAATAAAATTAAAACTAAACCCAAGCATACCACTGCAAGACCTCAAGACAGAGTTAGTTCATTTTGCATAGATCGGACCATAAACAATAATTAAAAAAGCTGAAGGTACTCCGGGTTTAACAATGACATCGGGACGTCAGTCATCTCAGTCCCCCGTGACCATGGGTGCTGGAAAGCGCCCGAAACGTCGGGAATTAAAAATAAAAATATAAAGTAAAAATAAACGCGATAAAATCCGTAAAAGTAGTTTTAATCATTATTACTAGTAATTACTTATTTTTAGTCCCTCTCATTCACTTTTGTTATAAAAATACGAAATGTACAGACATCTGTAATTTACATTTTTATTATACGTATTTTTATTCTATCATCTGTTCACATGTTTTAATGGTTCAAACAATCAAATATATACATTTATATTTTAAATGTCTTAATTCGCAACGTAATAATAACCATAACCTCTATCAATAACCATTGAAAGCTCCGTGGCGCAGTGGTTTAACAATGAGTAGCAGCGCTAAGGGCCACGGGTTCGGATCCCGCAAAGAACAAGCATTTGTATGGACTACAAATAATTGTTCCGGGTTTGGATGATTGTCTATCTAACTGTCCACTGTAAACTACCCCCACGTTACAGGAGAAAATCCTAGTGTGAGGTAACATTTTTTTTTTAAATTTAAGAGAAATAACTATAAATGCCTTTTTCAAAAAAACTTAATTAATTGGAAAAATACGTAACGCATTTGTAACTACTTATATTTTATCAAAGCTACCAATAATTAAACCGTATTAAATTCTAAGTACTTTAGGCACATGTAGGTACCTACCGTATTGCGGAAAATGTATGATATTTATATTGTATACGTACCTAGATTTACGTAAGTAGGCTACGAATTTAGTTCTATTTTTGAAATAATACGCTGAATTACTTTATTTGTGACAAGTTTAAATATCCGCGTTACGAATTTTACGAGACAATAGGACTCAATGGAGACAATCAAGGCAGTACTTAACTATTGAATTTGTAACATAAAACTTTATAACCAACATGCAGTTAGATTTTCAACATAAAAGAAATTTTTATTATATATAAAATGTGTCTGTTGAAAGTTTTTAAAAAACAAGAATATAAGAATTAATTTTATAGGTTTAATTTTAATATTATAACTATCCTACAGTAATGACCGACCAGAACTTTCGTTCTAAATGTTTATTTTAGTATACGAATAACGTACTGCCAGCCCCTCAAACAAAAGTAATTAGCGACGCATGTGCTCTTGTTTTAACAAGAGAAATACAAATTTTAAACACTGGTATTTAATAGGTGAAGGGAATGCTGCGGGCGACCAATCCTGTGAGACTATTTCGGGATTAACAAGGAGAGGCGGACTCTCTCAGAGGCGGATGGCGGCATACGCAACACCGTCAATGAAATTGCAAACAATTTCCTAGCATGCCCCGCCTGCGTACTAAATCTGTATCGGTCATGTTTCTGGCTCCATGTTTTTACGGTTAAATAATGAACTATTGAATTCGAACGTACTAGGTCAAGGATGAGCACTGAAATTGTGCTCTGAAAATTTGATTAACATACGTTATACGCATAGTATAAAAGAGAATTTATTTCTAGAGGCGTTAACGGATTAGCAATCCGTATATCGTCATATTGACTCGGACTCGGACATTTTTTAATAGGATAAGGTGACAAACGAAACGAGCACACAGTCCACTCAATGGCAAGTGGTTGCTGTGGCCCATAGACTACATCTATCCTCGATTACGAATCTAAATGTAAATGCGTTCTCACCCGTGAGGACTAAGATGGAATGCCTCGCTTCCAGTAAAAAGGGTATCCGGTTCTCTTATTACAAAATACATGCTATTTCATAATTTTGAGTTTATTAACTGATATTTCACTTATCAGAATTAGAGGTGGTAACCTAAGTAAGCATATGTTTCATCGCAGTGACGTTTGATTGCGACAAAATCAAAGTTCCGCACAAATCAAGTGTTTAAACGGCCTACAAATGATTGTTCTGGGTTAGGACGTGTGTCCATGTGAAATTTATGTATGTAAACTGTTTTCATAGTACAAGAGTAAATGCTGATGTAGGGGTAGTACAATAAAATAAAATTATTACAAAAATATTTTGAACTTCACTAAGCACAAATTTCAAGGAAGTGTTCAGTATTTTTTAGAAAACTTTATATGAACATTTTTTTCAATCTCCCTTCTATTTAAATCGTATGTTCTTTTTTACTCTTTAAATCAATAATATATCCCCGTTTTACCCTAATTTTAATCAAATCTTGCGGATATTTGTAATATCTCTTCTATATATTAAATACCCAAAATTTTAGCTTAAGGTACCTTAATGTTTTTCTTCCCCTTAAGCTTCGCACCACACGATGATGTATAAGTATTAACGATCAATTTCCTATCCTCATTAATGACTTTTGTTAAATTTTTCAATTTTATACCTTAATATTCCGTTATTCTCAAACAAAAAACAGCTCAAATACATCCTGATCCACACATTCAATTCAATGAATACTCACATTCTCTCCGTTTTGTATGGCGTGTTGTTTAAGCCTTCCACTCCTAATTATTTAAAAGACCGTTTCCCGTATCTTTCCCATACCCATAGGTAATAATAAGTTCCTTCGATTCTCTGTCAATCTCTCTTACTCTACTCCTTTGCACTTTTACTCCTTTTCAAAGAAATCCTTTACTGTCACTGATGTGCGTTTGTTTCTTTACCTACATATCCACATTCGTCATGCTAAATCTCTTCATTCTTTCAAAATCCCTGTTAAATCGTATTAATCATAATGAGTAAGCGACAGTAGCCTAATGGCAGGGTGCGGACCGCGAATGTCGTGGGTTCGAATCCGCCATTCGACTACTGGCGTGAACCACTCGTAACACAAGTAATTTAAGCTTACCACGAGTGGTTAAGGAGAATATTAGTAATGTTTATAGCATTGTTAATATTCTTTTTTTTTAGAAGATAAATACATTAAATTAAAGAGTTTTTAAATTATAAAGTGACAAGACCGCCTGTCGTACTTATTATACTTTAGGCTGAAATAAATAAATTCCCGTATTCGGGTAACAGCGTTATATAACTATACAAAATTTCACTAATCTACGTAAAATAGCCACGACTCTCGTAAACAACTTCTGTGATAGACACTGAGATGTTTCGTTTTGTATACTTTGACAAAGAACACTAAAATCAATTTTAATGTTATTAAATAAATTTGCAATTCTTCTTTGAATGTACTAGGATGATAAAATAAATCGGCAATTCATATAAATATTTGATAAAATTATATTGGTATACTGGAAACAATATGAAATAATTTTACGCACATTTAACTCGCTACATTACCCGAATAATTCGCAACACTTAAGTTGTTGTATCTCAAAATATAATTAAGATAATGTGACCTAATTACAAAATGACTTAAACTAAAACATTTACTAAACAATATATATACGAAACAAGCTTATAAAGCCAGTACCTAGTCTAATAGTCGAATTTTCACACACCTTATGGATCCGGCTTCGACATATGCAACTATTTATTTAGACAAGGCATTGCGTAAGAGCATGTGTCGTGCTTACGTCCCGATCGCGCGCTACGTCGCATCCGTGACGTAATGGCGGGCCCTCTTGCAAACAATCAGTTTTTTGCACCCTTTATCACGGGAGCGCCGGCCAGCCACATAAAAGCGTGGAAATCCGTTCAGGACACACATTACAAGTAACGCGGCCAACTGAACGTATTCGATCGAAACCGTGCCCTGACGCGCCTCGGAATCAGTAGCCGTCAAACTTTTTTTATCTATGAAATTGTTATTTCGCGGGAAAATCAAATTTGAATTCTATTGTAACAAATATTCCTGTGGTTGATTTTATTTCCAAATCATCATCAACAAGTGATACCAGTGACAAAAATTAGTGACCTGTGACTGTTAAATACCAAAGATTATTTATCTGTGATATTTTTATAATTTATTGAAGATGTCCGAAACTTGTACATTCTGCGGTGCAAATACCTTAAGAAAACATGGATCTGTATTTCCTAGATACGGTATGTTTAAAAAGCACCTACGCACATGTCATTTCAAAAGTTAAAATACATGATACAATGATTAATACTAGATAAGGCAATGAACTTGTTTTCGACAAATCATTATGAAATAATTACAGTGACATAATTTTAGAGCTATATTTTTAGCTAGCTATGTTTAAGTTATAGTATCTATTTTTATCAAATAAACATTACAACATGGGCCATCACAATTAATCATCAGTATTCAAAAACGTCAATTCTTAATCAATATTAATGTAATATTTAGTTTCACAATTGTCTATAAATGTTTTGTAATCGATAATCAAGATTATGCTTGATAAAATTCAAAACATAACTAAAATATATTTTTATGTACTAACGATCTAGTTCATGATGAAAAATACAAGATTATTAATATTTATGAGAACGATAATGGATTTTAATAGTGCGTTGTAAAAATTTAAATTAAATGCAAGCCCAAATGTCTCGCAATTCGTAGAAAATGTTGCTCTATGTATCATTCTATTAAATGAAATCCATCGTACCACTTTATCGTGTCTTATTGGAACTGCTTGATATAAATTAAAAATAATATTTTACGTCATATAGTTATTATTTTTTTTTTCATATAGTTCATATAGTTATTATTTGACAGGCCTGTTGGTCTAGTGGTTAGTGACCCTGACTGCTAAGCCAGAGGTCGTGGGTTCGATTCCCACCCAGGACAAATGTTTGTGTGATGAGCACGATCATTTGTTCTGTGTCTGGGTGTAATTTATCTATAATATTTATGTATTTAGAAAAATATAAGTATGTTTATCAGTTGTCTAGTACCCATAACACAAGCTCTGCTTAGCTTGGGACTAGATGGCGTTGTGTGATAGTTGTGGAATATTATTATTATTATTATTGTTATTATTAATGTATATTATAAACGCCATAAATATCAATTATTTCTACCTTAGTGAAACTATATAAACTTTACTGAAAGCTATTGAAAGAACTGTTATGTTTATAACATAAAAATCTTTGAAAATTTCAATTAACAGTTGAAAAACCTCTAATTCCTTGTGTATATGATTGTTGTAAAAATTATAAAGATCAATTTAATTTCCTTCGATATTACCTTTCTGAATAGCAGGGAAAAATATTATTCAACATTACTAAAAGCAAACATACTTTAAAAGACCGATGAAAAGGCGGTGTGGCATTGTCAATTACAACAGTTGACTCAAAAACTGGGACCGTAAAGATACATATAGAGATAAAAAATTAAAATCAATCAAAATAAAACATATCTACCTTCATATAATAATTCTTAATCTTTTCTAGTATTTTTTAGACTGTATTTCTAAACGAGGTTAAAGGTATGCAAGAGAAATGAGCAAAAGCTTTTTGTACACACAATTCAGGTGTGATTTATATTGTGGCTCGCAAACAATACTATTTTACATATTGGCAACACCGAAGCGGTTGCGGAAGCTTGCTTCATCTTTACGGTAAACTTAAATTTGCCGCTTAACCGATGCTTGTAACCGCATTGTTATATTACGTGTAAAATAATTACCAATATTATAACAAACATAAAGCTATTACTTCAACAAATTTTAAGAATATTTTCCATAAATACAACCTGTGTTTACATATTAAAAAGCTTCATAAACCATATTTATTTTATGTTTTTTGTATTAAAATTATATGTAGTTTTTAATTCAAGGATCAAAACCATCATTTCTTTTAGAGCATCAAGAAGTCGAAGATTGTGCTCAATCGTCTATGGTGTTTGTAATACTTTAGAGAATTTACAAATTTAATAAGCTATTAACAGATAACCCTAGTGTAATATAAACTTTAAAATCCCTGGACTACTACCCGGTTTTTTTTACTTCAACCTGATGACGAATCCTCTAACTTAATATGAATCTCGAGCAGACAGTTGCGTGACTAACCGTGAAACAAACGCCACACGACACCGCTCTTGTAGGCTTTCCGTCAATTTTCTGAAAATTCGGAAAATCCGTGAGTCAGCCGATGAGACAACCGCAACACAATTTACCACATGAAGGCTCTATTTAACTGCACTCACTTTTACTGAGTAATTACTACTATTACAAGACGCAAAAATATAGTTGCTATGACAAAAATTAAAATAATCAGTTATTATTTAAGGCCTTGTTCCTTTTTATTTTTAAATATAATAAATACTATTATCCAGGCCTTAAATACTGCCTCATCTGATGGTGAGGTGATGAAGGTGAAGTTAGTAACACGCACTGACTAAGCTTAACACAAATCTATTCACTCTTGCCTTGACGCCGAGATTGTAGTCGGATTGAAATACCAACGCTGTAAAATGATTCTACATCCTTGCTTTACGCATGTTGTACTGTATATTTTACTTCTGTTATCTACGGAACAACATGTAACATTACTGGTGTTTATATTAAACTACAGCAAGTTTCACATAAATGCTCAATCAAAATCAATCACTGGCCAGATTGAGTTACTAATTAAAGAAAGTCAAGCTCATTATATCGTTTAAAACGAAGATATCCTTAAAATAATTCGAAATTAAATTTCCTTTATCGTTACATTCTATTAAATTCCACTGCTGGACATAGGCCTCCCCTATAGATTGCCTCTGGATATTTGCCAGAATTGCCACGCTTGGCTAGCGGTTTGGCAATCACAGCTTTCTATTGTTTGTCATTATTAAGAAGATGCTATTGCTCATCTTCTGATTTGTTTCTCTCCGTCGCCTCTTACGACACCCAATGATATAGAGTAGTGAATATTCTTACACACCGCCACTACACTGTAGAAATCAGAACACAAAACAATGAATAAAAACTTGCGCGTTTGAAGCGGTAATAATCGCCGACCGGAAAAGCCTCAACTTAAGCTAATTGCAAACTCATTTTCACGTAAAAAAAATACTAATTGACGAAAGCTGTGTCATCATGTCACGAGAGTTGGAACATCGCGTTGGGAATCTCCTTCATTAATACAGTACAAAAAACATCCCACTAACTCATTATTAATCGATTTGGTACGTCCCGGTGTTGCCAACTGTGTATTTCATTTGCAGAAGCTTCCACAAAACAGAAGCATTACGTACAGTGAAATCCTCACGAGTCGTTTACTAATAGAATAGCTTTTAAAAATCAAAACAAAATTCACTTTTATGTTACATTAAAAACATCACAGGTGTTTCATCTTTAATCGTTATTAAAATAAATTGAATTGAAAATGCAGATCGCACAAGGTTGGCCTGGCCTACTTTCATCCGTCACTGAAAAAAGCCACAAAAATGCTTACCCCAGTATGTTATAAATCTAGCTCATAATGATCCTTTATTGACACTATCAATAAGCGGTCGAGTACAAAGGCATTGCCTTGTTAACCACGAGATAAAAAAAAAACGTGTCAATGTAAATAATACAAGAGGTGCGAGTTCAAATGTTTATTTCTATAAATCTTCACTTCTATCTTCTTCACAACTCTTGAACTAATAACATCCTTCTAGTTCCTCCTGACAAATTACTAGTTTATAAACATAAATAAATATTAATCTGAATCTGAATGACAGGATTAATAAAGTAATGCTTCGTTGGTTTGGCCATATAGAAAGAATGAACTAGGAAAGAGTGACAAAACAAATTTATGTTGCAGAAGTGAACGGAAGAGTTGGGAAGGGACGCCCTAGACTAAAGCTTATGGAACAAATTAGCTAAATATTGAAAATAGGCCAAACTAAGAGTACTCTTAATCGATGAGAATGTACGCGTAGCTATATCAATGTCTTTTCAGCATTTTTTCGGTCTTTTGTTTTTTATAAAACGTTACCTCCACACTAGGATTTTACCCTGTATCGTGGGGGCAGTTTACAAACATAAAGGTCACAGGGACAAACATCCAGACCCGGAACAATTACTTGTAAGCCATACAAATACTTGTTCCGTGCGGGATTCGAACCCGCGGCCCTTAGCGCTTTAACTCATTGCTAAGCCACTGCGCCACATGCCGGATGTAAAGGAATCTAGAGAGATGTGTCAGGATCGTGCGTGCCAAATGGAAGTCCGTAGCCTCTCCTTATCCGTCTGGATGACAGTGACAGGCGTTAGTGTTTTAAATAATTAAAAAAAATTTACATCCTAGATGCTAAATATACAGTGTCAGATTTCTATCAAGCTGCCTATTGATTGTGATTGTGATTTTTTCAATGTCGGTTTCCTCACGATGTTTTCTTGCGCCGCCGCGCCGAGCTTTGATGAATAAGTACAAAATTGTAATTGACAATTTTATCGAACCAGCATTGCTCGCATACAGTGAAATTTACAGCGAGTACTTAAACCTTGAGCTGCCACGACTAATTCCCTCAGTAATGCGAGAAGGCCTGTGCCCAACTGTGGGACGTACATATTACCTTTAATGAATACACATCTTTGGCATAGATGGTCTCCGAAACGCGTTTGCCATCTCTGGGTTGAATTTTTAATATCTTAGTTTGCTTTCATGTTTAGTTCTTGGTTTTATTTCTCGCGTCCTGCTGGCTGTTTGTTCACGACAACAAACTTGAACCGTAAAGAAGAAACCGAAAGTAACATTAAATATACAAGATCTGTGCTTTGTATTTTTCGACGCTAAAATTAAAGGCTTAGGAAATATTATGTAGGATAAAAAATTTACAACATAATAATATACTAATTACGCAATGCACCTGTCGAAATCATTTTACGTAAGGTTTATTTATATTCACAAAAAATTCAAAATATTAATTGAAGTAAATATAATCTCCAGTATAGTCACGTTGCAATGTTTCCTTGGCTGCGAATGTGCACAAACTAATGTAATAAATATTGGTACAAACAGACTCATTAACCTATTGTGCGTTTCTGTCCAAGTATACGTATTTGAAATAACACTTCCGGAATAAAACATTGGAAATATTGAAAACAAATATAGTTTGGCACAATTATTAAAAATTCAGTTGGGATTCAAGGATCCCCGAATCACGCTCTCAAGTACTTATTATTAACGTAATCTAGGTATATTGATTTTACACAAAATTGATTTGCGATCGATCGCTTGTTAATTATCCTGTTATCGGTGTACATCTCTGGTTTAAATTAATAAATGTCACACACGTGCCAGCGCGGCTAAGCGACTAACGTCTGATAAAAAGTCACTTTAGCTTTAGGATAGACTCATCGATGATTCAGCGTCGATGTCTAACCGAATAATTATTGTTCACTTGTACAAGATGTGGAAAGCGAATGGCACGGAGTGGTTTATATTAATGATTTAAAAGTTTATTTTTTTAATTTAAACATAACATGAATTAAGTGTTGTTTTATTCTTTAAATTTGTTAAAATGGTTAATAATTAAGAATTCTAATATTATTATAATATGTAGAAGAAAACATAATTTTCATAATTGAATAAAAATAGAGCAATTATTGCAGTTTATTTTTACAAATGAAAACTGATAAACTTGATTAAAATAAGAGTCTGTGATAACAATACACGAGTTCACTTTTCTACTAAAGTATAAAATCTATATATCATCAAGTTTATCATTCAAACTTTGCTAAAAACCGAAAGTTTTATGTCATTAGTATAAATAAAATCACATAAATTATACACAAAAAATTGTTTGCGTATCTATGTTATAAGAGAATTGAAATCTATAGGTTGAGTGATGTAATGCGAAAGGTGATCATAGATGTAAAAGGATAGTTTAGGACAGTTGAAGAAAATGTGGTTTGTGATATCTTCGTCTAACTCACATTCAACCAATGAGCTACCCCGAACCCTGATCCTCACCAGTTGTACACTGCATAAGCATACCCACTTCTCTATCTACATACCTATAATTGAAGTTACTTGTTAATCTATTTTCGTAAATTAAAAAAAAACAAGGCTTAGGTGTAATAATGCTTTAGATGACAGCATAGTGCTAGTTCAAATTATAATCAACTATTAACGTTTTTAGCACTTTAAATATGTTCAAAAGCGAAGAAAGGCTATATATGTATACATTTGTTGGTCATATTTCAAAAAGATTGAGTTCGAAGGACCTCTCCGGGAGGGTCGAAGTACGCTTTCCAGCGGGCGGGTAAAGGTTTTCGCATAGTATTTGACCGGCTATTTCATGTACGGCGCGGCATTTTGGCGCTCATTCAACGAGCGGAGAGTGCCCGCGCGCCAGTGTCGCACTCGCTCCTCGCCACACGTCGCCGGTACACGCACGCTGTCAGTGCGAATGTCCCAACACTAGTGATCCCTTTTAAAAAGTATCCCAGTGTCTTTGGATACTCGCCGCGAGTGTTTCCAGCCAGTGTTTTCATATCGATTTATCAATATTGGGTGTTTTCGTTTTCGGGATTATTTTGTTGTATGAATATGGACTTATCCGAAGGAGCTTCATCAATGCCTTGTTCATGGATGTCTTTTTAACTGGTGTGTGATGCTATTTATTAATCGTTGCATTACCGAACGAATGAAAACAACAGTGTTTGACGTAAACAATGTTTATAGTATATTCTTTAAAAAGTGTACATCTCAATTATTTATGAATGACTAAAAATTAATATTATATTAAATCCCATCCCCCATCCAATAAATATAAAATAGAAATAAAAATAGAAATTTTCAAAATAAAATTAGATAATTAATTTTCGTAAAATATTTCCAGAAACACTATCCTATTGGCATTTCCGTCAAAGTTGTGTAATATTCCACTTTTAATATTCACAGATATTGATCAGACAAGATATAAATTGTAGGAGCGGTGTTTGACAAACGATCGATTTTAGAAGTTGACAATACGTATTTGGAAAGAATTCACTGTAGCCTCTCAAGCTAATCGTGTGGGAATGAATAACATTTGAACGGCGGCGATCGATCAAAGGGATTTTTCGCTGAAAGCAATACTGCGATGTTACCCGATACCAAAAATATATTTTGTTGCCCAATAAGATTGTTCCAGTTACTCATCGGAACATCTTTCTCTGAAAAATGGCAATCTCTAAATTAATTTTAATTAATTTTTTTTATATTGTATGTAATTTGAATTTAAACTGACCATATTGACGTAGACGTTTTGACGTCAATACTATTATACCGCTACATACGTATTATTGTAAAACTGGAAATAATTATTGTGCTGTTTATTTATATCATAAATAAAATAATATGCTTTGACCATTGGACCACGGTTATAGAGTTACCTTTCCGCCGCGCGATACTTACTTAGTTGGGAAATCCCATACTAAACTACGTAATGTACATGAATAGTATAGTTTTCGTGGTAATGCACGTTAGCATTGTTTAATCTCAACAATGCGTCCGATATAAATATTAAGCCAGTGCCCACAAACAATAGCCGCAGAATAAAAAATAGTCATACACAACCGCCAGCCATTTGGCAGCCTGCAAACTTTTGCGCATTCTGTATCATGCCTGTGTACACTCTTCTATTTACTTATTGTCAACGACACGGATTGACCTAATGATTCAGTGACCATAAACCACTTATCCTCATCTAATGTGACATAACCAACCTATACTCTAACCGGTCTCGTAAATCATTGAAATGTGAAACTTCTGGGAAGTTTTTGATTGTTTATGTAAATATTAAATAATATGTTATAAGCTTATAAGGATATAAATATATGCACATTTGGTAGGTTTCTATTTCTAACGTTATTATTTTTCAAAAAAAATATTGGAGGATTTTACAACATTAGAGAAAAATAAAATTACCTAAAATTAAAGTTTTGATATTTAAAATATTAACCTATTGTTTAAGTATTTATTTTAAAATACATAATTAATGAACAATAAGACTGCCTTTTTGTTCCAGTTCTTACTGTTGATTCTTACGTGGCATATCAGCTTGTGGAATTGCAAATAACATTTTCATTGGTATGTAATAGTAGAGATCGAGTTGAAAATTAGTTACCTGCTAGCGAATTTTCGGCAGACGCTTAGCCCTTTAGTTACCACGTCTTACAAAATAGTTGTATTAAATATGTAAAGTTAATCTGAAATAACGCGTTAATTTATAATAATGTTAACTATTATTAAAGTTACCTCAAGTTTATAAATTGTGCGAGAAACATATTCAAAATATAATCTGCCTTGCCTATTAAAATATTACAACATTGTAAAATTGTATAGACTTATAAATAAAAGTCAATAACTTTATGTCCTTTACAATTCGTAGCAAATAAAACTTCTAAAACGGCATGAAAGGGTTTACTTTCTACGTTTTAGCACTCGCGTCGGACAAAGCGGAATGTTCGTAGTCGGTGGTGTTTCTCTGACCAATGCTGCAAAGAATCGTTGGGGCCGGAACATAAAACATATTTTATGGCACGGACACAAAGATTCAAAAGCTTCGATAAAAGTCAAACGTTGCATCGAACGAAAGAATATACTTTAGACTATACAACTCTCATAGGCACGAAAAACTTCTACAATGAACGTAAGCAATTGGTTAAAAAATCACGTTCGAGATCCAACCCGAGGCTTAATGGTCTCGAGAAAGTGCCCCAGAGATTGTACGAGCACTTTATGCACATAATATGTGCGTCGTAGAAATGCGCTTACGATAATCACGGAGCTTATTATTTTTTATGTGACTCCTCAGACTCCCAGCCGCCACAAGAAAGCACGGCGTGTGAGAGAATCGTATACTCTCATAATATATCTTTCGATATAACTTAACAAGCTCCTAGAGTAATTAATATAAAGTAATATGAAATGTTTCATTGTTACAGGTTTTCCTAAAAGGCTATTGGTAGCTCTATCAGTATTAGTAATAGTCATGTGCGTGATGCCGATCGAGGCTCGATCCGTGGAACACAAGCGGCGACATCAAAGGCGGCAGCCCGAGAACATGGCGCAACTAACCAAAGACATTTCGTCGTTAAAACGACCGAGAAACCCAAGCGTAGAGCACTACAAGAACGCGACGAGGAAGATTATGAAGAAACTGAAAAACACTAGGAGGTTCTTTAACCAAGAACGAAAAGTTTTGAACGAATCGAGAGAATATAGAGACGGGATGCCCGATTGGCTGCCAGCTGTCAATTTCGTCGACATTCATTTTCATGATTATAAGTCATCACGAAGAATTGGAGGCTCGATATGGGAAAGAAAGGTGAGTCAAAAACTGCTAAAACATAATAACAATGAATGAAAAACAATAATAATGCATTTTATATCACTCTAGCAGTATTCTTTTCGGCAGTGGGAATAGAAGAAGTTGAACGGGGCAACATAATGCATGGCTGTTGCTATTGCAAATTAATTATAATTGTAACTTAAAATGCTAATTTAATATATATAAATTACGTGTAACGATGTTTGTCCGCAATAGACTCCTAAACTACTTAACCGATTTTAATCAAAATTGCGCACCTTGTGCAGTTTGGTACAACTTTCGAGATAGGATAGTTTTTTTGCCCATGAGTGCCAATTTTTTTACGAATTTAAGGATTTTTAATAGGACATGACAATTGGTTGTCGAAAAGGGCAGAACAACGTCTGCCTGGCGGCAAGCTAGTATATCAAAATATATATAATATATATATATATATATATATATATATATATATATATATATATATATATAACAAACAAATTAATAGTATTACGTAATACAGTAATGGTTTTAAAAGATGAACACAAACAATAACAGCTAACACTATAAGTTAATTTTGAACACAATAAAATTGTTAATGTATCATAGGCCTTAACAAATAACTCGCCACATTCATTCAATTTTGACCGAAGTAACGATGGTCCGCTTAGCTTTGGTACGAATACTTTTGCAACTACCCTATTTACTTATGTGTAATATCAATTAGAAAATAAGTTTTAGCGACCTATTATAATACTAGCTCACTACGCCAATCGACTTAATGTTTTTTTTTCTTTATAATGTGTATTTTCTCTGTAAGTGATTTGTAAATCTTTTGAGAAATAAATGTCTTAAACCACATGTATGTATATAATATTAATCTAAATCTATTAATTCAAACAATTCTTTAACCTAAAATTGTCTACAATAACAGGTACCTGATCTAGGACAATTTTGAATTAAAATTAACTTAATTAATTAAAAAATATTTTTCAAATACGTTGTTAAGTCCATGCGGCATTAAAAATTGATAGGAAATATCTAATAAATTAGTGATCGATGATAGGAAAATCTCAACGTTAAATCACATAACTGTCACCTGAATTGTCGTAGATTTCATTCATTCATTTCATTTCATTATAGTTTTCTATTAGTTTTAACGATAGTAGAAAACCAATTTGGGTAATTTCGGCGTAGTACGACTTTTCTATCATGGAGGCGGTATACATAGACAAATTGCAAATTGACAAAAATCGAAAACGGTTATTCGTAGGTCTAAAATATTATTCCGTGTGCAATTCGAACACCGTGACCCATAGAGTTACAGCCAAAAACTTAACCACTGCACTACTTAATCACCAAGGATATAATCTGTACAACAAGTCAAAACGCTATAACAACACTATTTCAATTAAACTAACAGCTTATTCTTCGTTCCCATTAATTGCATACATAAAAACACGGATTTAATATTTGTAATCTTTAGAAGTATGACAGTGTAATTACCGTGGCCGATCACTCCACGTCTCGAGGGTGTGGTGGCCCGACCCATCACTCTTTTTGCATCCCGTTCAACGTTTTTACATTATTTTAAAATTATTTTTGCTTTATTTACGACAAAGAATTGCCGTGTACATTAGCACCGCTCGAGGCCGGACCGTTGCAACGTAAATGAGGTTTCGACGAGCCAAATTACACGTGGCCTGACTTTGTGCCGATTTTATTTACTTCACGTTGTACTTAAGACCAATAACTAGATGTGCAAGTCCTTAATTTCCAACCCCGCGTTTTGTTTCGAATAACACACGTATTAACCCTCTATAATTTGCTAGTTCTGTTATTTTACTGTTATATAATACTCGTCAATTTAAAAAAAATTATTTGTAAATTTTACAGTAGTACAGTAATAATGTCCTCCAGACCGAATTTTCGGCTACGGCGGCCTGCCTCAACGGAGGCTAGCCATCGGCGCAGGACAGGATTATAGTGCCCAAGTGTATGCGCAAGCACAGGTGCACTCTCTATTCCCTCACTCTCGTAATCCGATGGGACGGTAAACCGACAACAGTAACACGACCGGGGGAGAGATCAGACGCAGGATCAACGGTTTTACGCGCTTTCCGAAGCACGGGGGTGAGACTCCGCTAAATTCCTGACTCCGGGCAGCTACTGAGAACTTCTTGACCGAAAAACTCAATGATTGATTTTTTGGCCCGACCTGGGATTCGAACCCACGACCTCAGTCAGTAGTAATAGGCAGTAGTGAAACAATTGAACCACACCATCACCATTTTCTTCAATATTTCTATTAATTTTATCCACTATAGCATAAAAAAATTCATTGCTAACATAGGCCTCTCCCATAGTTTGCTTCGGGGAAAATTTTATCACAGTTGTCATGCTTAGATTTGATGACTGCAATTTTTCATAATTTTGCATTGTTATGAGTACGATGACGCTGCTAATCTCCTATTTCAGGTTCCTTTTGCCGCCTCTAGTAGGATAGACGTCATTTTAGTCCCTTTCTATTAGTATTATGTGCGAGCAGATGACTGCCTCGTTGGTCTAGTGGTTGTAGTAGTGCAACTGCTGATCATGAGGTCCTGGGTTCGCATCCCGGGTCGGTACAAAAAATTAAATATCGAGTTTTCGTCAAGAAATTCTCAGTAGTTGCCCGGAGCACATAAAGCTGTTGGTCCTGCGCCTGATCTCTCTCCGGTCGTGTCGGTTTACCTTCCCATTGGATTATGAGAGTGAGGCAATAGAGAGTGCACTTATGCTTGCGCATACACTTGGGCACTATAATCCTGTCCTGCGCCGATGGCTAGCCTCTGTTGAGGCGGGCCCCCATGGCCGAAATTCAGTCTGGAGGACATTATTATTATTATGTGCGAGCAGCTATGCAGGTCTAGGGAAAGAGACCAGTGTCACTGCGGCCTAAAAGATCTATTGATGATGAGATTAATGTCTTTACTGGTAATGTTGCATTCTATCTTAATCCTGAGGGTGATATCTTTATTTTTATTCTTCATCGAACATAAGTGAAGGAGTGTATGGGCCACAGCATCCACTTACCATCAGGTGGACTGTGTGCTCGTTTGTCACCCACATTCAATAAAAAGGGTAACCTAAATAGACTATTATTTAGTAATAACAAAGTTGAAGAGTTTGTACAATCGATAACTCATACATTCGAGCCTTTGTTTGGTCACAGTGGGAGCAAAGCTAACCAAGGCCCCAGTTAAATGCTTCCCAGAAAATTGCATAGATGGACACCGACTGATTCTTCGGCGCGCACGCGATGCATAACAAGAACTGAATACATATTAGATTTAAAAGGTTTTATGTATGTGGTAAAATAAATAATTTCTAATAATTCATTCATCATCATCATCATCATCATCATTACAGCCTATCAAAGTCCACGGCTGAACAATCTCCTGTCTCATTTTCCTTTTTCTTATAGAATAAGGGTGACAAACGAGCACACGGTTCACCTGATGGTAAGTGGATGGTGTGGCCCATAGACATCTATTTATCCTCGGTTAAGAATCAAAATGCAAATACATTGTCACCCCTGAGGACTAAGGTGGAATGCCTTGTTTGCAGTAAAAAAGAGTTTTCGAATCTCTTCACTCACTATACGAAACACAGCAGTATTAAGCTGCTATTTTACACTGCTATTCTGTTAGAGCGTGATCCTTCCGTGATTGAGCCGGCCCACTCGTGCTACAACCATAATATAGCTGCAGCGTGGCTTTACCACGTATACTTCTGTTACCTCTTGTGACACCCGCGGGATGATATGGGGTAGTGAAATGACACGGTATAAATGAGAAACGAGACGCACTAGATGCATTTTAAATCGGTTACTAGAAATTAATTGTTTTAGTTTGTTGATTTTTCATACCGCCTGCGCACACGAAAATATAAAATACACAAGCGCATTGTAACGGGCGTTCAAAAGCTTTTATTATTTACCAAACACACATCTGGACCGCGAAACCCTATTAAATATTCATATTGGACACCCACTTATTAGTACACAAAAGTTAATGCTGCGCGAGACAATAAGTATGTGAACGTTCAAAGTCTCCGATGTCCTTACATACTGGTCAACCATTTCTATATGGCACGCCATCGAAAAAATTATCTTCTAACACAGTTGTTTAGAGATGCACAGTATCCAAAGCGATGAATATTGAATATTTCTAGTGTATACTTCTACAGTTCGTCATTGCATGGTCACTTAAGAAATTCAAATATTTGACATTGGGCAAAGGAAAGCGTTAGAATTCAAGTGATCTCAGCTTCGCTCGGGTCTTAGTTGACTTATGAACAATTTAAAAATTAAATACTGCTCAAATGAGACGTTAAAACTGAGGGCTCGGCTAAAGAATAACGCGGCTGCGCCTCAATATAAATAACGACTTATTGATCTGTCATATTGATTTTATAAATTATTTAATACTAATGAATATTTTTAGTAATTTTGTTAGCCCTCTTCGTTAAGTATTATAATATGTAATTGGACTCTCGATATTTATTTCAAATTTCGAATTTATTTATTGCTAGAATGTAATACATAATAATATGATATTAGTTATTAACGAGTTATTAACGAACCTTACATTCTACCATGATAATGGCGTGCAATCTTTTACAGTAAACAAAAAAAAATATTAATACAATTTAGTGAAGTAACTTATAGAAGAAAATGAATTATGTACCTATTCAAAAATATTTTAGCTTCAAGTCTTTAGATTACAATAAATATTACATGTCAATGTTTTTATTAAAATGTAGGTAAATGTTTATATAAATGTCAAATATCAAAAAGTCAAAAAATTGTTAAAAAAATTTATGAATATTAATGTCAAAAAGATCAGTTTTTTTTTCATATTTCACCATTATTAAAATAGGATTTTGTATGGATATTTTAAAAATATATGTATTTTTTTCTAGCGCCAAGCAATACACAGTCTCCCTGGTAGTACCTCTCTAGTCGTCGTACTTAAATATTATATGCCATAGACTTTTTCTATTTTTGATACAAAGTCAAGATATAACTGATTTTTTACTTTTAAGAATTAAAATGCAATATTTTATTAAAAATATATATTATGTCTCGGACTCCTCTCTTTTGATACGCCTCACAAACGAATGTTACTTACGTTGTCAAAGTTACAGCCTATATACGTCCCACTGCTGGGCGCAGGCCTCCTCTCATTACTGAAGGCTTTGGGACATAAAAGTGTCCGCCGCGCTGCATCAAAGCATGTTGGCGAACTTTGCATATCTTTAAAAAAAAATTTCTTTCTCAGACATGCAGGTTTCCTCGCGATGTTTTCCTACACCGTCGAATAATACTCACGGAATAATAACTTATGTTGTTATTCCATGAGTATTGTCTTTCGACGAGTGTTATTAACGTTCTTCGGTATCTGGTTGTAGCAAGCACTGGTGGATGAATGTAAATACCAGGATGATTTAGGAGTGTTATTTTAAGACATATATAGTGTAAAACGGACTAAGTCGAGAAGTCTCATGCTCCAAGGCTTTCAGTTTGAAAATAAAGGGCGGATATTCCACAATTGTTAGCGCAGACCGCTTTCACGGTGACAAGAGCAGGCTTAAGCGGTCACTCGGTACGCATTAGTGTTTGTTCAGTATTTACGATTTAACAAAACAACACGAAATGTTAAAAACACATTATTTGTCCAAGTGAGACGAATGTGAACTTATGATTCCAGCGTAGTGTTGCGTTTGTCTTCAACACGTTTCGCAGTTTAAGCCAGTCTCTTTAAGGCAAATGTACTGCTCATTGTCGGGTTTTCAGCTTTAATACTTCGCCATGTTTGCTCACAAGCCCCGACGCTTTTATTATCGCTCAAGTCGACAATTTCTTGGGCGACGCTTCTCCACAATGGGTTAGTGCCGCTAAGTACTTCAAGCTCAATACTTTACGAATCGTAAAACGTCAGCGATTAATTTTAGAAACAATTGTTTGTTGACGTTAAGGTGCTGCGTAAAGTCAAATTAAAGCAGTGCTAAAGAAGAACGATTAAGAATATCATATATAACTACTGACTCAGACAGGATACGTGTCATATGAATTTAATGAATGATTACATCGGTCGGTTCTTAATGAATTTCAGGAACAATGAGTATAGAGATGAATTAGACTACGCCATTAATTAGTGCGCTTGAATATGTGTCATTTTCCTGAAACATTCGTCGGCAGACACGAATTTTAATAATAAATATGGTGTTTTCCTCATGTCTCATTTTACGACCTACGTTCGTCAGATATTCGAAATTCAATGTGCGTAATTTTTTCTTAAATAGCGATTAAAATACTACCAATTAATATAGTTAAATTCTGGCAAATTGAAAATACTCGATTTATTTTTATGGAATTATTGAAAATCACAAAATTATACGTACTGTCAATTATACAAGTATTTCTTTAAGATAATTTACTCTAAAAGAAGGAGAATACGCTGCTATGTGACACGCTCCGCCGGTCAAAGCTTTAGCAGACCTTAAAATGATCCTATACGCACTCTGCCGCTCTCCACTTTGAACGGCGACTATTCAAGATATTGTAATACAAAAAAATTGGCTTGTGATCCATCATTGACCAAGCTGTGGAGAGGGCTGTATTAAGAGTTTCACTGCATGATAGACTCGAAATGGAGATATCTGCAGTAAAAACGGAAACTAACATAGCCCAACGGATCAATTGGGTAAAGTGGCAATGAGTCGATCATTTAACTCGAAAAATTGACAACTATGAGGAAGAAGGGTTCTCGAGTTGCAACCTGGTACCACTAAGCGATGTGTAGAACAGCCCCCAACTATCTCACGTTAAGTGATGACCTACAGGCCTATTCGCTAACTTAGTTGACATCAAAATTATAGTTACTTCGTAGTACATTACGTTTTATGAGCTGTGCTGGCTCTTATAGAAAAGCTATACAACATCAAAGTAAATAATATTTTAGTATCAACGAGGTTAGAGGAAAGGCCTGCTGGTAAATATATGCAGAAATTCGATAGATGTAGTGTGGCTCCGGATCACGGTCGTGTTTCTTATCACTCCTTAGAAGAGGCGTAGGTTCAACCAATGGATTTGTGAAGGGCTGTCGTCAGAACCGAGGCACGCCACCTCTGCTCGAATGGCCGCTAGATAACTTATCTGTACACTGATTTGCGTATACGTTAATAACCTTACAGGAAATGACAAGACATCCTTATCACCATCATCATCATCAGTCCCCCTAACTGCATTAACATCACAGAAAATAGCTTATAAGCGGCTGTAATGATAATGAATGGTGTGTTCGTCACACGCCACACGTTCCCCCGCTGCACGCTCATCACTTGGTTCCTACCAAAGATTTGCTCCACACAAGGCATTTATTTAAAAGGCAATAATATGAGATCTGTTACAGGCGCGGAGGCAAACCGGATCGTCTGGTATTCATATTTACGTTTCGCGACGTATCCGTCATTGTTAGGAAGGGAGCGAGTCGTGCCCACAGACACTCGTATTGTCGTAGGGCCGATAATTAATTTAGCTGTATGTGTTTATTTTACACAAACACACGTATTTATAACATTAGGTGCGTTGAGGTCAACAAGTCAAGGACTATAATCGACGACAACGCTTTAATAATATAAACAATTATTGCGCATTCTTTGATTTGTACGTAAATATTAAGTACACTGATGTTTGACGGTATTTTGGACCAGTACTTTTGTGCATTGTTTTAATTAAAACTTTAATATTTTAGGATAATATTTCAAACAAAATAACCACATTAATACGTGGGATAATACAACAATTGATACGTGATAGAGCCAAATTTTGTTTTATAGGATAGAGTGACAAACGAGCACACAGTCCACCTGATGGTAAGTGGTTGCTGCGGTCCATAGATATCTACATCTATTTTCGATTACAAATCAAAATGCAGATGCATTGTCAACCGTGAAGACTAAGATAGAATGCCTCGTTTCCAGTAAAAAGGCTCTCCGGTTCTCTACACTCACCATACGATACACAGCAGCATTAAGCTACTATTGCACGCTGGTATTTTATGAGTAAAGAAAGACACATGAGTAAAGAGACCGACTCCGATCCATGCTGCAGGTATATTAATTATATAGTTGTAGCAGGAATGGATCCACCGGGAAAGGACCACGCTCTCACAGAATACCAGCGTAAAATAGCAGCTTAATGCTGTGTTTCATATGGTGAGTGTAGAGAACCGGAAACCCTTTTTACTGGAAAACAAGCTTCCATCTTAGTCACATCGATCGATTCGCAGACGAGGATTGATGTAGATGTCTATGGGCCGCAGTAATCACCCTAGAAAATGATTCCCTTGCAAAATGATTATTCGTTATTATTATAAATAAGACATATTTGTATAAGAACTAAATACACATTTCCGTAGAGCTAATATAGTCAGATTTATCTTTGTAAACTATCACAGTCACTTAATATTTATGAAGCAAGTAACAATTTTACTAGAAGTCCGTCATTGCTATTTATACGACTCAATAAAATGATTTTAATCTATGTTAAAAGCGCATAATAATATTTAATGTATACCAATTACGTGTTTGTATAATATGAAATCGTTTAACTCAAAATCTATTTGATCAATCACCATGAAAATTAGTATATATAATTAGTATTTTTAAATGGAGATGGTTTATATATTTACAAACCATTTTTTAAACAAACAGAATTTAAAAATTTTGATTTTATTTACTTTTTTTAATTAAGTGCGGCAATTAATAAATTAAATTGCATGCACTAAAATAAAATAAACGTTGATGAACACAACCTATGACATTAACTGGAAGTCTACCGGTTTCAGCTATTTACGTTTATAAACGTGAAATTATTTATAATTCCGAAGTAAGTTTGAAATTCGTAAATTTATGTGGTGATATAAATTAATTTCACCGTATCATGAATCCGTACCACCATTTCATCCCGTGGGGGTCGTAATGAATACCTTTCTTTATAGAATATGGGTGACAAACGAGCACACTGTCCACCTGACGGTAAGTGGATGGCGTTGTCAACCCCTGAGGACTGAGATGGAATACCTCGTTTCCAGTAAAAAGAGTCTCCTGAACTTCTTTGAAAAAAACGCCAGTTAATATCAAAGATGTCAATGTTTTTCTTATTTCAAATGTGTGTAATTACTATTCATAATTTCATAATTAATCATTGAAACTTTATTATTATATTATACTTCACAATTTGTTAATAAGTGCTATTATGATTATTATAAGGTTAACATAATAATATTTTATTGATGTCATATGACGTTTGTAAAACACTAAGAATTTTTTATTGTACTATTTCTACACCGATACCGATAAAACATGTTCATGATTCTAAAAGTTTTATCTAATGCAACAGCTTATTGTACCATTTCTCTTCCATAAAATTCCTATGGCTTCCGATAAACGGCAGTTAAGGCGATAACCATTTTGATTACGTTAGACTGAAATATTCAGACCAGCGACAGTCAGCAGACGTCGAATACTGGGAACGTCAATATATCCGTCAAATGTGACGATTAAAGAAAACCCTCCCTATAACATGAGAACCCCAAGTCCAACTGCAGTATCTAAAAATACTTGAACAACCCAGCGGTAGAAAACTGACAGCTACAATATAATATTACTAGCAGACACCCGCTCGCTTCGCTGGGCGCACGATAGTACTTTATTTTCATGGGACTATCGTAAAATGCGTACTTAGTGAGCAATTTTTGTTCTTAGTAACTATGTAGATGTATAAAAAATGTAAAATAAAGTTACAGCATATATACGCGATGGGCACAGGCCTCCCCTCATTTCTGAGAGGGTTTTTGGGCAAGGAAGTGTCCGCCGCGCTGCCCCAATGCGTGTTGGCGAACTTCACATGTCTTCGAAATAACTTTTTTTTTCTTATTTCTCAGACATGCAGGTTTCCTCACGATGTTTTCCTTCACCGCCGAGCAAGTGGTATACCAGCACTTAAAATTGCAATTAACAATTTCGTTGGTGCCGGCGGGGATCGAACCCGGGTTACTCGCGTTCTGTTGTTTTATAACGCGTTCGTTATTTACAGCGAACGTTAACCATCTGAGCTACCACGGCTGCGGCTGTAGACGTATATATATATATATATATATGTGTGTGTGTGTGAATAGATAATTCTTTACATAATGTCCGACGATGCTATACAGTCTCTCGTTTCTCGCAACGTAATCTGTAATGAAAAGTTTTAATCGAGATACATCTTTTCTCCATAGACTGTCCTGTTGGTCTAGTGGTCGTAAACTATTGCCCCGGGTTCGAATTCCGGGTCAAGCCAAAGTCAGTTATTGGGTGTTTGCGGTGTTTCACCCCCGTGCTTCGGAAAGTACGTGAAGCCGTTGCCCCTACGATCTCTGCTGATTCTATCTGCTGATCTCTCTCCGGTCATGTCGGATAACTGTCCCATCGAACTGAAAGTGAAGGAATAAAAAGCACCTATGCTTACGCATACACTTAGGCACCATAATCCTGGCCTGCGCCGATGGCTAGTCTCCGTTGAGGCTGGCCGCCGTGACCGAAATTCGGTCTGGAGGACATTATTATTATTATAGTATGCACCCAGTACATTAATTATTAAAATCATCAACTAATGTCACTGAGCTAACAAGTATCCTAACTACAAGAGAATTTACACGCATACTTAACTGTGTTATCAAATATCCTATGAAGTAATCGAATATGCTATAACCAAAATTAAATATCTTAGTATATACGTTCAATAAGCGCTGGTCCTATAAAGACCGCAACATCAGTTAAAAGAAGCCGCAATCACGCGCGACATGCCTTACCTAGCCAATGATATTGAAAATAGGTGTAACATTAAATAATAAAACAAGCCCCGAACGTGATAAAAGAGACATCAACGCTTCGGGCGCGCGGTGAACTTGATACGTGTAAGAAAAATGTGATTTTCCTTTTCGATGATTCTATCTTTTTATGATCACACATGGTCTTAGGGATACTTTTTTACTTAGGAATGTATCTGGATTATCACTTACACTGCTACGTTTAAGTTTGAAAGGCGAACGAGCCAGTATAATCACTTGTTGGGAGAGATTCAGTCTCAGTCCTCAAAAGTGACAACGCACTTATGGCTTCCTTTGCTTGAAGTAGTTGTATGTATGTGTTTACGGGCTGTAAAACTTACCTAACATTAAGTGGATTATTAGCTCGTTTGTTATATAACTCGTTCATCTAGTGGACGTAAACGCGGTAGCTGAGCGTGAAGTTTTTCTGTCAAGAAATGCTCGGTAGCCTAGAGCCTTCAGCACATAAAGTCTTGAATCTGAGCTCTCTCTGGTGGTGTCGATTAACCGTCCGATCTGACTATGAGAGTGAGGGAACAGAGAGTGCACTTGTGTTTGTGCTTATATTCGGGCACTATAATCCTGTCCTGCGTAGACGACTAACCTCCATTACCATTTTGAAATACCACCTTGGCTGAAATTCGATGCGGTGGACATTATTTATAAATATTTAAAATTATTGTGTAAATTTCATAATTTTGTGTGTTTAATTTTGTTTTACGACTGTTAAATTTAAAGCTCCTCAATAAATGTAAAGCTTATAACGATGTACTGTAAGCAATATTATATTCTGTCATCAATTTTACAATAATACCTGTAATACCGATCACAAATGCTTATGGATATACAACCTCGACACGAATCAGCCGTGGCGTAAACTATTCACATTATAAAGACAATATTAATTCACACGTTCCTTCTTATAGAATATGTGCAAAGTTGCGTTAAGTTCATGGTTAATACATCTTTGTGTACATTCAACTGATAATTCTATCATCACATTGTCGAATAGAATTTATCTCGATCGGAAAACTAATGTTAGTTCTCTTTTGTTACAGTTCTCATATCAGATGCCGAAGCTCTACAAATCTCTCAAGGAGTACGAAGTCATATTTCAAATGCTGCATGATGTCGAACTGGATTTCCCTGACGATCCTTTCAACAACTACAAGATCGTGCGTCAGAGACTCATTAGCAATACATTGCACAGACTGTACAGTTCCATTGCTGAAATAACAGAGAGCATGGCAGCAGTGCATATGCCGACCCCACCATTTGACAGGACCAGGATGAAGTTAGACACTTTCCAAATGAAAGTAGACGCGACGCAGTGTCTCAAAAACGACTATATTGCGTTCAGAGGCTACGGTAACTTACTGAACAATTGGTATTTCGAATTCAGATGTCCAAGGAGCAAGAAGCTTAACAAAAGATGCGCGGCGTACGAAGATAAACTAAAAGAGAAGAAGGATAGTAGGAGACCCAGAAATAAAATTAACATGCTTTTTATGAGTTGAGTCTTAATTCGCCGCTATATTTATTCCAATTCTCGTACAAACGCCACTACTGTACTTATTTATTTTTAGTATAGTTTACAGCTCTCTTTGCAACGTGAAATAATCGTTTGGATTGCTTGACGGAACATTATAGTTTGTTGATTAAGTAATGGGTACTTTCTCTGTGATATTTAGTATTCTGTAGATAGTAATGGTTAATTTATTGAATGCATTAGTTATTAAGCGTTGTAATAAGTTCCTTTGTACTTAACTGCAACCTCTCTTACCTTCTCTCGCTTTCGTTTTCTTTATTTAAAATCGATTTCTTTTAACGTCTCTCTATTTATTTTATTGTATACAATCGTGATTCCTACCTATAGTCTCTGTTATTATATGTTCGATTAGAATCTATTCTATTTCGCGAAAAGTATTAACAAATTTAATTCTTAATCTCACTAAGTATTACTAGTAGGCGATTTATGCCATTTTAGCCAAGAAAGACTTTTAGCCTATTTTTATATTATCTAAGCTGCTTATTTATATGTTTAGTATTAAGAACATTTTTATAAAAACGTGCCGTTAATTGTATAATGAATGTACTGATGCCATGTGAACTTTATCGACAAATTGTGTAACTTTTTGTATTGTGAAATTTTATAAACGCGACCGAAAAATGATAATATGACTAAGAATTAATATGAAAATAAATTTTTAAAAACCCATGTTTCACTTTATTTTCGCAAGTTAAATTACTACACTGTTTACCTCTGTTATTTGTTATTATTACCTCAGGGTGACGTTATATCCCCGAAACTCTTCACCGCTGCATTAGAAGACGTTTTCAAGCTACTGGACTGGAAAGGATACGGTAATAACATCAATGGCGAGTACATCACTCACCTTTGATTAGCCGACGATATAGTCCTTATGGCAGAATCGCTGGAGAACTTAAGCACTATGCTCAATGACCTCAATAGTGCCTCCCAACGGATAGGTCTTAAGATGAACATGGACAAAACGATGATCATGTTTAATTTCCATGTCACACCTATGCCGGTCGTTGTTGGGAGCACTAAGCTCGAAGTTGTTGACGAGTACGTTTACCTAGGACAAATAGTCCGACTAGGTAAGTCCAACTTCGACCGAGAGGTCAATCGACGGATTCAACTCGGCTAGGCAGCGTTCGGGAAATTACGACACATCTTCTCGTCAGGTATACCTCAAAACCTGAAAACTAAGCTGTACAACTAGTGCGTGTTGCCAGTGATGACCTACGGAACCGAGACGTGGTCCTTCACTGTTGGCCATATGAGGACGCTCAAAGTCGCTAAGCGAGCTATGGAGAGGGCAATGCTCGGAGTTTCTCTGCAGGATAAACTTAGAAATGAGGATATCCGCAGTAGAACCAGAGTGACCGACATAGCCCAACTGATTAGTAAGCTGAAGTGGCAATGGGCCGGCCACATAGCTAGAAGAACCGACAACCGTTGGGGAAAAAAGGTTCTCGAGTGGCAGCCTCGTACCGGTAGGCGAAGTGTAGGGCGACCCCCCACTAGATGGAGTGACGACCTGGTAAGACATGCAGGAAGTCGATGGATGCAGGTGGCTCAGGACCGTGCTTTGTGGCATACCTTTGGGGAGGCCTATGTTCAGCAGTGGACTTGTGAAGGGCTGTACTGATGATGATGATTACCTCTCATTCTCGACGTACAAAGTAGGCAAAAATGTCATTTGTGAGCAATTATATAAATACAAAATATCCAAGCGAGTGTGTGAGTGGCAGAGCAGCAATGAACACCCTAAATGGAAGTTTATCGCCTCAAATTGACAATATATTAAAAGTACTCTTAATCGACGAGCATGTATAAAGAGATATGAACAGTTATTCCGTTTATCCTTCCTAAAACACCCACTTCACAGTGGATACTAGGAAACGCGTGGTCATCTATCAAACCCAGACGGGGTGGTTAGATGAATAGAATTCGTATATTATTTTTTCCAATATTCTCTCACAGAAGTTTACCGTTACTTGTAGAAACATGATAGAACAGTTTCTAAGTAGTCCAAAATACTTAGTAAATATTAGCATACCTAAAAAATACATACCTACATGTTCTTGTTTGAAATATCAAAGCTATTAAGGCAAAGATCAAAGGTATTTAAATATATCACAGTATTGCACTAGTTAAAGTTATAGATATACGTCCCACTGCTGGGCACAGACCTTCCCTCATTTCTGAGAGGGTTTCAAGGCAAGGAAGTGTCCGCCGCGCTACCCCAATGCGTGTTGGCGAACTTCACATGTCTTCTAAATATATTTTTTTATATCTCAAACATGCAGTTTTACTCGTGACGTTTTCCTTCACCGTCCAACACGTGGTGAATCAGCACTTAAAATTGCAATTAACAGTTTCATTTGTGCCTGCGGGGATCAAACCCGGCTTGCTGGCGTACTGTGTAAATGTGTAAATTTACAGCGAGTGCTAACAATCTGAGCAACCACGGCTCTGCACTAGCACGGTTTAAAATTTTAAAATGTCTTTTCATGAGTCAGAATCCTGTGACAAGTAAGCTTATGCTTAAAAATTAATTATTAGGTAATATATTAAAGTATATGAGTATATTTACTGTTGAACTGTAGTTGAGGTGAAAAGTCGAAAGAACAATTAAAAGTGAGTTCCGACTATCCCCCCGTCTGGGGAGGATAAATGAACACGTATTTCCGAGTATCCCGCCTAGGGAGGCTACTTTAGAGAGGATAAACGGAATAAGTAGATATAAATAGAAAAGTACCGGATATAATTACATGTAATCTATAGATATTTTTACTCAATATAGATTACAAGTAGTTCTTATTGAAATTCAGACAGTACTTTTACCAGTTCGAAAAAAAACCACTGTCTTGGTAAGAACCAGCAAAAAACCCAGCATAATGTTGAAAAAGCGAGAAAGGTGTGTTATGAACGTGCCGCATGGAAGTCTGAAAATCTCTGGTTACCCTTGTGTGTGATGTACATGAGATTACAAGATTTTTGAAAAAAAATTGTTCTATTCATATTTTTATTTCTAATCATCATCAGTCTTCTGTTTTTAGTTCACAGCTGGGCATAGACCTATCCTATGAAATCGGCTTAATTAATATTTAGGTACATAATACCTAAGTTTCATCATTCAGTCATTTTTTGATTACGAAATATTACGTAGATGAGAACTTATTTCATTTTGTTGTAATTGAAAAAAGAACTAATGTAATATAGACACAAAACGATATTATGAGATTTTCAAAACACAAACACCGTCAACAATTGATACAGATGGAAGAAAATGCATCATTTTTTATATATTTCCGTGGATGTTGTGACTGTGACTTTCTATTTATTTTCCCTAATGTCAGTTTTAAGTGATTGATTTAAGATTAATATCCTCGCATCTAGTACAAGTACTGGAAATGTACAACGCTATAATAAATTTATAAAAGTTTTACATTCGCTAAAAGCCTTTGCCCGTTGAATATTAAAACGAAATTTTTTACTTTCATAAACTCTGAATAAAGAACGATACCCAGTAGGTTTTTAAATTAATAATACCAACGAAAGATAAAGTAAAGTAGAAGAAGTTACAATCTTTATCATAGATTCGCAGCTTCGCACATCAATCTTGCATTTACCTACTGAAGCTGGTGAGCAATTAGGAGTCCGTCGCATTGACTCAGTGGGTTAGGGAACTTCAAATGTCATTGAAATGTTTTATGCCTCAAACCTCAAGGTGTTTCCTCATGATGTTTCCTTCAAGGAGCACGTAGCAAAGAGTACTTAAAATTAAAATTACTGCGATGAGGATCGAGCCCCTGTTGTTTGCGTACTATTAAATTTAAGGCGAGCGTTTAGCCTCTGAGCTACCACGGCTTTACATGAAAAATCAAAAATAGATCATTAAATAATTTTTGTTTATTGGTGAGTCTGCTATTGACCGTGCTACTTCTGCACAACTTGACCGATTAAGATCATATTCGTACAAAATAATATTTGTTTAATAGGCGAGACCGAGACGATAATTCATATCTTTGCTAAGACCCGATAGGTGGCGCTGTGATCGAGTTTCTTTATATTACTATTTTTTTATATTACAGTAACAAATTAACGTTGTGAACGGGGACATAAAACCAAAATGCATAATGAGCCAGCTGGTATTTGCTTAAATTAAAATAAATGAATAGATTTTTAAAAATCTTCTTTGAATCGTAAGTGCTAATTATGTTATTTTATGAAGTTATTAATATCAAGATACTTAATAATTTAGCATATGGAATGTAGTGTGTTAAAAAATTTATAAAGATGAAAATGTTTATTTTAGATTGCATCGCCATCTAGCAGTCGCAGTTGTCGTAGGAATTATCTATTTTTAGTATGTCTACTCGACACTAGATGGCACTTTTCGATCTAAAAGTAATATAACATTATTTTCAATAGGTGGCATTAATTCGTAAATAGTTATCTAAACAATGGTTACAATAGTCAGCATTATTGATTTTCAGTGAGAATTTTTGAACATGAATTAAATATTACTTAAAGGAAATTGGTCCTTATTTACTTGGTGACTTGCTGTAACCAAACTAATACAAACCCTTGCTGTATTATTATGTTGTTCGTAAATGTTCATAAGCCTAGATAACTTTAAATAAGAAATTTTCTGATAGCATAAATATATTATTACAGGTTTTTACAGAATATAATTAAGCGCCATCTCTTTTGTTTACTATACATTACGATTTATTAATAATTCTTTCATTTTATACTAAACGTACTTAATGTTAATAGATGTCACTATTCTAATATGTTGACAAGTTTTTGTCTATGTATTTTTTGCCCTTTTGACAAAAATATTAAATTAATTTATTTAACTATCGATCATAACTATTGATACTTTTTTTGCCAATACCTTTTGACCGATACGTCTTAAGGACCTTCAAAAAAATAACCTACTCTTTTTTAAAAGGCCGGCAACGCATCTGCAATTCCCCTGGTATGCAGTTGTTCATGGGCGGGGGTAGACACTTGCCATCAGATGAGCCGCATGCTAGTTTGCCTCTCCCCTATAAAAAATTCATCGACACCTCTGGTAAGTCCTAAAAGGAAATGGAAACCGTAAAGAGCAGATCTAGCGAGTAAGATGAATGAAAGAAAATTTCCAATCGAAGGTTCTTTAATCGTTTATGTATATATAATATAAAATAATAAGCGAATAAAATTCATTCCAAACATTTTTGAGTTATTGCGAGACTAACAGACAGCAATTGGTTTTATATATAGAGCTATAAATATATAAAATAAATCCTCTGTTCTGTGAACCAACAAAAAAACATTCAATCAAGAAATTTGTAATTGTAAAGAGTATCCACAACCTCACATTCAGCCTTGTGTGTCGTAATAAACGACTGAGAAAAACAAATAAGAAGATGGATATCAGTGTTTTCCTAGTATTAGCTATTAAATTAAAAAAAACTGAACTTGTACTTTGTTGGAATTATTCCGTATACATATATATATATATATATATATATATATATATATATATATATATATATATATATATATATATATATATATATATATATATATATATATATATATATATATATATATATATATATATATATATATATATATATATATATTATATAGTACCCGGTTGACCGAGCTTTGCTCGGTATTTTTCGCTCGATTTTTTTCGTGTGTTTTGGAAATTATATTTAGATACAAATTACATACTGATGAAATATAAATAATATTTTTTGATCTTAGCGACATAACAGAAAAAACGGAACTGGTTATTTGAATAAAAAATCATGAGTGCAATTATTTTGATTAAAATTTTCGTGTTTTTAAAAAATACTAAAAAAAGAGCTCGAAAAATAGATTTTCTCAAACAAGAAAGGAACTTGAAAAAAAAAATTAAAAAAGTCGAACCGGGATTTTACGATTAGCAATTTTTCATTGCCTAAAAACATGGACAAAAAGACATTTTCTAAAAATAAATCCTAGCTAGATCGATTTATTATCCTCCAAACGCATGGACACCAAAATTTTATGAAAATCGTTGGAGCCGTTTCTGAGATCCCGATTATATATATATATATATATATATATATATATATATATATATATATATATATATATATATATATATATATATATATAATGACGCCGTATTCCAACATATTCGACACAACGAATCACCAATATGGCGTCGGTGTCGATTTCTGTCGTCATATGCATTGGCCAGTGTACTGGGTTGTATTTCGGAACATACCCACTGTTTCAGATACCCTCTGTCGCCTCTTACGACACCCACGGGTCGGTATGCATATGCATCTTGTAGGATATTACACTTGACGGATGGTAAAAATTGACTAATCTTTGGCGGCTTGTAGTATGTTTTAAGGGGATATAGTAATCAGGTAATCAGTAGATTGTAATTAAAATAGTACCCAAATTAATATGTATATGTATGTATGTATTTATGTATGTATATGTGTATGTATATATATATAAATATATATATATATATATATATATATATATATATATATATATATATATATATATATATATATATATATATATATGTATCTGTGTATGTATGTATATATTAGTGTCTCTTTTTAATTTTTTATCTATTTTGTATAATAACAATAACACCAAAATATATTTGCATTTATAGATTCATATGTGCGTGTTTGTAAGTGTAATTATGTATGTCTTTTGTACGTATATACATCTGTATTTGTATATATATGTACGTCATGAAGGTAATATTATTACTTCAATTAATTTGTTACTGTTTAGTAACAGTTCTTACCGATTTTATTTTGTATTGTATTAGATTTACAGTGTTATGTTTGGTTATCTACTTTGGGGATAACTATAATTGGCTTTTTCATGTTTAATCATTTAAGTAATATTGTTTAAGTATTAATAAGCTGTTGTTATCCTGAATAAATAAATAAATATAGTAAGTCAGCTCAAATTCTAATTTCGCCCCCACTTCCCCGCGCGTCGTATGCTATGTACCGACATGTTTGTAATCACTAATACTGTAAGTAGATAGGTCGTTAGATACTTATTTCATTAAGTTTATCATATTTATGCCTTTTTCTTAACGCCAACCCAGTCGCTTCTTATTTTTATAACGGTTATTTCCCATTTTAATTTTACGTCGTCCTGTTGCGTAATGTGTATTCTGATCGTAAGCGACACAACTTCTCCCTTCAAAAGCCGGAGTGGTACTAACGGCAGGGTTGGCGTTCTACAAATTTAAAAGTCCCTAGACTAACAGAAAAAATCCGCCAGAAACAGCATTTTACTCTTTCTTAAAATCCGCTAGATGTCCCTAGGTACATTTTCGTAGGTACCATTGGGCTAACTGAAAATCTTGCCAAACCGTATACAATGAATAACTTAGTGTCTATAAATTCAGAAAAACCTTAAAAAGAGCGGACTCTACTTCTTCTACTACTTCATGATATACTTCATGATATAATAATACTTCATGATATAATAATACTTCATGATATAATAACTTGCGACAGATGGCAGTACAATGATTTACCAGATGTAAAATTAACTACCTGTACCGGCGACCAAGCGTGAATATTAAGGCAAATTCTTCCTCCACCAGCATATGTCAATTTCCAGCAGTAGACAGTCATGGACCGATCAAGAAGAAGAAAAAGAAGAATTAGCAAGAACCGACCTAATTCATCATACAAAACATTTCTTCTTTACTTTTCCTTCACATCCTCTAAGAATATTTTTATTACTTTTTAGTATTCACCGCTGGAACGTGCCAGTAGATAACTATTACCCGAAGCATTTCGTATTCTCAGATTTTTTTTATAGAATATGAATGAAAATCGGGCACACTGTCTAACTGATGGTAAGTGGATGCTGTGGCCCATAGAAATCTTCATCTATCTTCAATTAAGAATCAAAGCAGATGCGTTGTTGCCCTTGAGGACTAAGATGGAATACCTCATTTCCAGTAATAAGGGTATCCGGTTCTCTACAATTACCATACGAAACACAGCAGTATTAAGAAGTGTCACTAATACACTTCTTAATACTGCTGTGTATTCGGTAAACGGATTAGTGAGTCCAAACTCAAGAACTAGACTCGATTTGCGTCGAAGAGTCGATACCAACGCACTAGTACTGGTCTCCATCCCCAATATGTGATAATTGGATTCTGTGTTTTTAGGTGTCGTAAAAGGTGATAGGGACACGTGGAACAGGGGACGGAGCCGCATCGACCTGCTCACAACTCTAAATAATTAAAAACCGTGGTGGTCAACCCGTTTGCCAACCGAGGTAACTATCGTGAATATTCGCCGTATGAAAAATTCAATGGGGGAGTGAGATGGTTTCCTCCATCAAATAATCGGTCGTTATTAGCGGGCAAAGTGGTGCGCTGGTGAAATTGATATTTGAGGAAAATATCTTATTTTGTCCCGTTTTTGTAGCGCATTGGTGATAATTTATACAGTTTTCTTTTTTTTCCTAAGCTTCATGGTATTTTGTTACGTAGTAGAGCCGTGCTGATATATTGTGGTTGCAGCACGAATGGGTCGGGTCGACCGGGGTAAAATAGCAGCATAATGCTACTGTATTTCATGTGGTGAGAATAGAGAACTGGAGGCCCTTTTTACTGGAAACCAGGCATTTCATCTCGGTCTGAATTTTGATTATTAATTGAAGATAAATGTAGATGTCTATGTACCACAGCATCCACTTACCATCAGGTGGACTGTGTGCTCGTTTGTCACCCTTATTCTATAAAAAATCCGGAGTACCAAAATAATAGCTTACAGTCAACATTCACAAAGAAACTGAATTCTTAATCTACAGAACACGGACAGTCATAACATTATCGCAAGTGACAAGTGGTCACACTGTCACACACTGTCCATCGGATGCTGTAAAAGGCTGTGCAGCTGCAACTTTAAGGAAAGAAGGCTACAAATGCGTTCAATTCTAAAGACTTAGATGGATTGCCCCACAGTATCTAATTATACTGGTTCTCTATACATTTCAGACCGTAACACAAAAATGCAAGCACTGCTATTTAAAGGAGCCCGAGGGTTGCCAGCTGGTCGGGATTCATCTGGATTCACCCGACATTTTAAATAATCTCCAGACACCCGATAAAAATCAAAATCTACAGACAAACAGCTTTTCTTCACATCACAGCTGCCTTTGATTTAACAAAAGCTGAATTAGTAATTAGACTGAACTTTGAAGTAAATTGTTTGAATTTTAAATATTTTCTGAATAGTACTACTAAATGATCCAAATTGGTGGACTCAGTAAATTCCAATGCCAAATACTTTAAAAGTGAAGTGTACCTAAATTAATTATGTGTCAACAATATAAAACTTTTACTATCAATATTTTAGACTAATAATTTAAAAAATAAACAATCTAAAATAACTAATATTTTAGACTAATAATTTAAAAAATAAACTTTTCATTTTACATTTTTATTTTTAAAATTTATTCCTCCCGAAAAACAGCCGCAAAATGTCGACATTTTCAAATTTTTTCCAGATATTTTGTTTTTCCGATCTGAGATCCCTAGCCCCAGCGCCTAGTATTGTGCGGAGAATGATCATATAAAACTCACTCCCTTCAATGCTCTCCCTCTGAGTAATAGAATGAGATTCCCAAAACTATTTGTTACGTTTTTCTTATGTTAGTTTTCTATGAATAATACTAGCGATGTGCCCCGGCTTCGCACGCGTGATTTCTAGATCTCGACAACAGCGCCACCTACCAGGTCCGCCTATAACTACGAACCGTAAAAATTTCATCAAAATCGGCCAATTCGTTTAAGAGGAGAAGAATTACGAACACAAGTACGAAATAATTTTACACATAAATTATTAAAACTCTTAATTAAGGATCCCTTACAGTTGTCTCGATTAAAAATTTAATAAATATAGTAATTTATTTACTTTTTCGAGTAAATCTAAAATATATGTAGATAATAATATTATTAGTATTATTATGTAGATCTTGCAAAGCCAGTATGATCTTTTGTGACCGCTGCTTTAGCTATAGTTCAACGCGAAGTTCTCAATGAGTTCAGGAGTTGCTTAGCTGTAAGCAATTTGTTGCCGTTCAGACCCCATCGGATATTTAGTAATACCGCTGATATATTTCTAAACATTGAACTAAATCGCAACCGGTTTTGTCCCGAATCAATTTTAACATGACAACCCGTGACGTGCGGACAACCCAAGAATACTCACGACTCACTGAACACGCGTGCAAATGACACAGTTCAGCGACGCCAGCCTCGTGCAACGAAGACGTATCCAACTACTGGATCAATCTTAATAGATCTTTATGTGTAATAAAGTCACAAATATCACATTATATCAATAACATATTTGTATTACTATCTGTAAGGAATGTTGTGTTGTGTACCCTTAATTTAAGGAGTGTGAAAAATATATACATTTGAAATGAATGTGAATGATGAATGAATGAATGAATGAAAATGAAAATGAATGTGAATATATAAGTTTGAATTAATTCCTTATTGAGATAATTGAGTACAAAAAGCAGCCACACCGTATTAGGTTAAAAATTTATTATGTTTTTGTAATATAATTATCTTTGACTTTAATTATAATAAATAAATGGATTATAAATGTATATTTGCATGATATATGTGAAATAATTGACGCAATTACACGTTATAAATGTCTAAAACTAGTCTAAAACAATACATACAACGTTGACCTAGTAGTTTGCCGACCTTCGCAAACGAACTATTGCGTTCGTGTGTGGTTTTCCGTCAAAAAACTAGTGTTGCAAGCCTCACTTCCAGCTCCTATGCATTTATTAAAATGATAATAGCAAGTGTTATAACTGCACTGCTTTGTATTTATTTTTATTTCTTTGTAGACTAATCATGACGAACAAACACACCGTCTACCTGATGGTAAGTGGGTGCTGTGGCTCATAGAATCCATTTATCCTCGATAAAGAATCAAAATGATATCAGTGATGTGAAAAACCCTTAATTCATCACCATTTGTTTAAAGTTTTATTATTTTAGCATAACATAACATGTATTTCGCCTCTAAACTAGGCATCATCAGTACAATTAGACTCTGTGATTATGATATACACTATATTATTTGATTACAGTGTTGTTTGGCTTGGTAGTGGCAGTGATAGTGCACGTAATTATAATTAAAAAGCGGTTTGCTCTTCAAACTGGATATCAAGCACTAGATTATTTCTACACGCTAATCTTAGCTAATATAATTTCACCCTTTAATACCTGGAAATTATTTTTAAGCGACATGGAAAGAAAAAGCGACGGAAACCTATTGATACGGACTATGAAACTTAAAGATCGTGATTTCGATAGTCGGCCATTAGACTACAATCGTGAACCATCTCAAGCATACCCGCTTAAGTTCACCTGGTGTGGTTTTTAGGAATATTAGTAGTGTTAACACTACTAGTATTTTTAAACATTATGGAAATACTTATCTATGAATGTAATTATTTCTTATATTTACCCGAACACTAACACAAAATTAATCTGTATCTAATTTTAATGTATGTTATAATTTTCATCTGGAGGTAGCCGTGGTTAACTATAACATTGGGACGTCCAACACCTCAGTCCCCATGACAATGGGTGCTGTAACTTACTCGAAACGTCGGGAATATAAAATAAGTTAATATACGCGATGAAATCCGTAAAAACTAGTTTTTTTTTTAAATCTACGAATGTATTCAAAATGCCGGCCATTAAGAACTGTATTACGAATTAAGCAATAATCGTGACAAAATTTGACACGATACTGTGACAACAGATATCTACGAATTGGTGAAAAGCAGCACAAATATCTGATATCAAGGTCCGTAGCGTAAAATTACAGTATCGTGCAAGACAAACGATAGAACACACGAAGCTTGTGAAACGCGGCACTGAACCTGTACTTAGATACAAATAATTTAACGACCAATGGCTTTACACGCTTAAAGAGGCATGGCCAACTCCCTCTCTCCGAGCTAATGAGTGTTTCTTGAAAGAAAACCCCAATAAATAGTTATGGCCCGACTCCGGATTCGAATCTGGGACCATATCAAGATTAGCAGTCGCACCTTATGACCAATACACAGGCAGACAAAAACACAACTGGAAACTTCGCACACAAAATTATCATTAAAGGAGAAGCCCTTTAGTTAAATGTGTTGGTTGTATATCAGTATGGTAGTAAGTTTACAATCTTATTTTACTATCAAGTTATTCTAAGTTACAAAAGATAAGTGGACTGTACAATAGAATTTGGTGTGCTCGTGAAATCGTTAGATGTTGGCTATAATGTTATGATGATTAGTATAAAATTTTTCACTCTATGATAGCATCATATAAAAAACCATCACTGAGTGCAAGCTACATTTGTATGTCTGCCGTGCCAAGAATATAGATATTATTGACATTTTAAGCTTTATACATGAAAGCTGTGTATCTTACGGGGTAAGGATTTTCATAGCACACGAGCAAACCAAAGTGTTTGGTACCATTAAAATAAAAAAATTGTTAGTTGAATTTTATAGTGCTCATAACATCTTGAGGAAACCTGGATCTCTGAGAAGTTAAGGTGGACGAGGATTAGGATATTGAGAAAACGGCAAATCGTATTGGGGCAGAGCTATAGTGCAACACGAGTCACCGGCGGACGGACCGGAGGGGAGTAGTCGTAGCGTTTTTTTTTTTGATACAGAACTGTCATTTATTGCGGGGAGAAATCTACATATGTATGCTGTATGGGTAAATCTGTGCCACGAAACCAATTGTCCGTCACTAAGAAACTCATACATATACAACACTTTTTCTACTGAGAACTCGAATAAGTTTCGGAAGTCTCGTAGAAGACTCGGATCAGTTGCTCGACCGATCCCCATACTGTACTTGCTTGCTTGGTTTGTGTTGGTAAGCAAATCCGTAACAAGCTACCACTAATACTGTAATTTTTAAGTTTAAATAAAAATAAATAGCAATAATGTTATTAAAAATTACTTATATAAGAAAGGTGACGCCATCTTTTTGTAAATTTGATGTGGCAGATCTCTTTTTGTCGTCGTTTTGGCGTCGATTCAGACCCGCAACTAGATTTGGTCTAGTGAACGGTGCAGCTGCAACAAATTTTCTTTTACGCACGTGACCTCGTGGACTTGTACTTTGAAATAGGGGAACGCCTGCCTGTAGCTACTCCCCTCCGGTCCACCGGAGGACCGTGTTGCTCTATAGGCAGAGCTGACTCTTTTCTATCCCAAAACACTTCCAGTAATAAGAGTATCAGTTAAGAGTCTGTGCCCAGGCTTTTTGTGTCCAGCTTGTTATAAAACTTTAGAACAGCTTGTAATTTATTGATCTAGCATTCATATTTTATAAGGGTATTCATTTTTTGTGACCAACCCGTAGCTCACATGAGTATATGAAAAAGAAGACTGGAAAATCCTTAATAGTAAAAACTGGAAATTTGGTTTGAAGGTAAATTTATTTTAATTTTAAAGTCGAGTAAAACTACACACTATTTTGAAAAGAATTTTGAAAAGTCACTTGTCAGAGCCGGGAATCGAACCAACTCAGACTTAGAGAGAAATTGTAAGCAATTCAAATCTAATAAGTTACATTCAATCATACCTTATTATCAGTACCAATCCATTTTAGACTGCAACTTTTAAGCATTGTACCGGAATGAAGTGAAATAAAATTAAACACAAAATAATGAATTTATTAAATTGAAATAGTACATCGATTATTTTTGACGCTCCACACGATCATCATATGAATTCAGCCTTCCATTTTCCGCACAAAAGTATCTAATCAAATAAAAATATAATATCTAACACCAGAAGTTTCAAAATTGAATTCAAATATTCATGTCCATATTTAGGCATATTATAAATTATAATTATGCCAAATTATAAAATAGTCCCTGATAAGAACATTTGTAACAGGCAGACGGACACATAGACGGAAAACGAGGTTGTGGTACAACGAAGTAAACGCGAGCAAAGCCTATGCAAAAGTTTTATTTTTAATTTTTAATATCACTATTAAATAAACAATCTGCACCTATTTCCACACAAAAATTATTCATTGAGCACTTATCCATGAAATCAGGTTAATAGCGTTTCTTTCAGTTATTTTCAACACGCTCTGTTTATCGAATAAAAGGTTATTGGCAGGCACAGCTATTATCAACAAAATAGTACGTAATAACAACTTAGTCTCCTTTGTATTTGTTGGGGTTATAAATGTATGCTGAGAAAAATGAAGATTGATTTTATGTGCGAGTAAAATGTTTTTTTTTTATGAAGCTCCGTGTTTTCTTTTTACTATTAAATAGCATCCCTATTTTACAGTTTAATTGTTTGGCCAAACAAGGCAATATATAATATCCTCCCTGCTTTCTTGGGGGAGGGGGGGGGCTTCACCATTCTTTCATTCATTCATTTATAGCAGCCTATAAAAGTTTACTGCTGAAATAGGCCTCCCAAAATATAGCCTCATAGGCAGGATTTTGCCATAGTTGCCACGCTTGAAAGGCGGGTTGGCAACCGCAGTTTTTTTAATTATTTTTAATTATTATTTTGCCTACCTTCTGTTTCATATTCCCTCTGTCAGCTTTAACTACACCCGATTTTAATCTAACACGGCCATTAACGGCTAATGCTCTAATATGCTTTTATAAATAGGCGCGCCATTTTGATATTCGGCCAGACCAGGCAATATAGATAACATCCCCGTGCCATCCTTCAGGAGTATGTTTATTCCACTGTTACCACAGAATAAATAATAGTACTAACATACAAACTTCGCAAACAACGACAGCAAATAAAACTCTGGTAAATATTAAAAGAACGACTCTGTAAAGATAGTATAACTGTATAACTCGATATAGATTTACTTGTTGGAGAATTAACTTAAAGATCATCTTACTAGTAAGACGAAGTGGAAGTTTATTTTCCATTGGCTTTTTATTTGTAAAGTCGCAGCAGACTGCGATGTTTATATAACATGTTCATGAAACCTGATTTATTCGATTGTTGGCACAGCAGTCCCGGTCTCATCTTTGGGTTTCGAGTATACTCAAGAAAAGTAAAACTGATAATGATGTAGACTATTAATTTAGAGTGGAGAACTTTTAGTAATAACAATTTTTTTCAATTTCAATTAACTAAACGAAACAGCAGGCCACCGCGCAGTAGAAAGAGAGGGGGATACTTCCCCTCCTACGCCGTCCGTCTTACGCATTTTCGATCAGGGTCACGTGTCCTGACGCAAGTTTAACAATTTTTACCCATAACAGAAAAAGTGTCCAACGCCGCTAAAGAAGTGTTCACTTCAAAAAGTTCTTGATATTTTATATCTACGTCATTATCGTACGCCCAGCGAAGCGAGCGGGTATTGGGTAGTCCGTAGACATAATTCGAATGCGTGCAATGTCGACACCAAAAGAGCGGGACAGTCACCAATCGTCCCACTGTTTGATTCTAGGAGGAGGTTTAAATGTAATTCCACAGGATACCCTCTGAAATGTTATTTGAACTGCCCAAATTTGCGAAAATTTTGTTGCGTTTTGTTGTGTCTTTCCGCGAAAGAGAGACAATAATTAAACAATCGAAATGTTCATATATTATCCACGTGACAGGAAAAGGCTAATTTATTTACGTTGTAAACCATTTTTTACGTTGGCTTCTTCGCAGTTTAACCCGACAATGTTAATCAATTAATTGCCCTGCAGGTTACGACAGATTGCCATTTTAATAACCAGTACGACACTATACCACTCGAGAACCTTTCGTATTTATCCAAATTGCCGTTCGGTCTCTGACTCTACATCTTATTAATATGTTGGGGTTTATCTATTACCCAACTCATGTCTCCACCGCATAATATAAATAACTATAGGATATTATTAGGTATATGTATATGCCTGTGGTTTATACTTAAAACATTTTCTATATCTAGTATAAACTTTTATATTTTTTTCAACAAGCTAGCACAGTTTTTCATAATCCGTGGTAGAGCCACACTGCAGCTGTACTATATAGTAGCAGCACGAATAGGTCGCTTCGACCGGGGCAAGATCACGCTGTCGCAAAATACCAACGTAAAATAGCAACGTAATGCTCCTGTGTTTCGTATGGTGAGTATAGAGAACCGGAGACCCTTTTTTACTGGAAACGAGGCATTCCACCTTAGTCCTCAGGGGTGCGTTTGCATTTTGATTCTTAATTGAGGTTAAATGTGGATGTCTATGGGCCACAGCACCCACATGATTTTAGATGTTTATCTCATAAACTACTACAGTGAAAAAAGGACAATTTTAACAAAAAGTTTCAGTTTTTTTTTTTACACAAAAACATCCTAGCATTTTCTGTTATAGCTCTGTTCCAAAGCGAAATCGATTTTACAAATTTATTTTCTACAACAGCGTTTTACGACATAACTTAAAGTGATGAAACCTTATTACGTGAAATTAATTGCTACTTTAACCATTTTCCCATATCACACATATTTTTCGAAATAATACCAAAAAACTGTTTTAGTTTAAAGTGTTTTTTGAATAGTTAACTAATTGCCCACGTTACGACTATTATAGATTTACAAGTGATCGTCGCGGACAAAGTCTGAGGTAAAAGCTAGTCTTACACAATAAACAACAATACCGCATCATTCGTAATGAGTTAGGCAGAAACATTGAATAGCCCGATTTGTGTATTCATTCAATAGTATTTTCATTTACTAGCGACGATACCGGGTGCAAAGCACTTGACCTCTTCGTAGAGCGTCGCTGATGTAGAGTGTGGATTGGCGACCGGCACTTTTAAATTTCTAAATAGTTGAATTACTAACTAGTTGATAACGTATCTTACAAGTAATTTGTGAAATCCTTTCACCTTCATACAGTTAGTAAGTATCCGAATATATCGTATCCATAATGTAACGATAAGTTAGCGAGTGTCAAAATGGATTAATTATTTAAAAACAATTTTATCAAACTTATTTATAATTATTTATTATTATACTTTAAATAGAATAAAGATGATAAACAAGCACACAGTCCACGGGAAGGTAAGTGGATGCTGTGGTCCATAGACATCTATATTTATCCTCGATTAAGAATCAAAATGCAGATGCGTTTTCATCCCTGAGGGCCAAGATGGAATGATGGTAGGAGGATCTCCAGATTTCTACACTCACCATACGAAACACAGCAGTATTAAGCTGCTATTTTACTCTAGTATTCTGTAAGAACGTGGTACTTCCCCGGTCGAGCCAACCCATTCGTGCTGCAACTATACCACTAATATAACTGCAGCATGGCTCTACCACATACAAAACCTCTTCTTTAATCTTCTATAGTCAATACCTCTGCCATAATTACCTCATATGACACCTACGGGACGTAATGGAAGATCAATTCTGTTACGCCGTCACCATGTGGCAAGTATCGCTTTTACACTTCTCGGCTTTTTGGCTAAGATCGAAATGTTTAAATATAGATAATACATACATAAACACTCACGCCGTTCACCCAGAGGGGTAGGCAGAGACTACGGACTTCCATTTGGCACGATCCTGACATACCTCTTTCGCCTCCTTTACATCCATATATCTACGCATACATGCTCGTCGGTTAAGGGTACTTTTAACGTGGCTCATTTTCAAAATATCGCCAATTTGGTCGATAAACTTTTTTCTAGGGCGTCCCTTCCCGACTCTGCCGTTCCCATCTGCCATATAAATTAGGTTTGTCACTCTTTCCTCATTCATTCTTTCTACGTGACCAAACCACCGAAGCATTCCTTTCTTAATCCTGGTCACAACATCATCTTGCATACCACATTTATCTCTTATCACGCAATTTCTCACCCTGTCATTCAGATTCAACTCTAGCATACTCCTTAAAAACCGCATTTCTACAGCATTTATTCTATTTTCGAGCTTCTTCTGCCACACCCAGCTTTCACTACCATACATTAAAGTAGGGACTAACACAGCTTTATGAATTACCATACGTGCCTTTTTTGATACATTCTGGTTCTTCACAATAGAGTGTAATGCCCCATTCACTCTATTCCCTGCATTTACTCGCCGTTCTATATCCTTATCATATCAACCATCCCTGCTAAATACACATCCCAAATACACAAACTCATCCACTTGCTTACTACTCTACTTCTATTCTTATTTCACATACCGTTTTGCTTTCCTCTCTTTCAAAAACCATCACTTTCGTCTTACTTGCGTTCACTTTCATTCCCCTTTCTTTCAATTCCCAGTTCATTAATGTAACCATCATTTGCAACTCAGCCACCGATGACGCAAATGACTTGATCATCGGCATACAAAAGGCATTTGACGGTTAACTAGTCCATTTTTAACCCACATTCTTCATCTTTCAAAGTTTGCAAACACCTGTCCATAAATAGGTTGAACAGCCAAGGGGAAGCCACACAGCCCTGTCTGACAGCTTTTCGGATGCCAAACCAGTCCGAGTAGACCCCATTGATCCTGACACAAGCACTAGAATCCCTATAAAGAGACCTCAATGCCTATATCAAACCAGCGCTCAACCCATATGAGTTCAGTGTTTGCCATAACACATTCCTGTCCACTCTGTCATAAGCCTTTTCCAAGTCCATGAACGCACAAAAAACTTTCTGGTTTTTAGTCAAAAACTTCTCCGCAATCATGCGCATGGAAAAGACTTGATCTGTACACGCCATTCCCTTTCGAAAACCCGCTTGCACATCCCAAAATTTTTCCATCAGTTTCTTTCATAACTCTTGCATTAACACCTTAGCATACAGTTTACCCACAATACTAAGCAAGCTGATACCACTGTAGTTTTTGCAGTCCTGGTGTGACCCTTTTCCTTTATGTATTGGTACTATAACTGCTTTACACCAGTCATCCGGTACCCGTTATAATTCCCAACATAAATTAAACAAGGTGTACAGCAGGCCTGCCACCACTCCCTGTCCAGCCCTTAGCATCTCGAGTGATACTCTTATCATATCCAGCTGCCTTACCTGCTTTCATGCTTTTCATTACTTTCATTATTTCATCTACACATATCTCCATACCCCTTACCACTTCTTTCGGAATTTCTTGTTCATTTAATTCAGACGACTCTTCACTCATAAACACGCTTTCAAAGTATTCCTTCCATCTGTTTAAATTCGAAACTTCATTATTCAGAGTACATCCATTCTCGTCTCTTACAGCATTAATTATAGGCTGTTTTGTATTTCCCCTGGCAGTTCTTACGAGTTTTCAGAACATTTTTATATTAGCCTGGAAATTATCAGATATCCTTCCATCATTCTTATCCGTTCTTTCTTTCTTTTTCCTTTCAACTACTTCTTTTACTCTCTTATTTAGACATCTAAATTCTGCCTTTTTTCTTTCAATATCATCATTCATACCACCAGAATTACCAGCTTTAGTTGCTAGTAAATCTAACCATCTTTCTTCTTTGATTCAACTTCCACCCGTACCTCATCATCCCACCACAACGTATTCCTTTTTCTTTCACTTGTTCTCTTACTTACACCACATACTTCGGTGGCTGCATCCATATGCATATGTTTAAATATAGATGTACGTTTTGTGTTATATCAATACCAATTTGTTATAGAAGGGCTTCTTCTATTTTTCGTCGTCTCTTCTATTTTTAATTTTAAAACTGATGTTACAAACGACGCTACTTATTAATACTTATTTTACTAATTACAAATTACCTGACAGTATGTGACTTACGCAGTGTATACAGAAGATATAAGACGTCAGAGACGTTGTCTCTGACATCTTACATCTTAGAGGGTAAAATGGAATGTCTCACAGACCATATTTATACTTGCTTTCTATACCTTTCGGACAGAGTTGCCAGATAGTCGGGATTCGTCTAGGTTCTCCCGACATTTTAAATAATCTCCAGACTCCCAACAAAACATAAAATCTTCAGACAAACAGCGTATAAAAGCTGAGAGTAATTAAACTGAACTTTGAAGTACATAAATTGTTTGAATTTTAAATATTTTCTGAATAATCCTACTAAAGAATCCAAATTAGTGGACTCTAGTAAAGACCAATGCCAAATACTCGTGGCAACCTAAAAATTAAATGTACTTAAATTAGTTTTGTTAAAAATACTTTCTGTAGCCTCTTTATTAAAAAAAAAAATAACTTTTTATTTTTAATATATATATTTCTCCTGATAGCAGTCTCAAAAGCTCGACGTTTCAAAATTTGTACAGATATTTTGGTCTTCCGATCTGACAAACCTACCTTCAGACCAGAACACGGCTGGGGAAGCCGCTTGCAGGCATTAATAGCAAGTATAATTACAGGATGGGGGCATTCCATCTTTATTGTCTCTTTCTTTTTTGTTTGCCATTAATGGGATCTTAAGGTCACTGCATACGTAACGTGTTTTATCCCGGACGGAGCGGGACGTGAAATTTTGAAAATATCGTTTATTAGAAACGTGTACGTGATACTGCATACGTAACGGTTGCACGGACGGGACGGGGACGTGGCATGAACGGGTCGGGAAAAATATCGTCGGCGACGATGTTTACCCCGTCCCGCCCGGCGCGTGCCACGTCCCGTCCGTGGTTCCGCTCTGTGCACTGTGCACAGTCGCTCCGAAAATGTACGACGAAAAACTAATTTAATGTGTATGATCATGTCCATGTTTGTATAATCTTGCACAACATATTGAACACAAAATATAAAAAAAATTTAGGTAGTATACATTTTATTTTCCATTAATGTTGTCATTCGAAAATACATATGAAATTGAGTCTTGTCATCCAAATGTTCTTTGTAGAGGGTGTGGTATGAGTACCAGGAGTGTGGTATGATTATAAGGTGACCCTTCTAGTCCTATTTTCTGCCACGTATGATGTACAGAAAATCTCCTTTTACTCTTGACTGTTGTAGCTTCTTTATCATCTGAAGCAATAGCAATTAATGTCAATTCTTCAAAGGAAGAATACATCTTTCACAACACTAGCACAGTCACTGTCACGGTGCGTATGCATTAAACTCCCGTCCGTGTTGACATGCAACCACGTTCCGTCTCCGTCCCGTGCACGTGGTGATTCCGTCCTGTGTGCAGCGACCTTTAGCCTGTTTATCGCTCTAATCTTTATTTAAATAATTCTTCTGTCCGTGTTTGTCACTAAACCCTTTCTAAACATCTGGACCGATATTGATCAAATTTTTGTTTGCGAGCACCCGGTAGGTGGCTTTTTTATAGAAGAGGGGGGAAACGAGCATACGGTTCACCTGATGTTAAGTGACAAACGCCGCCCATGAACATCCGCAACACCAGAGGAATTGCAGGTGCATTGCCGGCCCTTTAGAAAGGAGTAAGCTATTTTCTTGAAGGTCCCCAGGTCGTATCAAACATATGTCTTATGCCGCTTTGTTATCAAGATTCAAGATCTCTGGATCATGGTAGCGGTGATTTCCGATCACCCGTGCAAAGCCGGGGCAGATCGCTAGTCATTAAAAAGCCAGTATTTGGCGCAAGCAACTGAAAGACAATAAAGCGCAACGCGGGGCGTAGTGCAACCGATGTTGCGCTGGCGGCTGGCGCTTACCAAGAAAACCAGCTGATAGAAAGTTGTACCTACCTAGCCGCTTCAGTTGTTGACAACGCACCGCCGGTAACGGACGTTAGTCTGACGCAAATGTTACCGAACGCACGCGGGAAATAGTTGCGTCCGAAAGCCGTGATAAAAAAAATATATACACATACAGATTAAATAAAACACCGTGCGGACTCACAAAATGGGTGTCAGTGCAAGGATTGCCGTACTTTTATTAAATTTATCTGTAGCTTTTTCTATACCAGTTGGAGACGACAGAACGGCTTTCAACATCAAAGGTAATTTCAAAATATTATTAAATTTAAATTACAAAAAAGCTTAATTAGTTTCTCAAAATAAATATTATCGTGTATTGGCGGCACAAGAATGTACACTGCACCATACATCCCGTGGATATCGAAGAGGCGACATATGGAAACTTAAACAGGATATAGCAACTGAAAATAATAAGAAAATGCGATTTTTTCCAAGCATAGCAACGATAGCAAAATACGCCTGTGAGGCAATCTAAAGGAAAAGGCCTCTGTTCAGCATTGGACTTTTAATTGGTTAATGAATATTACAGATTGAATTACATTTTGTAAAATATAATTATTAACATTTTTTGCTTTAATTGCGCATTATAAAACAAATATAAAATCAAATGAATTACTACTATATTATATACTTATTATACTATTAAAATCAAATATAATAATAAGTAATTAAAAATATCAACCTCACGTATAAGCTAAAGGATATTCTAATGTGTTCGTATTTACTATATATTCGAGTTTATGATTATAAATATGGCTAAATCTACAAAAATAAACGAAAACGAATGATTTAAAAATGATGTTTTGAACATAAATACGATTAGAAATAAATTATTGATTCGCCAATCGATGACACAAAGAAATGACCGGGTCCTATATCTTTTAATTTGACAGCTTTCAATAAAATTGCAATGCATTCGATCAAAAATGGGCTGCTCCAAGAAATCTACCTAATCATTTTTTGCAAATATTTATGTTATGCAACTAAGTTCACAGTTCGAATTACAAAACTATTGAAGTACTTTTACGGATAATTTCACGGCGTGCCAAATTTTCTGCACAGCACGAGTGACAATGACCCACTGAATGCAGTGGAACGTTATGCTTCGTCAAATCACAAAAAAGCAGTAGATACAAAGGAAAATGTTTCTTTGAAACAATGCAGCAAGACTAATACACATAAACCGTGTGCTGAATCACTAATGCTACTTTTATTATTATGTTAATTTGAATCGTGTTACTTAATTAATTTTTATAGCTATACATAACATGTTGAACATTTTGTAAAACATAACAGCCTTATACCTTCATAGTACAACAACAAAGTACGTACAGGGATGATACCGTATAAATAAATAAAGAATTTGTCATTTATTCATTCATTAATTACGGCTTATTATCCATTGACTGCCTCGTTGCGTTGGTCTCGTGATTGCAAAAGCGAATGTCTTCCTGAGGTCCAGGGTTCAAATCCCAGGTTGGGCCAAAAAAATCAGTTAATAAGTTTTTCCGTCAAGAAATTTTTAGTAACTGCCCAGAGTCAGAAAGTAGGCGGTCCCTCACCCCTTCATCGGAGAGCACGCAAAGTGCTGCTTTTCCTGCCTAATCCCTGAACCTTAATTATAGTCTGTCCTGCGCCGATGGTTAGTCTCCGTTGAGGCTGGCTACCATGACCGAAATTCGGCCTGGAGGACATTACAGCCTATTAAAAGTCTGGTGCTGAACATATGTAGTATAATTGTCATAGTTCCCACGCTTGACGGGGGGTTTGGCGACAGCAGTTTTCTTAAATTATTTTGAGGTCACGACACGACGACACCCTCGGGACGATATGTGGTGGTGAATGTTCTTACACAGCACAGAAATCGTAATATTAAGACAAATTATTATGATTTCTGTGTTATAGAGCCACTACATGGTTAATAAAATATGAATAGAACAAAATAGCAACATGACTTTACTATACTCGTATTTTATGAAAATCATTTTAACGTTAACGTTAAATGATGTTTCGTAATTATATATGTATATAATATTTACCCAATTTCATTTATTTATGTAACATTCAAATATATACAATATAAAAAAAACTAAAACTAAAAACTTAAATTATCATACTCGTATTACGGTCCTACTCCCGCGGTATAGTGCCAAGAAAGCTGGCTGCGTTTTCTCGTAGAATGTAATATAAATATCTTCGATCAACCTAGTTGGTATAGTTGATCGAAGATAAATATACTTAACCTTTTAGCGAGAAAAGAATCATCCCTATATATAAATTTAAAATTAACCGATTGTAACATAAAATGTAACAAAGACTAAATGTAACTCGAAGATAAAAAATTTTAGACGCGTTCATAAACAGTCTGTCTGTCAGTGTGTCAGTTTTCCAAAATAGATATAAATGTATTCATTTGCTTATTTTTAGTCCCTCTCAATCATTTTTGTCACAACAATATACAATGCACAAACAAATGCAAATAACATTTTTATTATATTTATAGAAGGTATTATATATATTTTGCATATTATACTAATGTTTTTGTGAAAGGATGTAAGAGGGTAAAAAGAGTAAAAACTACGGTAATTAATGATGTAAGCCCGTTTATATAATAGCATTATTGTGTCGTCGCGTTACCCATACTTAATATTTAAAACGCAACTTTAGTTATATTGTAGAATCTCTGCACAAAGGTTATCACTGAATAATTGAATTCCTTCAATGTTTCCATTATTCCGACCTAAAATTGCCTAATTGCTTCAACCTCCAACAGTGTGAGCAACAATAGAAACCGAGCGAGGTTCTTAATGCGTAATGCTCAGTACTGGATATTTTCAACGCCATTGTTTAAATTGTCATCGCGGGTCGAAAACGTTCACTTCCGCGGAAAATGACTTGTGTAATTCCCATGACATAATTTACGGGTCAGATCTTTTGTTAAAAACTTAAAACTTGTTTGTGTTAACTGGTCGGCAAACCGATCACCGCATGCTCTATATTAAATTAATTAATTGTTTGAAGATTTTCTGATAATAAATCTCTATTTCAAGTCAGCGCAATGGTTCAAGATTTTTATTCAGTAATTTTTCGGTTTTAGTGTGAAATAATTTGTAACTCTATCTTGTCTGTACTAGGACTCCCTGATATAACACATGGAGAAAGACTTATTTTTAGCAATGAGCACTGAAGCCAGCTTATATAGTTATTACATATAATACACAAGAAATCATCATAGATGGCGACGTAAAAATAATCCACCGTCCTGTTTAGTCCAAGGTCATCATCATCATCTTCATCATTTTTAAATAAACTCTACTAAGATTATTTCCTGTATTGTGTGCGCGTTTAACATACGTAAATTACAGACGGACAAACATTCAGACCATTTTTTAATTAAGGGTGACAAACGAGCACACAGTCCACTTGATGGTAAGTGAATGCTGTGGCTGTGACCCATAGACATCCAAAATTATCCTCGATTAAGAATCAAAACGTATCTGTGTAAATCTGAGGATTAAGATGAAATGCTTCGTTTTCTGTAAAAAGGGTCTCCGGACCTCTACACTCACGCGGCTATTTTACACTGGTATTCTGTGAGAGCGTGGTCCTTCCCCGGTCGAGTCAATCCATTCGTGCTACAACTATAATAAAGCTGCAGCTTAACTCATACGTGGTGTATGAAACCTGGATTAAAAATTATTTGTAAAACATACAACAATTAAACTTGATCTGAATAGAATTGGAACCCGCGGCGCCGCAGCGTTTAGCCACTGAGCTATCGAATCGTTACCTGTATTTTCGTCGAAGTCGATAGAAAATGTTGATACATGATGTACATATTAAATAATTATCCATCTCTATAATGACCCGAATTAAAATATACGAACTGGTAAAGTGGAGCAGTGTCAAAGATACCGCGACCATACTTCATTAACATATTAAACCGGTTGCCAAGCGTGGCAGGTGGTTTGCCAACCGGTGGTTTTTTATTATTATGAGCTGTTATCAGGAAGACTCTGCTACCATCTCCTGTTTTACTGCTCTCTATCGCCTATTATTTTACCCACGAGACAATATGGGGCAGTTTATTGTCATACAAAGCCACTAAACGTAGCGCCGCCTATTATAATTACACTACAAAGGTGATCAAGAAAGTAATAAAACACTTAAAATAAAAATACACACACCATTTTACCATCACGGGAACCGTGCGCTCGCAGGTTACCCTTGCTTTTATAAAAATCACCACTAAATATAAAAAATGGCTTTGTACATCGTAGGTCATGCCAGAAAAAGGTCATCATTCAGTATGGGTTGCAGTAAACCACAATGTTTACTTAATTTCGTAATTCATATTACATTATCACTGACATTATTACGTTATGATATACGCGATAATTCTGCGAAAGTGTTTCCTCTTCCGATATCGACTCCATGTTGGCAAAACGCCGACCTCGGGAATATAAAATTTTATTTTTGTTTATTTCTGTACATATTTTAATTATTTATTCTAATCTACAATGTAATCACCACGCGCGTTAATAACTGGCAAGCACCTTATGTAAAATCAGAGTGGATGCTATTGGATTTAAAAAACAATTCAAGATGGATTTTATATCGGGGGAATACAAAAGGTTTGGAAGTGTTGAGACACTGATATCAAGTTTGGTGAATTAGTTGGGTGTGGGACCAATGTACTGTTACAACTACTTGACGAAGACGATGACTGCGTTACGCTAAAAACAGAACGAAAACTACATAACTGCTAGCTGCATTGTTGTATATTCTACGTTGCAAGTCAAATTCTATCAAAAAACGGTTTGTGTAGTAAGAGTTTACAGGATTTTGTTAAGATAAGTCAGTGATCATTGTCATCTTCAACACTACCATCAGGTACGATAGAAACCAAACACTGGCTTACAAATAAACAAAAACAAATCGTAATTCACATACTCGTAGCCCCTTATGTCAAGAGTAATAATACATATATTATAACAAGAAATGTTGTATATAAATATTATCATAACGTTGTTTTCTTTTAAATGTCTGACTGTATTTAGCAAAATCCCATAATATTATAGTTATAACGGACTTCAATCAGCTACGTGAAACACTATAAAAAAAACTCTTTGATGGACACATGCAGACACCGAGGTAATTTCACGTGTGTTCCGTTTTAAAGAATTTTACGCGAAAACTAACAATTAGCATTTTTAGGGTTCCGTAGTCAACTAGGAACCCTTATAGTTTCGCCATGTCTGTCTGTCCGTCTGTCCGTCCTCGCTTAATCTCTGTGACCGTTAGCACTAGAAAGCTGAAATTTGGTACCAATATGTGTATCAATCACGCCGACAAAGTGCTAAAATAAAAATTGGAAAAAAATGTTTTATTAGGGTAGCCCCCCCTATATGTAAAGTGGGAAGTGATTTTTTTTTAATTTCAACCCTAACGTGTGATATATTGTTGGAAAGGTATTTAAAAATGAATAGGGGTTTACTAGAATCATTTTTTGATAATGTCAATAATTTCGGAAATAATCGCACCAAAAGTAAAAAACAATGTGTCCCCCCCCCCTCTAACTTTTGAACCATAAGTTTAGAAAATATGAAAAAAATCTGGAAAGTAGAACTTTATAAGGACTTTCTAGGAAAATTATTTTGAACTTGGATGGAAACAACAGTTTTTGTACAAACTCATAAGTGGGAACACTTATTGTGACGGACGGGAAACTACGGAACCCTACACTGAGCGTGGCCCGACACGCTCTTGGCCGCTTTTTTTTTATTTTTATTACATTTATGACAAACGAGCTCTGAGTGTACAACTAATGCTTGTTGCCTGTAATGACATATAGATCTGAGACGTGGTCCTTCATTGCTGGTTAGCTTAAGTTTAAGCTTAAGGGGATAGAGTAAGTCAGCTCAAATTCTAATTTCGTCCCCACTTGCCCGCGCGTCGTATGCTATGTACCGACATGTTTGTAATCACTAATACTGTGACTATAAAGGTCGTTAGACACTTATTTCATTAGGTTTATCATATTTATGCCTGTTTCTTAACGCCAAGCCAGTCGCTTCTTATTTTTATTACGGTTATTTCCCATTTTAATTTTACGTTGTCCTGTTGCGTAATGTATATTCTGATCGTAAGCGACACAACCTCCCCGTTCAAATGCCGAAGCGAAGTGACCGTGCGGCAGGAATCACGCTTCAAGAGGCCGACAGTTTAGGTAATTTCTTTTTACAGTGAAAATAATAGTATTTTAAAAAAATTTAATAACATAAGCACTGCTTTATAGTTAGTTCAGTTAGTATGCAAAGTTTCATGATCTTATTTAAAGTATTTTACGAATAACAGCAGTTTATTGTTTATTTTGGAGGTAACTTTGGATTTTTTTTCTATCGAGAAAATTTTACGAAATCGTGTTTTCGTCTAACATAATCCTTAACATTAATCCTCAACTTTACCATATATTTATTTCAAAATTAATGCTGCAATATTTTCGGCATAACGAAGGATCTTGCTAAGCCATTTGAGATTATATTTCCCCTTATTACTATACAAGTTCTTAATGCCTTGCTTAAGGTCAACATAGGTAAGAGTGGGTGTTACTAACAGGCAGACTTTTAGAATTTTTTAAAATAAAATAAGGGTTACAAACGAGCACACAGTCCACCTGATGGTAAGTGGATGGTGTGGCCCAAAGACATCTACATTTATCCTCAATTAAGAATCAAAACGCATCCATTTAATAGAGAAGATGGATGGGTGCTGCCACTGCTTGGGATCCTATAATTAACAAAATTAAACCCAAACCCAAGCATACCACTGCATGACTTCATGACACTATAAGCTCGTTTTGCGTAAATCGGACCAAAAATCAATATTCAAAAACTGAAGGTAGCGAGACTAACTATGACATTGGGACGTCAAACATCTCAGTCCCCCCATGACCATGGGTGCTGTAAAGCACCCGAAACGTCGGGATAATAAAAATAAGTTAAAGTGGTAATTAAACACGATAAAATCCGTAAATAATAGTTTTACTCAATAATAAATAAATAATAATAAAAATGAAAAGGAATCAAAGAACTATATCATTGTAAATACAGTTTTAATATCGTGCAATTTGTATTTATTTGTGGCTGGTGGCCTTTCAACTTATGCTTAGCCTAGACATTTTTATTATGATGATAACTCTGGTTTGAATTTCGCAATAGCAAAGAATTTCAATTTCAGTCGTAAATAGTATTTAATATAGTCTTAATGTTATAATATTATTGCCTCTTGGTGAGAGGAGCAGCTGAGAGGCTGTAAATTTTTTTGTATGCGAGTAAGCCGGCTTCGATCCCGGACGGTACGGATGAATATAATAAATGCAATTTTAATTGATGATTTACTATGTACTCGGTTGTGACGGAAAACTTTGTGAGGAAACCCGCGGAATAAAAATATGTCGAATACTTATGAAGTCTACCAGAAATAAGGCGAGGCATGTAGGCAAATGGACTCACCGAATGGTGGCGATGTAGGTATATCCACTACCCCATTTCTTACCGTAGTTATCGTAAGAGGACAGAAGAAAACTGAAACAGAAGATGGGATGGAACAGCTTCCTTATAACAACTCAGAATATTAAAAAACTGTAATTGAGACGGAGTGTCAAAGCAAATCTATGTTGCAGAGGTGAACGGTAGAGTCGGGAAGGGATGCCGTAGGAGAAAATTTATGAACCAAATTGGCGATATATTGAAAATGTGTGAAATTTAGAGTACCCTTAAGCAACGAGCATGTATGCGAAGGTATATGGATGTAGAGGAGGCGAGATAGGTGTGTCAGGATCGTGGCAAATGGAAGTCCGTAGTTTCTGCCTACCCATATGGGTGACAGGCGTGAGTGTTTATGCAGTTGCGATCCCGCCTGTCAACTATAGAAAAAATATTACGCAATCCTTTGTTCAGTTGTAGACTTTTACAAGCTGTAATAGTTATAGTAAAAAAAATTGGGTCAGAAAGACATTTTAATGGTATAGGCTGTAAGTAGGGTAATGGTATAGGTAGTAAGTCTATTCCGTAGGACGTATAAAGTAATCTTGTAATACTATAACTATATAAGACATACTTTATAGTTATATTCATACAAGTTGTTCTATAAACTACGATTTTAAGTATATTTTTTAAAGTTACACTGCAGCGTCTTATGTACTCGTACATATAACTAAAGATTACGTAGGTTCGAGCGAAGGGTGACCACGCTCGCACGGAATGCCAATAGCATCGTAAAATTACAGCAGAATCTTTTTACGTGGTAGAGCCATGCTGCAGTTATATTAGTAGTATAGTTGTAGCACGAATGGGTCGGCTCGACCGGGGAAGGACCACGCTCTCACAGAATACCAGCGTAAAATAGTAGCTTAATGCTACTGTATTTCGTATGGTGAGTGTAGAGAACCGGAGACCCTTTTTACTGGAAATGAGGCATTCCATCTCAGTCCTCACGGGTGACAACGCATCTGCATTTTGATTTGTAATGGAAGATAGATGTAGATGTCTATGGGCCGCAGCAACCACTTACCATCAGGTGGACTGTGTGCTCGTTTGTCAGCCTATTCTATAAAAAAAAAAAAAAAAGAATCTTGCCGCACTTTTACTGAAAATAAAACGATCATACTTTATTGAGGGTTAAAATAATTAATTTATTTTCTTTTACATCACAGAACTTTACATTAGCATATAGGTACACTAAAATGGCTGTTCGCGTATGTTAAAGAATATCCTGAATTTACAAAATCGCGCTAAATTTGTTACATGAAGAATAATAACAATCATCGTTATCTCCTTGTGAGCATAAGTTATCTTCCATAGACTGCCACAAAGCACGACCTTGAGCCTAAAAATATATGTAATTACAAACTACGTTTGTAGTATAAAGAACTTTTTATAGTGGTGCAAACCTGTCTAAGTTAGGCTGACTTCCCGAATTTAAATTTTTTGTCTAAATGGATTATATAATCATATTGTTCGTTCATAAGAAAAGTGGTTTTGTTTAAAAAATATATCAATTAAGTTTCCTAAAGACGTAGCAAACTGACACCGCAAAGAACAGACTTAATAAAAATATCTTTAAACGACACATTAATAACAAACATAACACAATTTGTTTTAAGGCACGTTGTGTCAAGTGTAAATATGATCTACATGAAGAATGCATTCCTCTGGTTCGTTACCCCTGAGACGTTGAGCTTCGAACGCTCTAACACACAATATTGACAATGGGTGCGTTTGGCGGAAAAAAGCGCTAGCAAGCGCTTGTAAGCAAAATGGCGATCGTAAGCGGTAAGCGCTGTCAAATCGGAAGTAGCTATTTTCCCCTAGAACACGAAGTTAGTTTTAACCGGGGAACCTAACCTAATTTAAATATATGTTTGTAAAGTATTTATATTAAAAACTTATCAATCATGAATTTTTAATGACATGAATATGTCTATTCATGTTATTATAGTACTTAAAACTAATATTACACAAAACAACTTATAAACTCTACTTCAAAACAAACAAATTAAATAAGCAAAATGGCGGATTGTGTCGGCGCTACTGAAGTTAGCAAACGTGTCCTGGCCGAAAACTGTTTAGTTTCGCCATTTTGCTTACAAGCGCTTGCTAGCGCTTTTTCTGCCAAACGCACCAAATATAAAACTTCGGCATTTACGACTTTTATTGCTAAGGAAAGGGCCCTCGGTCGTCGACGCTAAAAATATGGCGGAATGCGACTTCTTTCTTTTTATTGGTTTTGTTGTAAAACTTTTCCATTTCACATGTTTGAAATTATATTCAGGTGTTTGACTCTTTTATAATACTTTTATAGCTTTTACAATATTCTTCTTTTGGAACAGGTAACATATTTTATCAAAAAACTTTGTGATTTTAAACTGAAATTTCTGGCGCTGAATCGTTCCTGAATTAGAAAAAAAATCATGATGGTTGTAATCGAAAACTTCGTAAATTAAGGTCTTATTTAATATTATTTATTAAATAGGGCCTTACTTTTTGAATATATTCTATGTCTCCAAATAATCACTTTGTACTATCTTAAAATAATATGTCTATTATAAATCCGTTCAATTACCTTCATTGCCATCACTGGCAAGCAGTTATGGCATTAATATATATTAATAATCACATAGTAGGTACATTGAAGTTTCAACCGAATACATCAACAACTACAATAACGTACGATGTGATGACCTATGGATTCGTGGTTTAAAATATGACAATGTGGATAATACTATCATTGGTTTTGTGTGTTCTGCAGCATTGGATAATTGAAGTGAAGATTTTGCATCCCAAAAGCAATCCAAAAGACGAGAACAAAAGTTGCTTTTAAATAACTTTTAAAATAAATATTTTGTAATTAAATATACTTAAAAAGTTTTGCTCACGAGCGATCCAAGTTAATATTGAAATCATAAACGTAAGTAAACAACTTACGTTTATGATTTCAATATTAACTTGGATATGCATTCATAACCTTGGAATGTTAAAGTTATCGCATGCTTAATAAATACGTATACTGCGAGAAGACCCAGGAAACAAAAAAATTGAAAAGTCGTAGTTTTTACCTAAATGACAAGGTGAGTGAAGTGCGGGATATTGTAATTTTTTATTATTTTTCCGTGGAATCCCAAAAATTTACGTTCTTTTAAAAAAAACATTATGTAATGATTTCTACTTAACCTACTGTTATTCAGACGTTATATCAATATCATTAGTATTAAAATATATTAAAGACCATTGAACATACACTTCCTCCATTGATTGCCTCTTAACGCAGGCGCAATGTATCAGAATCGTTTTTTTTTGTTTTTTTTTTGGTTTTAATTTTTTTTTGCATTTATAGACTGAGAATTGTAATTCTATCATCATCATTACAGCCCTTCACAAGTTCCCTTGTTAGCCCTTCACAACTTTGCTAAGCATAGGCCTCCCCCAAGGAATTCCACAAAGCACGGTCCTGAGTCACCTGCATCCATCGACTTCCTGCATATCTAACCAGGTCATCACTCCATCTAGTGGGGGATTGCCCTACACTACGCCTACCGGTACGAGGCTGCCACTCGAAAACTTTTTTTGCTTATCGGTTGTCGGTTCTTTGAGCTATATGGCCGGCCCATTGCCACTTCAGCTTACTAACCCGTTGGGCTATGTTGGTCACTCTGGCTTTACTACGGATATCCTCATTTCTAAGAGAAACCCCGAGCAAAGCCCTCTCCATAGCTCGATGAGCAACCTTGATCCTCATAAGGCCAACAGTGAAGTACCACGTCTATAATTCACGTCTAGAATATAATTCTATACCAAGTATAATATAAACATTTAATAAATTAGCTTTCATAAGAACAATTGGAGATATTAAAAAGTTTGCATCGTCAGGCAGGTGATTTGTTTATGTTGTAAAACACAGATAGCATCTATTTCATTGCAAATGCGATAAACCACGTCTCGCCTTTTATCGGAACCAATTAATATTGCTACAAAGATTTCATTATTTTTTAATTCCGTAATTGCCAATACTTCCCCTTTGGCTTCCACAATTACTTCATTTGATATCGCTTCTTTGAATGAAATCGATGCTCCAAATTTTAAAAGCGAGCGTTTTGTGATCGATTGCAGAATATACATACAGATTTCGTTACGAGTTATTATCAATATCGTGCAATAAATCTTACGTCATTTTCATTATGTCCCCGCAATTGCGTAAAAATAATCATTGTTTTATAACAATTATTCACAGGTTGCTTATAATCGAATGACTAATAGAATCGTGACAATTTTATCACCAACATACTACATTTTCTCTTTAGCAATAACTAATTGAACGAGATTCCCGTTTTCATTTTATTCGATAAAAATCGAAAACAATAATAATATCGTAACACACGTAGCACGGTTTGCTTTTTTTAACGAAGACTGAAGTTTAAACGTGAGTAAATTTGATGATGTTGTAAGTTACTTTTAACGATATCCGTCATCATCATCATTACTCTCGAGCTACAATAGTACGCTTACCGGTACGAAGCTGTCATTCGAGAACCTTTTTTTCCTGCCAGTGGTCGGATCTTCGAGCTATATGACCGGACCATTGTTACTCCATCTTACCGATCCATATGACTATATAATGATACCCATATATTTATTAAAATATGTAACAGTGTGATATAAATTTTATTTTTTTTAATTAAAAAATCTTTATTTTCATTATTGTAAACAGTGGTTGGAACCAAGTTAAATAAGATCAAAAATGTTGTTCATGTTTCATCAGTATGTAATTTGTATCTAAATATAATTTCCAAAAGACACGATTTCCAAAAAAAAAAAATACCGAGCAAAGCTCGGTCATCCAGGTACTTACCTTAAATAGACAAATTCTGATTTTCATATTCAACTGATATACGAGTATGTCTAAATCCTTGTTCAGTAAGCAAATTGTGATAAGAGGTGTCGCTGAGAAATTTATTTTTTACGTATCTAGTTACTGATACCTTTTTTTCTTATCATCATTATTCCGGAGTTAAAAGGCAAAGATTTGTGTGCTCGTGAGACTATTGATGGGATATATATCTATCTTATTAAAAGAACCTCACTCAACTTATAAAATTCTTCGGTATGAAAATTTTATGGTTTATTAATACATAACTTTGATTAGACAATCCTGACTTCTTTCGATTTATTTCTTATAGAATGTTATTCCGCCTAAAACATCGACATAATGACTTCGTTGACAGACCAGCCCTACACAACTCCACAGCTGAACAAAGGCCACGGACAAGGAACGCCACAAAGCATCTGCATTCCTAACTGACTTCCTGCACCTTTTACTAGGTAGCAATCCATCTAGGAGGAGACCGCCCCACAGTTCGGTTACCACTTCGGGTACGAGGATGCCACTCGAAACTTTCTTTCACATCGGTTGTCGGTTCTTCGAGCTATGTGGCCGGCCCATTACCACTTCGTGTTCTGGCCCGTTGAGCTTTATAACTAATATATTATAACTAATATATTATAGTATATGCAAGTATTTTTAATGAAATAAACTCTTACCGGGCCTTATTCCGCCACAAGCTTTTTATGTCACATAAATATTGACGTAATGAATTCATTTACATACCCATATATTTAATGACATTAGTTGCCAATTTTCGTTGATGAAAAAGTGCCCATTCAATAATTTGACCTTTGGTTAAATTTGGAGTTTTATTAGAAAGATACAAAGCATACGAAGATAAATAAATTATAGGACATTATTGAAATTAAATTGAATTAAAAGATTATTAAAAGGTTTATAATAATCTTTTAATTCATTTTTATGTTTTTTTATTTCATTATTAACTATAAATTGAAAGGTGAAAATCTTAAAAGGGATTCCATTGTTAGAGATCTCGGTGTTCTTCATGATTCCAAATTGATATTTGACGTTCACTTAGGAAGCATTATAACCAAATCTACGAACTATCTTGGATTTTTGATGCGTAGCTCTAGGGACTTAACTAAAGTTAAAACTCTAAAGATCCTATATTATTTATTGTTCTCTTGTAATAAGTAATTTGGAGTACGCATCTCAAATCTGGAACCCCAGGTATGCAACATATATTAACCGACTTGAAAATATCCAAAGTAAGTTTATGCGTTACCTCTGTTATAGAACCAATGACTATCACTATACTTCTGATAATTATATTCGTTATTGTAAAAAACATCACCTTCTTCCTCTTGTTATGCGTCGTGAGATTGCTGACCTCACTGTTCTGTTAATTATAGCCTGTAGTGCTATTGACTGTCCTGAGCTTTTATCTCAACTACATGTTAGCTGTCCTGCCAAACCTCTTAGATACAACAACATTTTAAGTCTCCCGTTTTCATCTACAAATTATAGGCAAAATACATTTATATGGCGAGCGAGCAATAATTTCAATAAGCTAGCCAATGAGTTTGACTTCGATTTGTTCAACACTAGTGCTGCGTCAGCTGGGCGCAAACTTAATAATGCATTTTTGGTAGCTCTAAGTAAGATTTAGTTTTGTATTTATGTTTATTTTTCTGTTGAAAATAGCTTGTAGTGTTATTGACTGTCCTAAGTATGAGTTGATTGTCTTTTATATGTATAATACAAGTTTAGCCCTCATTTGGCATAAATATGTTGTATTGGATACTTTCGAGTGTAAAATCGTGTTTATAATTTTCGTAAATTCACCTTTGTATCTATTAGTGAGGATCTTTAATTTGCTTACTGTTGTTATTAGTTACACTATCTATCCTAATTATGATAGCTGTTGTCTTCCAAATAAAATAAAATAAAAAAAAATTATTATAGGGACTAAAGATGCAACCATGTTTTAAAAAAAACCATGTTACCATAACCATGTTACTTATTATATGATTCCATAATAAGTAACATGGTTGCATCTTTACTCCCTATTCTATAGTTGCAGTGTGGCTCTACTATATAATACAGCCACTCCTCTACTATATGATATGGAGCCACGCTACAGTTATGGTTGTTGCACGAATAAGTTCGCTCTAACGGGAAAGAATCACACTCTCACAGAATACCAGCGTGAAATAATAGCTTAATCGAGCATAGATAAAAATGCCAATGGGCCACAGCATCCACTTACCATCGGGTGAACTATGCGCTCGTTTGTCGCATTTTCATTTTTCATTATTCTATAAAAATAAACAATGCAAACACATTGATATTGTTTTCAAACAAACATATATAATCAAAAGTATGAAAGAAAAGATATGTTTATTTAACGCATGTGACATATACTTAAGGTATGTTCATCATGTTTGATTAGAAAGCACGTTAAATTGCAATAGAAACAGTTTGTTCATTGATTTTATCATATATTTAAATAAATAACGGTAATAATGTAGCAACCACTAAAAATTGACTGCATTCACAGTCGTTGTCTGAAATATTGATAAAATCCACGTACAGATTTTGGTAAGCGCTCCAATGATTCTAAATAACCATCTACATTAGATGGTTATTTAGCTATTTTTCGAAACGAAAAGTTATTTATTTTCCGTTTCCCCTGAGTCGTAAGTAGATTCATTTATTCTTCATTCTAAAAAATGATTAATATGCTGTCCTTCTAAATTTAAAGTGGGACGAAATTACAAATGTGTACCATACTACGAAGCGTAGCGTACATAGCTAGCGAATGTGTAGATAATGTGAAGCGTAGTGTGATAAAGACAATTTTTCCTACGCGGGAGAAGTTCATATCCAACAGTGGAACCTTACGAGCTGCTAAGAACAAAGAAGTAGAATTCATCGGTCTTTACGATCCGTTTATAAAATTTACCAACGTTGTTAAGAAGCTGGCTTTATATATTTTAGTTGAGGTTATTGAACAACAAATACATTTCTATTGAACTATTTTAAATTAATCACTAAGAATTTAATTGGTAGGCAGTCATAAGTTACAATCATCTGGTTTCCTCTTTTTTTTGTACTTCGAATATATTTTAATCGGTTTTTAGAGTTCCTCTCAATGTTTTGATTGTACGAGTGGGTAATCAAAAAATGTGTGCTATCAGAGCTTGGAGATAACTAATGACTTGGTTTCTAATAGAATAACGTTAAAATTTGTTAAATTACACATAATATATAAATTATAATAGAACGCACATTGTAATGATATTCCTAAATGTCCCATTTTTAGAGTTTTGTTTTATGACACAAAACTCACACAACACAACAAAGCTATTCATATTTCATGTACAGTATTTACATTATATTCGTTTCTATTACATTAATTACAGTATTTTGATGGTGTAACCATTTCGTTTACATCAGACGTAAAATATGCAGACTGACAATTGGCAACAGCGTAAGAGATGCGAAACGTCTTTAAATGTCGTTCTTATAGACTATCTTATAGACTTATAGCTAGTCTTATAGACTTATAGCTAGTCTTATAGACTTATAGCTAGTCTTATAGACTAAGGGTGACAAGCGAGCACACAGTCCACCTAATCTTAAGTAAATTCTGCAGCCTGATGATACCTACATATATCCTCGAATAAGAATACAGATTCGCTGTCATTCCTGATTATTAAAATGACTTGCCTTATTTCCCGTAAAAAGAATCCGGATCTCTACACTCACCACACAAAACACAGCAGCATTGAGCTGTTATTTTACACTGGTATTCTGTGAGAGCGTAGCCTTTTCAAGGTCAAGTCGACATATTCATGCTACAACCATAACATAGCTACAGCATGGCTCTACAAAAATCAAGTGTTGGAGCAACTTAAATGTGATCTGTAACTGTGATCTTCAATCCAATGGAAATAACGTCTCTTCCGTTACTCGTAGACCATAAAACAAGGAAATTTTCAGACTGATAAAGAAATTCTATAAAACTCATTAAATAATACTACGGAATCAGCTTTGTTTGAGCTTACTCAGTTTTACATTTATTTATCAGGTTTTATATATTTCACAATAAACTAGTTTTGTCCTTATAATATGTTAATTTATTAAAAGTTAAATTATTAGCAGCGATATTTACTATTCCTCTCTATCAGATTTACATCAATTAATATGTATTTCCGCCGCCGTTTGTGGCGGTGTGAGAGAATGTATCACCTCTTTCAACCAGTGGGTGTCGTTGGAGGTGATTGATGGAAACTAAAACAGGAAATACGCAGTATAATCTTTCTGATAATTAGAAATAATAAAAAACTGCGGTTGCCAAACAGCTTGCCAAGCGTAGCAACTGATGTCCACCAAATCTCAGTCTCTGTAGCCAGCCTCAACGGAGACTAGCCGTGTGTGCAGAACAGGATTACGAGTATAGGCTCTATTTAAAATGCTGCGGAACGGAGTGGAAGCGAAAATTTGTAACTGAATCGTACATAGCAAAATAAGTCTTATATTAATTGTGTAAGGCGCAAACTAGATATGAGCCAAATAGGAAGTCGCGCGTCTTCCGGGGAATTCTCGAGGATTCCCGTAGGATTCCCGTAGCTACTGTCGGCGAAGTCTGTGGAATTCGCGGGAAGAGACTTACTTTTCTACAGCTCCAAGGCAACTGTCGTATAGTCCGAAGACGAAGTCAAATGCTCGAGCATTCACGCGAATTCCCGCGCCTTCCCACGCGTCGCGGCGAATTTGTCGCTTCCGGTCCATTCCATTCCGCCGCAATGTAAATTGAGCCATAGTGCGTGAGTGTGTGCGCAAGCATACGTGCACTCTATTCTATTATATTTCGTTATTATCACTTTTTTGGTTCGATGGCACGGTAATCTGAAGCAACTGGAGAGGGCTTAGGCAGAGAATTAACGGCTTTACGTGGCTTCCGAACCACGGGGGTGAAACATTGCCTACTTGTTGACTCCGGACTGCTACTGAGAATTTTTGATAGAAAAACCCAATAACTGATTCTAGCCCGACCCGGGCTTAGAACCGGAATCTCATGATCAGTATCCTCGTTTGCGTGCACTAGACCAAGAAGGCAATCATAAAACATGAGGCAGTCTATGGGAGAGACGATGTAATGTATGTCTTTAAGCCTGCAGGCTTTGATAGTCCATAATGATGATGAATATGATATTTTTTCTGTTCTTTATTAACATTTTAATTATTGATATTATCAGTAATGGAAATTTGTCAATTTTATTAATATATATGTTACGGCTTAATGCCGAAGTGCGGTTATACCTAGTTCTATCCGGCTAGAACTAGGTGCGACCAGCAGTATGTTACGCCTAATAGCCGTAGTGCAGATACACCCGCTTTAGGCGGCTAATACTAGGTGTAGTCGATTGCTGTAGACGTATCATAGATAATTTATAAATTAAATAAATGTCTGCGGTTTTAAGGTGGTCCAATGGTCACCTTAACCTACTGTCACTTTATACGTTTTTCCGTATTTTACAAATTAAGCAATACACCTAAATTTAACCAACATACTGCTGGCCGTACGTAGTTCTAGGCGGCTAGAACTAAGTGTTACCGCACTTCGGCATTTAGCCGTAACATGTACATATTATAGATAAAGTGCGTTAAAACTGACTCTATTATAACCATGTAAAATGAATTCTGAAAAAATCTTTATTATTGACTCTTTATTATAAGACTGACACTTTTAATGACCATCACTAAGGAAGTCCATTCCTAGTAAAACTGCTCTGTTGTAAGTAAATAATGCAAGCTAAGAATACTTTTATATTTACTTTTAAAATAAATTGTAGTTTATGTACTGTGTAGACGTACTGATTTTTCAAACCATAATAGTCAGTCTAAGCATTAGTATGTTCATGAATATTAAATTGCTTCTAATAAATTTGTGGAGCCGAGCTATGAGGCTGAATGCTTTTTATAAATCTTGAAGTAAGCGATTTCTATAAATCTTGAAGTAACCCGGGTTCGATCCCCGCCGGCACCGATGAAATTCGTAATTGCAGGAAACATCGAGAGGAAACCTGCATGTCTAAAATAAAAAAAAAATCAAAGACATGTGAATTCCGACATCCGGAACGGCACGGCGGTTTCATTACTTCCGAAAACGAGGGCAGGCCAGTGTCCAGCTGTGAGAAGTTTTAAAATTAGTACCTGGATGACCGAGCCTTCTTTAGTATTTTTTTTTGAAATTATATTTAGATACAAATTACATACGGATGAAACATGAATAATATTTTTGTTCTTATTGATATAATAGAAAAAAAACTGAACTGGTTATTTGAATAAAAAATTATGAGTGCAATTAGTTTAATTTAAATTTTCGTGTTTTTAAAAAAAATACTAAAAAACGGGCTCGATATAATAGATTTTATCACAAAAGAAGAAAACTTGAAAAAAAATTCGGACCGATGACAGGACTCCCCGAACTACGGTACTACGATTCCGCGACCGACCCATATCCTACTTGAGGCATTATAGTCGTTTACACATTGACAAAATTTTCCATCTTATATTTTAGCAGTTTTTCATTGCCTAAAAACACGGACAAAACGACATTTTCTAAAAATGAATCCTAGCTAGATCGATTTATTGCCCCCGAAACCACCTGGACACTAAATTTTATGAAAACCGTTGGAGCCGTTTCCGAGATTCCGATTATATTAAACCATAGTTTAATAACATTGAGAAGAGAGTCATTATTAAATATGCTTCTTTTAAAGGCCTTAATATATTTTCATAACTTACGACTTTAGATTGATTATAAAAGACATGCAAGAAACGTTAGTAAGAGGCCATAAAACGAATCTTAATCGAAAAAATTACTGCGGCCCAAAATTTTTATAATGCCTCTCCTGAGGGCTCGATGGCGTCAGACAGGTCAATGGCCACCATTCAACTCAGTACAGTGAAAGTGGAAGAAATTGAAAGTACCTTTTTGTATTAAGCCAGCTATCTTTCTTGATGTTCAATTTTCTTTAAGAACTTATAATAGTATGCATAATATCATTATGATAATTTTATGATATCATAATAGTATCTCTTACAAATTATATGATAAGTGGAAGTCCGAAATCCAATACCATTTTTGGAAGCTTTGCATATTATCATTAGTTAAATAAATTTCTTTTAATCTAAAGTATACATTTCAATTTCAAAGGAAGGAAAATTTTTGCATAACATATTTAATTTAACATTTTGTCTAAAAAGATAAATTTTACCTATAAACTCCTTTTAAGTATTTAAACAAAAATTAACGCTGATGACAGTGGCGTAAAAAGAGAGTACGTCATAGAACCGAGCGTCATATTTTGGAAGACGGCATTTAATTAATACTAATTGGCAATTTAAAATTAATTTAAAACTCAGTAACCTTTCAGTAACGATCACTGCAGTCTTGCAAGGTCGACACCTTGATTAACGGATCGGGTTATAAATAAAGAATATAGTTATATTGTATTAATTTTAAAATGGTACCAATTTAATATTCTTAAAAACTTCGAATATAGATAGGTGTGAAGGATGACTTTTTTGTCTCTAACGGCCCCGAGTGGCAGCAACCCATGCTACACCATAGCTTGTGGCGCTTTCTTCGTTGGCAATCAAATATGCAGCAGCCTTAATTTTGTTTTTAGTGGAATCCATTAAAATAAAACGTGATTATTGTGCCGAGATCAAGAATTTTGTGTAAGGATAATAGGCCGGCGGTGCAATAGACGTCATCGCACCATTTCGTCTGATATGTCGTAAGAGTTGACTATGGGAAATGCCAATACACTGTGGATTGATTCTTTAAACCATTATAACTAACAGTGATATATAGAATAATATTGAATTGTGTATTCACACCATATTATTTGTGATACAATTTTTTACATAACATAAACACTCACGCCTGTCACCCAGACGGGTAGGCAGAGACTACGGACTTCCATTTGGCACGATCGTGACATACCTCTTTCGCCTCCTTTACATCCATATATCTACGCATACATGCTCGTCGGTTAAGGGTACTTCTAACGTGGCCCATTTTCAAAATATCGCCAATTTGGTCGATATACCTTTTTTTAGGGCGTCCCATCCCGACTCTGTCGTTCACATCTGCCATATAAATTTGCTTTGTCACTCTTTCCTCATTCATTCTTTCTACATGACCAAACCACCGAAGCATTCCTTTCTTAATCCTGGTCACATCATCTTGCATACCACATTTATCTCTTATCACGCAATTTCTCACCCTGTCATTCAGATTCAACCCTAGCATACTCCTTAAAGACCGCATTTCTACAGCATTTATTCTACTTTCGTGCTTCTTCTGCCCATACCCAGCTTTCACAACCATACATTAAAGTCGGGACTAACACAGAATTATGAATTACCATACGTGCCTTTTTTGACACATTCTGGTTCTTTATTTTATTTTTTATTTATTTATTTGGTCTACCAACGACTGTTACATTACAAAAACTTAAAGTAGTTACATTGTAATAAACTATTACGAGCTAAATGCACAATCAGTTACAGGTAAACACAACGTACTATTTTAACATGTGACTTAATCCTTATCATATCTACCATCCCTGCTAAACACAATACAATTTTTTAAAGTCTTTAAACCTCAATTAAGCCTAAATTATAAAATAAATAATAATCGTAACCATCTCATATTCTCTTTATCGTTTCAAAAATGTCTCGCCTTATGTAAACAAAATGTTATGGGTTCTTTCACATAATCTACCTAAATTGTCACGATGTTGCCATTTGCCATTATAACATATTGCCATTAGGTACTGTACCAAATGGCAATATGTACCATATTCTTACACATGCCTAATTCCATATGAGGTATTTACCTCAATTCAAATTGACATCAAGGCATTGAATACATCGTTGTGCAATAAGGCTAAAGTGGCGCCAACAAAACCGCAAAGCGAAACAATGATGTAAACTCATTTCAAATAACTGAGTACAGCGGTATTGGTTACTAATTTTCATTAAGAGGATATAGTAAGTCAGCTCAAATTCTAATTTCGCCCCCACTTCCCCGCGCGTCGTATGCTATGTACCGACATGTTTGTAATCACTAATACTGTAAGTAGATAGGTCGTTAGATACTTATTTCATTAGTTTTTCAATTTATGCCTGTTCTTGACGCCAACCTAGTCGTTTCTTATTTTTATTACGGTTATTTCCCATTTTAATTTTACGTCGTCCTGTTGCGTATGTGTATTCTGATCGTAAGCGACACAACCTCCCCGTTCAAAGGCCGAAGCGAAACTGACCGGGCGGCAAGAATCAAGCTTCAAGTAGCCGATAATACCATTATTTTCACTGTAATTTCTTCTTACAGTGAAAATAATGGTATTTTAAAAAAAGTAAATAACATAAGCACTGCTTTAAAGTTAGTTCAGTTAGTAAGCAAAGTTTCGTAACGTAAAGTAACTTTGGATTTTTTTTCTATCGAGAAAATACATAGTCCTTAACATTAATCCTCAACTTTACTATGTATTTATTTCAAAATTAATGCTGCAATATTTTCGGCATAACGGAGGATCTTGCTAATCCATTTGAGGTTATATTTCCCCTTAAAATTAAATTTATTCTTTTTTAATTTCGTTGTAATGACAATACGAATAAACAAATTGGCCATGTTTACACACTTATTATCAAACAACATTTAAAATATACATTCAGAAGCAAAATAAATTAATATAGGTAGTAGGTACTATTAGAATAGTGATGGATTACTGATTATTCGTATTGGAGAACAGTATAAACTAACTTTTCATAATCGAATGATGACTTATGATTACTAATCATATTTTTCCCCTACTATTTAAAATTTAAATAAAATATTACCAACACTTCAAAAGATATTTTCATAGCAAATATTTTTGCTATATCTTTTATTATAAAAATATTTGTCGCAACGGCATTGACCGAGCTTATCTCGAGTCAATAATTTCAGGCCGTACACACTTTTTATAAAACGCTTGTAAATTGGGTAACATAATTGAAATCCAAAATTTGTCGTCTTTGTAGATTTTTAGTACTTTTACTGCATAAACTGGGCCAGTCCATATGGCAAGCATGCAGACATTTTTATTCTCCATTATTATTTCTTCCGAGATAGGATATCTCTTTTTTTACGTTTAGTGACACATCGATACTTGTATTTATTTTTCCCCATTCCGACTGGTAAGAAAGCTCAGCTACAATCAAAATAACTAGAATGAGTTAACTATCTGGTACAATAATAATGTGCGAACTTTATACTAATCGAAATATAGATACCTTACGAAAGTAAATACTTCCGATGATCAAAAACTGCGATTTAAAAATAAATTATTTGTACTAAATGATTTTAATTTTTATTACAATTAATGTTTAACAGAGCCAAATTACGGTGTACGTTAGCAATATGGCGCAAATGTATGGTGTCATATACTGGCCAATGTATGGCCGTGGAATTAAAAGAGGAAATCTCCTGCCGGGCAAGGTGTTCTGCAATAGTTCGGAGCTATTCTACATATATTGTTTTTACTTCGGAACTTTGATAGCGCGATTTAGACTTCGATATGCTTCGCTTGTGGCGCGACGACGGAGCCGCCACAAATGTTTTGAAATGAATCACCAGTCTGGCATCGATTTATGATGTTATTTGCATTGGCCAGTATACTGGGTTCTATTATAGAACACAGGCCAAAATAGCAGCGCATATAGCGGCAACTCAACTAAGCCAAATCAACTGTCACAGTTCCAACCTCGACAAGCAATCGCGCGGTAGTGAACGCAGTAGATGACCGGTTCAGTGAAATATATGGTACTTTTATCTAATTAATTAAAAGTAGCTGGTTGACCGAGCTTTGTTCGGTATTTTTCGCTCGATTTTTTTTAATTCGTGTGTTTTGGAAATTATATTTAGATACAAATTACGTACTGATGAAATATAAATAATATATTTTGATCTTAGCGACGTAACAGAAAAAACGGAACTGGTTATTTGAATAAAAAATCATGAGTGCAATTATTTTAATTTTAATTTTCTTGTTTTTAAAAAAAACTAAAAAAAGGGCTCGAAAAAATAGATTTTCTCAAAAAAGAAAGGAACATGAAAAAAAATTAAAAAAGTCGGTCGGTCTGGGCTCGAACCGGGGTTTTAAGATTCTGTGACCGACCATTATACCAATTAAACTATTTATAATTAATAACAATCCGTCAAAATTTACCTTCTTATTCTAACGATATTGTAGCAGTTTTTCATTGCCTAAAAACACGGACAAAAAGACATTTTCTAAATATAAATCCTAGCTAGATCGATTTATAATCCCCGAAACTCCATGGACACTAAATTTTATGAAAATCGTTGGAGCCGTTTCCGAGATCCCGATTATATATATATATATATATATATATATATATATATATATATATATATATATATATATATATACACAAAAATTGCTCGTTTAATAGTATAGGATAGGATATAATAGTAACGATTTAAAAATAAAAATCATGGTATAGCTTAAGTAAATGTAAATGATTATTTTGGTATAAATTTTAAGTCAAAATGATGTAGAACTTCGGAGATATTGGGGCTTGTATCGAAGCTTTTTCGGTCGTTAATTGACTTGTGTCGATTTTTTCCCTTGCGTGGAAGGCATATAACGAAAATGTATTTTATCATTATTAAAGTGCAGGATATTTATGAGATAAATTTTTTTTTCGATGGCCGATATTCAATAGAATCTACAAATTAGAGCTTCCAAATCATGTCTCTCAGAGTTTTGGCCTAAACATGCATCGGGAGAATGATTATTACTAAATGAATAAATAAGTTACCTAAAATTTGCCTTTGTAGTAGAGAATACGAACTATTTTCCCAAATAGTTGTTATTTCAAGCAACAAACGGAAAACAAATAATTTCAACGAGGAAACCTTGTAATTTAGCGTTTTTTTTTTGCAATACTCCTGCAAATTTTTAATATGTATTATTTTATTTACACGTGGGAGAGCCATGCTTCAATTATATTAGTAGTATAATTGTAGCACGAATGGGTCAGCTCGAACGGGGAAGGGGATCACGCACTCACAGAATACCAGCGTAAAATGGTAGCTCAATGCTGCTGTGTTTGGTATGGTGAGTGTAGAGAACCGGGGACCCTTTTTACTGGAATCTTACCATCAGGTGGACTGTGTGCTCATTTATCACCATCTCCTATAAAGAAAAAAATATGCAAACAAATAATTCATTTTAGTATACGAATTAAATGTAAGAATTTTAATGTTTCTATTGGATCTTATGGAATGCTAACCACACCTCTTTATTTTTGACATAACGAAGTAGGTATTAGTTTTTAAATCACGTCAGTCATTTTCTGTAAACATTTTTGTGTTCAATGCTCTACCACTCCCTTATTGCAACAACGCTTTTAAATGTCAAAATGAAGGATTTATCAGTACTATTGGGATGTTAAGTTAAACATTGTTATTCACATTGTGTTAGGGATTAAGATTGCGTGCTCGTTAGCGAAAGAGTGCAGTGTAAGGATGCCGATGAAGGCGCGTTACAACATACGATCACAATGCAGTAGGCTGGTACGCTGCGCTGGTACTTATATGTTGCAGGAAAATTTCGAAACACGTTTTGTTGAAAACGCCCGCGTTCCGTAACGACGTGAATGATCCCAATTGAATGATACTTAGCGCCTGTGAAAAGTTTAGTTCACAATCATTACTTAATAAAAAATACAAATGTTATAAAATGTATGCTTAATATGATCTATCACTAATAGTACTATAGGGAGATGATAGATATAAATATGTTTATTTCTAAACGTACCATACCATCACTGCCATCAAAAGTTCGCTGAACGTAACCCTCCTCCTTGGCAGATTAGCCACCTTAGTTTATAATTTCATTCAGATGTTAACAGGTAGATGTTGCCCATATCCTGGTTTAATTTCTCCCTTTCGGCTCTTACGACACCCAGAGGATGATATGGGATAGTGGATATTATATTATTATTATATTATTATTATACCGCCACTACACGGTTAAATTGCATAACAATTTTCTAAAAAATATTATTGCAATTCTAGTTTTTGAACTGGAAAAGTAAAATATTAGTAATAGTCATCATCACAATCGCAGCACGCGCATTCATTATGAAGAAGATGGAGCGAAAAAGCGAAAATTTAAAAATAAGTATTCGATTTATTCCTTCCTTCATTCTCGAGTCCATCGCACTGTATTGCAATAAATTATGACACGACTGTATACGGCTTTAAAGATTATTTGTGTTAGTATATACGTGGTAGAGCCATGCTGCAGTTATATTAGTAGTGTAGTTGTAGCACGAATGGGTCGGCTCGACCGGGGAAGGACCACGCTCTCACAGAATACCAGCGTGAAATAGTAGCTTAATGCTGCTGTATTTCGTATGGTGAGTGAAGAGAACCGGAGACCCTTTTTACTGAAAACGAGGCATTCCATCTTAGTCCTCACGGATGAGAACGCATCGCATCGCAACGCATTTTGATTCGTAATCGAGGATAGATGTAGATGTCTATAAGCCACAGCAACCATTTACCATCAGGTGGACTGTGTGCTCGTTTGTCACCCTATCCTATAAAAAAATCATTTATATAATTTTTTTTAATTGGACTGTTCTCCTTTCTTAAAAAACGAGAACATATGACTGCGTCCTGGCTGACAAATTTTTTTTTAAATAATATTCACTTCCACATTTTCATCGTTCGGTCAAGCAAAATATAAGTATTAATTACGGTAGCATCAACGTCATCGCAATATTTTGTTGCTAAAACTGTTAACAATCTCCAAATTATTTATTAGTGCCAAAAATTTGCACGGTACACACGGTAACATTAAATCATCATCATCATCACCTGCCCTTTAAAGTCCACAATCACTAGAATATGTCAGCGAATGATGAAATATAAATAATATATTTTGATCTTAGCGACGTAACAGAAAAAACGGAACTGGTTATTTGAATAAAAAATCATGAGTGCAATTATTTTAATTAAAATTTTCGTGTCTTTAAAAAATACTAAAAAAAGGGCTCGAAATAATAGATTTTCTCAAAAAAGAAAGGAACATGAAAAAAAATTTAAAAAAGTCGGTCTGTCGGTCTGGGCTCGAACCGGGGTTTTAAGATTCTGTGACCGACCATTATACCAATTAAGCTATTTGTAATCACTAACAATTCGTCAAAATTTACCTTCTTATTCTAACGATGTTGTAGCAGTTTTTCATTGCCGAAAAACACGGACAAAAAGAAATTTTCTAAAAATAAATCCTAGCTAGATCGATTTATTATCCCCGAAACTCCCTGGACACAAAATTTTATGAAAATCGTTGGAGCCGTTTCCGAGATCCCGATTATATATATACAAGAATTGCTCGTTTATTTATTATATTCCTAAAGGAAAACAAAAGAAATTTCACGACGAACAAAGTCGAGTTTCATTTCGTCACAGATTACACAGATAACCCCTTTTGAGGCTATAATTTAAAAATTAAAGAATTAATACATTCTTAATTTGAATAAATTATTCACACGTTACGTATTAATCCTTAAAAAGGTGCGAGAGAAAGTGGCCAGCAATGTAAAACAGGAATAAAATTACTTACGTTGTAAAGAATTTCCCACTTTAATCACCTATATGGCAACAGTACACGCATAAGTTATGTCCGCAATGCTGCTATAAATTTAACATTATATAAGAACATGCAACATTAAATATAACGATTCGATTATAATGAACATTAAAAATGCAAACAAAGTTTATTTCGTTTAAAATATGTAATCATATTTAAGCACGAGCGGGTCAGCTTGACTGAGGAAGGACCACGGTCTCACAGAATACCAGCATAAAATAGCAGCTTAATGCTGCTGGTGAGTGAGATCTGAAGGCCCTTTTTTAGTGGAAACAAGGCATTCCATCTTAGTCCTCAGAGGTGACAACGCACTTTTGATTCTTAATCGAGGATAAATGTAGATTTCTATGAGCCACAGCATCCACTTACCATCAGGTGGACTGTGTACTCGTTCGTCACCCTTATTCTTTAAAAAAAATTGCAATAATTTTTATATAGAAGCTGTACAAATGAATAACCCATATTAAGGATAGAAGATAGTTCTGATTGTAGTTTTCTTCACACATTCGCAGAATATTCCCTCGTTTGTTGTTATTGTAGACGCTCTTATATCCATATTATATCTAGTTTTCATATAATCTATTATTAAAACGGTACTTAAACAAACAGACTGCGTAAAAAAGTTACAATAAAAATAACTCAAATATAAGACGAACCCCAAGTGATAAAATCCATCAAGCCGTCTAGGTTACAGTGCCTACCAAAGAAATAGATATACTTGCATACACTTGAAAAACATTATTTTCCTTCTAGAGCAGTCGAGTTAAAAATACCTCTACTTTCTGATAACTGGCTTCCTCTAATTTCTGTGAGGTTTTTGGCCGTAAATAATTCGCCGCACTGTCCTATAAGACATTTCATGTCCAATACGAAATGGGGCTCATCATCATCATCATCATTACAGCCCTTCACAAGTCCACTGCTGAACATAGGCCTCCCCCAAGTAATGCCACAAAGCACGGTCCTGAGCCACCTGCATCCATCGACTTCCTGCATATCTTACCAGGTCGTCACTCCATCTAGTGGGGGGTCGCCCTACACTACGCCTACCGGTACGAGGCTGCCAATCGAGAACCTTTCTTCCCCATCGGTTATCGGTTCTTCGAGCTATATGGCCGGCCCATTGCCACTTCAGCTTACTAATCCGTTGGGCTATGTCGGTCACTCTGGTTTTACTGCGGATATCCTCATTTCTGAGTCTATCACGCAGAGAAACTCCGAGCATAGCCCTCTCCATAGCTCGCTGAGCGACCTTGAGCGTCCTCATACGGCCAGCAGTGAAGGACCACGTCTCAGATCCGTAAGTCATCACTGGCAACACGCACTGGTTGTACAATCTAGTTTTTAGAGATTGAGGTATACCTGACGAGAAGATATGTCGTAATTTCACGAACGCTGCCCAGCCGAGTTGAATCCGTCGATTGACCTCTCGGTCGAAGTTGAACTTACCTAGTCGGACTATTTGTCCCAGGTAAACGTACTCGTCAACAAAATGGGGCTCGTAATAATCTAATTTCTCTGATATGCTGGTTTACGATTGTACGATATTTATTCGATGATCACGTAATTAATTGACCCTCAAGATTACATTTAATAGTTTCAGTGTTGTGGCGTAGATCCATCCGGTCACAAGAGTACTATTAAATTTATAGGAACACTCAGCTCTCGAGCTTTCGCAGCTTCCTTTAGTAGTCACAGAAATCTAATTAAAATTATTTGTAAGTAGTAGTGATAAGCACTTTGACAATGTTATATTTAAAAATAAAATTGCAAACTTAGTAATATTTTAATTACGTTTATATTACAGTTTTTATTGTAATACATTCGAACAAACATACAAGAAATAGACTAGATATTAGATGCATTCTAGGTTTTATAGTTATAAAAATGAGGCAATAAGATAAAACGTAATCAGATATCTACTGTATCAAATACATGGGAACACAAAACATCCTGACCCAAAAAGTAGTAGTAGTGTTCGCGTAAATATAAGAAATCATTAGGTTTCTTTATGACGTAAACTTCAATACTTTCAAGTAGTGACTTTGAACAATGCAGCTTTGCCATTGTGCTTAAATTCAAAGAAAACCAATCACGATAGCGCTTCTTCAAATTGTCTATTACTTTAAACTTTTAGTGTAATTTGACAAAACACTTTGAAGAAATTTAAATATGACCAAATTATTTGCGATTACAGCGGGTGTAAGTTAGGCATACCGAGCTTAAATTGTATGTTGAGCGTATATCGAACTGTCATGGAACATAATGTCACGAAACGCAGCTTTAGAATAGGGTATTCCAATGTACATACGTTCTCATGCCGACAACAGTGAAATGAACGTAATAATTTTAATTTTTACTAACACTATTTTTTAATAACTGCTTTAAATCGATTTTCGATAAATATATTCATATATCTATTTAGATGGATTTGAATAATATTGTGGTATAACAATAGCCTGTAATATGACAAAACCAGGAGTAGCCATTTTGACAAGTCTTATACATTTTGCGAGAGTTTCATACCTCGCAGTAAACCATTTATGTTTGGACGTTGAAGAAAATACGAATTAATTTAGTAAAAACCTTCTGCAAATTGATTATGCTACGTCAGTGTCTTGTGATCTCTTCGAGTGAACAATATTTGCTTAGGGCCTTACTTGGGACTGAAATGACAACCTTATTGTTGACATTGCTTCTTTCTCAACAACGTTGTGTCGATGAAAAAATCGTGACCGTAGAAATCCAAGTGCAGCCACTCGCAATTGCAATGATTTGGCAGATCTTTAATTTCGTACGACGTTTTTGACATGATCGAAAATGGCCAATTATATGCTATTCAACTCCATACTCCAAATCATTAATAAAAGGCTTATTAACCGTTGAAAGGTAGAAGAACTTATTTTCTGCCAAGGAAACTGAGGAATATTTTTAACGCTGCAGCTATATATGTAAAGCTGCAGTGGGAATGGGCCGGCTCGACAGGGAAGGGACCATGCTCTTAAAGCATACTAGCGTAAAACAGCAGTTAAGTTGCTGTTTTGGCCAGGATTTTTCTTGGATCGTGAGACGTTACAAGTCTTTTAGCTCCCTCAACGAACAAAATAACTCAAAATAATAAATGTGGTTGCCAGCGTTTGATTACGCGGTATAGCGGATCGACTAGGGGACCAGATGGGTATGTGGTGCTTGTGGAACCAGAAATTCTTTAACTGTTAACGAGGCATACCATCATACCATGCATGCATCATATTATACATTTATCATCGATTAAGAATCAAATCGCAGACGCGTTGTCACCCCTGAGGACTAAGATGTAATGCCTCGATTACAGTAAAAAAGGATCTCCGGATCTCTACACTCACCAAATGAAAGACAGCAGTATTAACCTGCTATTTTACGCTGGTATTCTGTGAGAGCGAGGTCTGTCTCTGGTCGAGCTGACCCATTCGTGCTACAACCATAATATAGCTGTAGCGTAGCTCTCCCACTTATAGGATATACTTGTTTTAATGATGTTTTGTTATAATGAGCAACTTAGCAAGTGAAGGTGGGCTGGTGGTATTCAGAGACAATCTCGAGCCTACACTCAAACTACATAATGGCAAAACTTGAGTTTAGGCCATATAACGTTACATAAATTTTGACATTGTGAAAGTTGTGCTTATACTCAATATTATCTCCAAATTCCGGCCTCAATGTCCAATTATAGTTTGTACTATGACCAGTTTTTTTATGTACAGGTTTCTAAAAAAAATCCGATCTCCTTTCATTTGCCTCTGATACTTCACATGAGTCCGGCACATATTACTCGTGAAAGTGAGCCTCTCCCATATTAATAAGAATTGGCTACGCTTTTAAAGCGATTTGGCGATCGCGACCTAGGACACTACTTGTTGCCTTCGATCTAAGTATTTACATTTGGTAGTTATATAAAGCCACGTATAGGAGATGCCAAGGTCTTTCTGTTACATGTATAAGGTCTTTTTTGTAGTATAACGGACCACACGGGGTCGGCTCGATCGGGGAAGGACCATGCTCTCACAGAATACCGGCGTGAAATAGTAGCTTAATGCTGCTGTGTTTCGTATGGTGAGTGTAGAGAAAAGTAGACCCTTTTTACTGGAAACGAGGCATTCCATCTTAGTCCTTACGGGAGACAACGCATCTGCATTTTGATTCGTAATCAAGATGGAGATGTCTATGGGCCACAGCAGCCACTTACCATCAGGTGGACTGTGTGCTCGTTTGTTACCCTTATCTTTTATATAAAACAATTCACCTGCGGCGATTGCTGCCCCTGGTAATGAACTTCAAAATGCTTGTGCTCAAAATAGCATATAAGTACAGACATGTATGTAATCATTTTTATTTCATCTTTGAAACTTCACCTACATACGATAAGCGCTATAGCAGTCAAATTATACACATACTAACGCATTGATTAAACTAGGTCAAATTATTTAACGGACGATTACACAACTCTTCATATTAGTCTGTTATGTTCTGAATCTATTATGTCAATACCAGCTTTGTATAACGCGTTTGCATGAAGTATCAAATACTTTTTAGCGAGGATAAACATTTTGTACTTAGTACTAATAAGTAAAACGAGAGTTAACGTAAATTAATAATAATTTATACAGCGGTATAGTCACGCTGCAGTTAGTTGTAGCACGAATGGGTAGGCTCGACCGCGGTAGGACCACGCTGTCACGGTATAACAGCGTAAAATAGAAGCTTAAGGCTGTTGTATTTCGAGAGCGTAGAGGACCGGAGACCCTTTTTACTAGAAACAAGACAATCCATCTTAGTCCTCAGAGGTGACAGCGCATTTAAGTTTTGATTCTTAATCGAAGATAAATGTAGATGTCTATGAGCCGCAGCATCCACTTACCATCAGATAGACTGTGCTCGTTTGTTACCATTTTCTATAAAAAATTGAATTCTTGATGATTCATTATAAATTGCGACATACATACTTTATTATTGTTTCATATATTTCTTAATGCTGCAAGTTACTTACCGAACGCTTGCTTGAAATTTCGATATTGCCTGATATTTCAGCAACCTAACTTCAATCTGACCTCACCATCAATGCCTTTAAATTGTTGTAACAGCAACGGAACTGCACTTTAACACTGTTTATTATTTTGTTTCATTTTTAAAGTTTTGACATGAAGAAGAATATTTTAACTTTTGTACTGGTTTTTATATTTATATTTTGCATGTGACTTATAATGACAAAATTATTGCCAAAAAAATTAAGGTATTGCGTGATTGTGTACGTAAACTCATGACTACATACTATACAAACACAGGAGGCGTCAACGAATATAATTGAAAAATTATAGCATCAGTAAAACATAATCGATTAAGTTAATTCCGTCGAATAGATCCGAGATTATAATTTAAAGTTTTCATTCAATGAGACCTCATATAAAGCAAAAATCATAAATGCAGTTTTACGACCTACGTATGATCAAATACTTTCTAATATCACGTCATATACATATATCAAACTAATATCACGCGAGCTAAGACGTGTTCAATTAAAACGCAATACTAATGTTACTTTCAACTGAACAAATAGTCAATTAATAAGCATTATATTCACGTAGATAAATACTATTTACAATAGAAATTGTTCTGCTCATGTATAGGCAAAATGTAACTGGCTGATCGACTGTTAAAAAGCTTTGAAATGTATTAATTCTAAATTAAGTAATTTTTGTACGTAATAGAGCACACTGCAGCTATATTATGGTTGTAGCATGAATGGGTCCGCTCGACCGAGCAAGGACCACACTCTCACAGAATACTAGCGTAAAATAGCAGCTTAATGTTGCTGTGTTTCGTATGGTTAGTGTAGAGGACCGGAGACCCGTTTTACTGGAGTCGAGGCATTCCATCTTGGTCCCCGGGGGTGGCAGTCGGTTAAATGTGGATGTCTATGGACCGCGTCTACTTTCCATCGGGTGGACTGCGTGCTCGTTTGTCACCCTAATCCTATAAAAACACTCACATTTTCAAATCAAAAGTCTGCTGAATACTTTCACTGCTGAATATCGGATTCTTCCATAGATTACTTCAAAGGGGAGGGGAAGGGATTTGCCATAGTGGCCACTGGCAGCCAAAAACCCATTTTCTGGTTTGTTTCCCTCTGAATTTTCAAGTTCAATTTTTTATTTGAACTCATCATTTATTAAATAATTTTATTTAATAGGCGAGCATATTATTATTAAACAACGGCCTTAAACGATACAAAGGAATATTAATACATGGCTTATGTTGCTTTATACATTAGTGGCGAACGCAGTAACTGTAACATGTATATTTACAAAAGCTACGTCTCTTGTGAACGTACACAATTCCGCAAGGAAACATTACTGTGTGAAGTCTTTATTACGGCAATATTTGTAATATGCTATTGCGCTATGTAAGCCATTTAAGCGGTACAAAACGTATATTTTTTTTTATAGAATAGGGTGACAAACGAGCACACAGTCCACCTGATGGTAAGTGGTTGCTGCGGCCCATAGACATCTACATCTATCTTCCATTGCAAATCAAAATGCAGATGCGTTGTCACCCATGAGGACTGAGATGGAATGCCTCATTTCCAGTAAAAAGGGTCTAATATATAAAAATATACGTATATAAAATGATTTTCGAATTATAATCCTAAGATATGGTCATTAACATTACTAGTATTTTAGTTATAAAATAGAGTAATGTAATTGTATTGGGTTAAACACTTGAATTGAGCGTTACAGCTTGTTCTGAGAGATGTTTCAAAGCTGCCAAATGGCGTGATTCTGCAGCAAGAGTATCATAATAATAGAATACTATAATACGTACACAATAGAACAGGGTAGTGGGCGGAGCTTGTGTAGCTATACCACGTCACTAGCATGTCAATTCACACCTATAAATGTCAACATATCTCTTTTAACGATACAATCGTTTTCAATTTACGTGTCAAGCGTCGCTGCATGCAAATTATTTAAAAAATGCCGAAATGCATTTTTTGAATAATATGTATTATTAATTTAGTGATGATCTTGAACATTAATCAAAAGTCTAAAATGTGTTTCAGTCTGTCAACACAGCGAACCGGGTTTGTAGTAGTGATAACACGACGTAATTGCTTCTATGTGTGCTCCTCCTCGTACAAAATAAGGTTGACAGCCATTCTATTGTGTATTATATTATTCTATGGTCCTAATCTTCTTATATCTAATTGTAGTGCCCAAGGCGCCTTTTTGGTATGCATAAGCACAAAATTTAAGTTTGCAGTTTGTTTATACTTAATGTTAATTTTGTTTCTATGATTCACTTGGAAAGTCATTAATCAATCTTATACAAACTATGCTAGCACAATTCATTTATTGACAGATGAAGGTTAACTGTAACTATAATATAGATAAACACAATAACATTCATTCAATATGATTCATTCCCTCGTAAAACGTGAAAGGGGATTTGAAGCATACGGTTATAGCGTCGTTAGTGAATTCTAATGGCAGAATAATCAACGCATAATTTGGGCACTCGAAAAGGTAAACGAGGCGATGCATTAAATGAAGGTTACATCAGGTCAAGACCGCGTGTTTTTGTGCTATATTGAAATCTTCACACCGATCATATCAAATTACAGTGTCTATTAAATTAATATAAATACTCAATAACATAATGTATCCTATACCTTTAAACGAGCAATTCTTGTATATATATATATATATATATATATATATATATATATATATATATATATATATATATATATATATAATCGGAATCTCAGAAACGGCTCCAACGATTTTCATAAAATTCAAAGTCCAGGGAGTTTCGGGGGCAATAAATCGATCTAGCTAAGATTTATTTTTAGAAAATGTCTTTTTGTCCGTGTTTTCAGGCAATAAAAAACTGCTACAATATAAGAAGGGAAATTTTGACACTGTGTTACTGATCGCAATAGCCCAAGTGGATATCGAGCGGTCGCAAAATCTATTATTTCAAGCCCTTTTTTAGTTTTTTGTGAAAATACGAAAATTATAATTAAACTAAGTGCACTTACGATTTTTTATTCAAATAACCAGTTCAAATATTATTCATGTTTCATCAGTATGTAATTAGTATCTAAATGTAATTTCAAAAAAAACGAGCAAAGCTCGGTCATCCAGGCACTGCATATAATAAAGAAGTAAGGCCCATGTCTTCGAGTACATACATCGTAACATTTATTTATTTACATCATATTACATTGTTAGTAAAAACATACAAAAGCGTAAATAAATTATTGTAATAAATGTTAATCATTTGTTTTATAATATATCGTACAGTACACAGTACCCACTTATCATCAGACGGGCTGTCTACTGGCTTGTCACTCTAATTCTATAGAAAAATGGCTCACCTGATGGTAAGTGATCACTGATCACCGTCGCTCATGAACATAGCAACATCAGGGGAATCGCAGGTGCGTTGTCTGCCTTTTTGAAAGGAAAAGGCTCTATTCTTGAAGTAATGTCATATCTGTCCGGAAGAACCGTTCGTGGCCGTAAATTTCACATAATGGTGGTGACGGCAATGGACCACCAGCCATCGAGATATTGAGTATAGAATTTAAAGTTTTGTCGCGGTGTACGATGGTGGAATTAAGTAGCTAGAATTATTTCGAACAATTTCTCAGTCTCGTTCTCGAATATTCTCGGTGAGAAAGAGCAAGGCTGGCTATAAATGTCTCTTGGAAGGGGCGCCGTAACGATTTTGCTCCGTTTGCCTCTTGTAGTATGTGTAGTTAAGAGCGTATTTGTAACAATATATAGAATATGTGGTAGTCGTTACTTCGTTTTGTGGGGGTTCACCTAACAATGCGCTTGTCAAAACGATGATTTGGTTGGATTACATGGATATAACATCGTATCAGCATTTTATTTTTATTTAAAAATTGATGTGGGTACCTTTATATGAGCCACAATTTCCACTTACCACCGAGGTGGTGGTAGGTGAACGGTGTTTTTGTTTGTTTCGTTAAGTTCAGCTTAATAATAAGAAATCAGACTCAAATAAATTATTAGCGCGAGAGTATCGTATCTGAACTCACGCACAAGACTTAAAAAAATTATATTTTTTTGCCCAAAAACTTCTAAGGCGAGAGAATACTCAAACCGTTGATCAACTAATTAAATTCAAACATTGTAAGTCAGGTATACCTCAAAACCTGAAAACTAAGTTGTACAACCAGTGCGTGTTGCCAGTGATGACCTACGGAACCGAGACGTAGTCCTTCACTGCTGGCCGTATGAGGACGCTCAAAGTCGCTCAGCGAGCTATGGAGAGGGCTATGCTCGGAGTTTCTCTGCGTGATAAACTTAGAAATGAGGATATCCACAGTAGAGCCAGAGTGACCGACATAGCCTAAAGAATTAGTAAGCTGAAGTGGCAATGGGCCGGCTTTATAGCTCGAATAACCGACAACCGTTGGGAAAAAAAGGTTCTCGAGTGGCAGCCTCGTACCGGTAGGAGAAGTGTAGGGTGACCCCCTACTAGATGGAGTGACGACCTGGTAAGACATGCAGGAAGTCGATGGATGCAGGTGGCTCAGGACCGTGCTTTGTGGAATACTTTGGGGAAGGCCTATGTTCAGCAGTGGACTTGTGAAGGGCTGTAATGATGATGATGATGATTGTAAGTCATGCAATTTTTTTATGAAAAATAGTTTAGTATAATGTTTGTGTGCAGACAATAAATAACAAAGTTACAGTAGGCAAACATTCATCTCAATTTGAACGTCTTATCTTTCGAGCTTGACTTGATACGTAACATCAAATCTCAGACGGGTTTTAGATTCTGTCCGTAGTTGTGCAACACGATCTAAGGCGAAGTACACACTACAGAATATTTTAAAAATAGTTATTAAGTGTCTTCTCTTCTCAATTAGACGACTGTAATCGTATAATATAACGTAAATTCCGCGGTGTCGATGGCTCAATACAATTGAGCTGTAATCTTTTTAACGCTAATAATAACAAATAGTTTCAGTTTTTCTATCGCAGACAAATTTTTCGGAGATTACTATGACTACGATTGAAAAACAATATAACTTGCATTATGTAGTTACCCGAATACTGACATAATATTAAAAAACACATTTTTCTGATCATCACAATCAACATCATCTAAGGCCTTCATAGGCCCACTGCTGAACATGGGCCTCCCCCAATAAATGCCACAAAGCACGGTCCTGAGCCACCTGCATCCATCGACTTCCTGCATGTCTTACCAGGTGATCACTCTATCTCCATCACTCCGTCTCCTGTCGGTACGAGTATTTTTCACATAAAAACCTATAATTCATTTATTTTTATATCAGAAATAGTGGCACGGAATAGTTATCTAACAACGTATCTCCGGAAGTATAAAAAAATCGCAGAATAGGATATAAAACAAAACATTCCAAACTATTTACCTTACATCGGCTGTTTACCAGTAAATTTACCAGTAAATAGCCGATGCGTAAAAATGATGACTTTGAAAATAGTATCCTTCTAAAGTAATTATGAGATTTTATAAAAATAAAATTATTGTTTTAGTAGGCTTGGTGCCTTCATAACTTTACATCACACACATTTAACTTTCATCGCCTACACAAATACTCCAAGTGGATAAAACTATTGCAAATAAAAATCTTTTGCAATCTCAAAACAATTGCGTCTTTAATACCATAACATATTAATTTAAAGGTAAAGTTACAGCCTATATACGTACCACTGCTGGGCACAGGCCTCCTCTCATATCCGAGACGATTTTGAGAAATTTTCGCCGCGCTGCGCTGCCCCAATGCATGTTGGCGAAATTCACATGTCTTCAAAATAATATTTTATTTTCTTCTTATTTCTCAGACACGCACAGAGCACGTGGTAAATCAGCACTTAAATTTGCGATCAACAATTTCATTAGTTAGGGTGGGGATCGAACCCTGGTTACTCTCGTCCTGTGAAATTTTCAGCAAGCGCTCAGCCCCTGAGCTACTACAGCTCTACCATAACATATGTATATTATGATGGATACAATAAATCTAGATACCACCATTTAATTTACTCTGATATATTTAGTATGGTTGTTTATGTTTTTTTTTGCTCAAACCTCAAGAACCGTAACATATTGCTATTTAGTCATGTAAAACCACTGTATTCATTTACCCTAAAGGTATATCAGTAATACATATTTGAGACAATTATTAAATGCAAGGTGACATAGCATCATAAAGATCGTATCACAAAATTGTAAATGACAGATGCCGGAACACGAAACATTTTTATTACGGTAATCAACTTAATCTCTACTCCAATTTAATGTAGCCTGCAATTATCACGTAACATGTGTGTCAAAATTTAAGATTTCTTCAAAGAATAAACTGAACTCTGACATAACCTTAGGTACATTTATTTGTGTTTAGGAAACATATGGCTATGAAAATAAAAAATTATTTTCGACTCTAACATTTATTTTGTTTATAAATTTTAAATGTAAGACTCGTACGCAAACTGTTAGAAAAATAAAATGTTAATATTTCGAAAAAGAGCCGTGGTAGCTCAAATGGTTAACGCTCGCTGTGAATACAGCAGAACGCGAGCAACCCGGGTTCGATCCCCGCCGGCTCCAATGAAATTGTTAATTGCAATTTTAAGTGCTGATTCGCCACGTGCTCGGCGATGGAGGAAAACATCGTGAGGAAACCTGCATGTCTGAGTAATAAGAAAAAAAATATTTCGAAGACATGTGCAGTTCACCAACAAGCATTGGCGCAGCGCGCCGGACACTTCCTTGCCCTAAAACCCTCTCAGAAATGAGAGGAGGCCTGTGCCTAGTAGTGGAACGTATATAGGCTGTAACTTTACTTTTACTTTAATATTTAAATTTTAAGTTAGCCAATTTTTCACCGGGCTGCTATATTATGCCTTTGATATCAACAGCTCGGTAGCACAGCGGCGCTTCGAAGCCGCAGGTCATACTTTAGTTTTTTTTTATTACTTTAACAGATTTTTAGGCAGATGATATTGCCATCTTCTTTTTCTATTTCGTCGGTTTACTCTTACGACACCCACAGGAGGATATAGGGTATTGAATTATCTTACGCCGCCACTTAACGGCATATTTGTAATAACATACCGAATATTTTGACACTATACGCTTTAATATGTTAACAATAAAACATGACGAATGATTGTCGATAAAATAATTATTATTGGCGTTTATAGACACAATAGTGACCGACCTTGATCCGATAGCATTTGTACGTGTCGATCACCCGATGATTTGTTGAATGCTCTCACTAATCGGTTTGAGACGAGCTGTGTCGATTGTAACAAATGTTTGCTGGTTTGGCATTTAGGACGAATTATGTGAGTCAAGGTTGGACAGGCGTGGCCGATTCTTCGACCTTTGTTTTAACAAGCCCAAAAACTAATTAAATTTGTCATTGAAAATTTTTTTTTGAATTTTTTTTTATAGAATAAGGGTGACAAAGACAAACGAGCACACAGTCCACGTGAAGGTAAGAGGATACTGTAGCCCATAGACATCTACATTTATACAATACAGCAGTATTAAGCAATTAAGCTGCTATTAGAGAGCGTGGTCCTTCCCCGGTCGAGCCAGCCCATTCATACTGCAATATATATATATATATATATATATATATATATATATATATATATATATATATATATATATATATATTTATATATATATATATATATATATATATATATATACTTTTTACTCATTTTATTTTATTAAGAAAAATACAAAACACCTTTCATTTATTTCTTGTAAAAGAACGATAAAGTTGCTACTGCCATCTTATGTTTCATTTTTACAAAGTAGCCTCTTTGGATGGACACCCACGGGATGATACGATACCACGCCACTACACGGTGGCATTTCCCTTTAAAAAACATATATTGAAACATTTAAAACCTGCACTTCTTTATTTAAAACAGGCTTAATCATTTCGTTATAAATATTTAATTTCGTTACATTCGAGGTGAACAGCGAAAAATCGTTAATCCGCAACCGGTTCTGAATTCGAAACAATGCTATTAATAACTACAGTATTCATGGCGCGTTTACTAACATAGGGTTGGAATAATTGTTATACAAAGAAATTTCACTGCTTCGTTGGTCTAGTGGTTGTATTAGTGCGACTGCTGATCATGAGCTTCCGGGCTCGAATCCCGGGTCGGACCAAAAAAACAATTATTGAGTTTTCCGTCAAGAAATTCTCAGTAGCTGCCCGGAGTCAGGAAGTTGCCGTTGTCTCACACCCGTGCCTCGGAAAGCACGTAAAACCGTTGGTCCTGCGCGAGTGCTAGAGTGAGGGAATAGAGAGTGCACCTGTGCTTGCGCATACACTTGGGCACTATAATCCTGTCCTGCGCCGATGGCTAGTCTCCGTAGAGACTGGCCGCCGTGACCGGAATTCGGTCTGGAGGACATTATTAAATTTAAAATTAGGATTCATTCTATTGTAATCTACTTGCTTTGTGCTGGGGGGGGGGGGGTAAAATGATCCATCACCTCATTTTGTCTCGCAAGTGTCATAAGAGGCGACTTTGGAGTATGCCAAGAATATTATATGGTTATCGATAGAAAAGTTAAAAAAAAGTAAAGTTACAGCCTATATTATACGCCCCACTGCTGGGAACGGGCCTCCCCTCATTTCTGAGAGGGTTTTAGGGCAAGGAAGTGTCCGCCGCGCTGCCCTAATGCGTGTTGGCGAACTTCACATGTCTTCGAAATAATTTTTTTTCCTATTCCTCAGACATGCAGGTTTCTTCACGATGTTTTCCTTCACCGCCGAGCAGGTGGTAAATCAGCACTTAAAATTGCAATTAACTGGTTAATTAAATGGTTTTCGATAGATGATAAAATAATTCCTGGACCGATGCGAGCACAAATGGGTTAACTCGACCAACGAAGGGCTACACTCTAATACCAGCATTTATGTAGCTTCTATGCAACAACCAATATATAGTTGCAGCAAGGCTCTACCACGTATAAAATTATGATCTAAGTAAATCGATAGAATAGCTAATGGTGGTGAAGATCATTAATTAAGATGCGTAAAACAAATTCCTGACAACCCTAACACAGCGGTCAGTGAAACCGTAATTCACTCGAAAGTGAAACTAGGAATAAATTTGACGTTCACGTACGCGATGTCGCGTGTTATGTAATTGTTTATCGGATCGACTTATCCAATACCATACTGAGTCAAATATTTCATTCCGTTCTTGTTGTATTACATTGCAAGTTTTGTAACGCATTGCTAATATATTTCTTTTTCTTAAACTACTGGCTGCACCTTAATAAAGGAAGTATAAAAAAGAAATGTGAAATACATATTATGTTCAAATATATTTTTTAATGATATAATAATACAATATTAGTCTCAAATAAAAATGATAGTCAGGTTTCGATTGGGCTCTAGCCCATGAACTAGAAATGCTTTTTATCAGGAGCTAGTTTCTTTAATAATTTCGGCACAAACATCATTAACATTCATTATAAACTTGAACGACTTTATTTTATTCAAATTAACATAATTATAATAGTTTCAATAAGTTGACATCAATTACTGGTATTTACATTCAATAGATTTTCTCAACTATTATAATCGTGTTCATTCAGTCACGATAAGAGTAGGTAACTAAATATATATATATATATATATATATATATATATATATATATATATATATATATATATATAATATCCAGACTAATTGTGAACAAAAGTAGCCCAATTTACAGGCTGATGTTTATATGCCTTTAAATTCATAATAAAAAACTAATTACAATCACATGATTTTAATGTAAAGTCTCATCATCATCATTACAGCCCTTCAAAAGTCCACTGCTGAACATAGGCCTCCCCCAAGGTATGCCACAAAGCACCGTCCTGAGCCACCTGCATCCATCGACTTCCTGCATGTCTTACCAGGTCGTCACTCCATCTAGTGGGGGGTCGCCCTACACTACGCCTACCGGTACGAGGCTGCCACTCAAGAACCTTTCTTCCCCATCGATTATCGGTTCTTCGAGCTATATGGCCGGCTCATTGCCACTTCAGCTTACTAATCCGGTGGGCAGGGCTATATCGGTCACTCTAGTTCTACTGCAGATATGCTCATTTCTAAGTTTATCACGCAGAGAAACTCCGCGCATAGCCCTCTCCATAGCTCGCTGAGCGACTTTGAGTGTCCACATACGGCCAGCAGTGAAGGACCACGTCTCGGTTCCGTAGGTCATCAATGGCAAGACGCACTGGTTGTACAACTTATTTTTCAGGTTTTGAGGTATACCTGACGAGAAGATGCGTCGTAATTTCCCGAATGCTTCCCAGCCGAGTTGAATCCGTCGATTGACCTCTAGGTCGAAGTTGGACTTACCTAGTCGGACTATTTGTCCCAGGTAAACGTACTCTTCAACAAATTTGAGCATAGTGCTCCCGACAATTACCGGCATAGGTGTGACATGGACATTAAACATGATCTTTTTTTTGTCCATGTTCATCTTAGGACCTATCCGTTGGGAGACACCATTGAGGTCATTGAGCATAGTGCTAAGGTCCTCCAGCGATTCTAACATAAGGACTATATCGTCGGCAAATCGAAGGTGAGTGATGTACTCGCCATTGATGTTAATACCGTATCCTTTCCAGTCCAGTAGCTTGAAATCGTCTTCCAATGCAGCGGTGAAGAGTTTTGGGGATATAACGTCACCCTGTCTTACACCTCTCTGTAGTTGGATAGGTTTCGAGCTCTGGTTCTGTACTCGGATAGCCATCGTGCCCTACTGTACAAACACTTCAGCACTTCGATATACCGACAGTCAACTTGGCACCGCTGAAGGGACTGTAGCACCGCCCAAATTTCGACGGAATCAAAGGCTTTTCCATAGTCCACATACGCCAGGCAAAGTGGCAGATTGTACTCTTTGATCTTCTGTACAATCTGCCGCAGGGTATATATGTGGTCTATGGTACTGAAGCCTTTTCGGAAACCGGCTTGTTCAGGAGGCTGGAAGTCGTCGAGTCTGCGTGCGAGACGATTCGTAATGACTCTCGAAAACAACACGTAGACGCGGCTCAGAAGGGAAATCGGTCTTTAGTTCTTCAAGAGAGCATTGTCACCTTTCTTAAAGAACAAGACCATCGCACTTCTGCTCCACGCCTCCGGAGTAGTGCCACCATGGAGGACGGAATTGAAGAGCTTCTGAAGGACTTCAAGTACCGGTGTTCCACCCGCTTTCAGGAGCTCCGCTGTAATTCCATCCTCGCCTGGGGCCCTGCCGTTTTTAAGGTGCTGGAGAGCCATTCTGATCTCGCTCAGACTGACGTCCGGGATATCATCGGAATAGTGTCGGATAAGACTTGCTCTTGGATCGTTACTCACACTTGCGTCTGGCTCCAACGATGATGTGTACAGCTGCCCATAGAACCTCTCAATCTCACTCAGAATTTCAGGTGTCCCGGAAACGATGTTGCCACACTCAGTCTTCAGCTTTGACAGTTGGCTCTTTCTGGCAGACAGATCTCTGGCGAACACTTTGGAGCCCTGGTTCCGCTTGATCGCTTCTGCAGCACTACTATGCATTTGGAGATCTGTCTGTTCAGTTGCCTGTATGCTGTCAAATCTGTTGACGATTGCAGCCTCATCTCCCGTCTAACAGCCATGAGATTAGGAGTGTGATCGGAGAGTTTTTGTGTTCTTCTGCGGCGGGTCTTGCAGAACTTAGCTCCGACCGCATGGACAGTTTCCGACGAGCTTGTCATTCATATCGTCCACTGCATTGCAATCTTCTAGGCACTGAAAGCGGTCACGTAACACGAGCTGAAAGGTTTCGGGATTCTGGATTAGAGCACGAGGGGGACGGAGCGTTGACTTCATTAGACGAGACCTCTCCAACTTAATGTTTAGGTTCAGTGTGCCTCTAACCATTCGGTGATCGCTGCCAGTTTTCACCCTTGCGATCACTGAGACATCACTGAACAGTTGGCGTCTGGTCGTCATAATGAAGTCAATCTCGTTTTTTGGCGAACCGTCGGGGCTCGACCAGGTCCACTTTCTTGGGGCCGCTTCTAGAAGAAGGAGTTTATCATAAAAAGTCCCTCTTTCTCTATGAAGTCGGCCAGCTGCTGGCCCCTTGGGTTCCGTTGCACTATCCCAAATTTCCCTATCTTCAGCTCACCGTTATTTCTTGTGCCCAGTTTTGCGTTGAAGTCTCCCATTAACACCGTATAGTGAGTTTTGGAGGAATGCATGGCTTTCGAAATGTCCTCATACATTTCCTCCACCTCCTCATTGGGATATTCCGACGTTGGCGCGTAAACCTGTATGACCTTCAGCGAATACCGTTTGGTGATTCTGAGTATAAGGTACGCAACCCTCGTCGATACACTCCCAATCTTTGTTAACGAGAGACTTGTGGACGATAAATCCAACACCTCCTTGGGACAGATGATCGCCCTCCCGGTGATAGAACAAGTTGCCGGATTCGAGAATCACCGTGTCCTCCCCCTCTCTTCGGACCTCAGATAATCCTATAATATTCCAGCGCAACTTGTCTATCTCTTCTTCCAGCTCCAGGATCTTCTCGTCAGTCCTCAGGGTGCGTGCGTTAAGTGTTGCCAGGTCGAGTCGTCGTAGGCGGCAACCGAACCTCCACCGGAGATTCTTAGCACCCCCTGCCCCGCCGTTACCATGGTCGCCACCGTAGCCAGGAATAGCGGGGCCGCCGGGGACTGGGGGCCGTCTATTTGTGTAATTCTTCATGGGGGGTACATTGCCATAGTTGCCACGCTTGGCGAGTGGGTTTTTTTGTTGTACAGTTGCTGTTATCAGGAAGATGCTGCTGCCCATCTCCCGCCTGTGTCCCTCTGTCGCCTTTTGACGACACTCACGCGAAGATATGGGGTAGTGGATATTCTTAACCGCCACTACACGGTACATACTACAATGTAAAGTCTGCTGACTTGTTATTATTTCGGAAGAATTTACGGCCACACATTATTATTTTTTTCTCATGCCTTAAACTTCTGCTGTTAATCACTGGTCTGGGTATTGTGTATGATCACATTTAGACTAATAAAACTAAGGCCTGTTTATAACTAATATATAAAAAGTTTATAGGGGAATAAATATAAAAGTGAAACAATTGAAATATTTTATTCTAAGTTTTATTTGATCATATGAATAACTTTTACTGACGCTTGAAAAATAGTAGACTACACCGATGATGTAGTAAATTATGTGATACAGGCCGCTATCCGGCTCTAGATCTAACATAACTCGTCTTCTATAACTGACCACCTCGTCGGTCTAGTGGCATTAATACAACTGCCGATCATGAGGTCCCGGGTTCAAAACCCGGGTCAGAACAACAAAAAAGGTACTCAGTTTTTTATCAAGACATTTCAATAGTAGCCCGGAGTCAGCAACTTGGCGGTGAAAAACCCCCGTGACTCGGAATGCACGGTAAACCGCTGGTCCTGCGCCTTATGTCTCGTCGTGTCGATTTGCCGTCCTATCGGACTAAAGAAAGAGAGTGCATCTGTGCTTGCGTGTACACTCGGGCACTATAACTTCGTCTATGTAGATGGCTTGTCTCTATTGACATTGGCCGACGTAACCGAAAGTCGGTCTAGAGGACATTATATAACATAACCTATCTAATAATCCGTTGGTTTGCATGCTCGGTCTTAACCCAACAGCAGCCTGGGATTTATACTCATCTTCATAAAGTCTGGTGGTTTTTCTTTAAATCTGATTTCTATTCATGAAAATGTAACGTGTAACATATTTAAGAAAAGAAATTATAACTCCAAATAGTCAACACAAAAGAAAATCATTTTTATAATTATTTTTCCTCGATTAAAGGTTAATATGAAGTTAAAGTTACAATTTATATACGTCCCACTTCTGGAAACTGGCCTCCTGTTGTTTCTAAGAGGTTATGTTTTGTAAGTTCGCCGTGCTGCTTCCAGTGCGTGTTAGTGGAATTCACGTGTCTTCAAATATTTATTTTACTAAGAAATGCAGGTTTCCACACGAAGTTTTCCCTTATCGCCGAGAACGTGGTAAATTAGCACTTATATATTGCAATTATCAATTTCGTTGGTGCCGGTGGGAATTGATCCCGGGACCCTCGCGTTATGTGAAACTCTCGCGAGCGCTTAGACCCTGAGCAAACTCAGCTCGTTATTCCTCAATCACTCACGTATTTCTATAATAAGCAACCATATTTTGTTCTAAAGATTAATTATTAAGTAATAATTGACATGGTTCACATCTTATAAGTCATACTTTAGAAGAAAGATATTTAAATTTACCTTATCATAACAAAAAACTGACATTAAGGTGATATCCACTTTCTAGTAAAATTTATGTTTTCGTACCTAACATATCTTTGTAGGGAAATATTAGATATTTCCCTACAAAGATATGTTAGGTACGAAATTGAGTCATGAAATCTCATATGCTGTAGATATTTAACGGTGTGATTACAGCTTAATTTTTTCAGTCTCTAAGGCAAAGAAAAACTCTCCCTTTGATCACACCAATACTCTTGGCATCGACTTGCATACGCATTTTCTTTAAAATTATGGATTTTTTTCACAGTTCGATTTTAATCAACTTATAAACGATTGCTTTTATAATCACAAACACATTTCTTATTTTGTTATCTAACGTGTCAATAAGCTTTCATTGCCATCATCTCGAAATTTCATAAGATAAAAATTATGCCATCGCAAGTAACTATTTATATACCTTTACGGTTTTTATGACACAAAATCTTTCTTATGTTGAACAATACACTTTGTAATTACAATTCATTCCGTTGTATAAACGATAACGTTTTTAGAATTAAGTTTAAGATTGTAATCTCTCAAGGTGCGCAACTATTTCCTTCATAGACTTATATCATAATTAAATGGTTTCATTTTTATACAACGCAACGTACCAAATTTATAGAACATATTTTTTATAGAATGAGGGTGACAAACGTGCCTACAATCTTAATGTTAATTAGATTCTGATCATTGATTAAGTGTAAAAATGTAAATGCGTTGAGTCTTGATGATTAAGATAGAATGGGTCCTGTAAAGACTTATCGACCGCCAAGTTGTCCGGTCGTAGAAAGTGGAGTGTTCCATAGAATATAAAGAGGCTGATACTTTGCGCCTGTGCTCGAAGATGTTAACTAAGATTGGTTTCTACAAATCAAGGTCATCAATAAGCCTCTTAGAATGCTCATCCACGAGTCTAATGCTTAGTATGAGCATTACTCCATGTACTACCGGACTTGCGCTTTACATACCTATTAGGTACAGAAGAACCTAATTACACTTAGTTTCATTGTGGCCACTTTGACCCTGGACTTAATGAACCGTCCAAAATTGAGGTTCGGAGAAATCTTAACCCAAAGCAATATTAAGTTATACATTATTTTTAATATAATTTATAACTAATTTGTTATTACAAAAGCTATATTCGCAACAGATCGTTGTCGCTGTGCGTTGTATACGTGCCATTCACGACTACAGTTCCTTTCAAAAACTTAACCGCGTGGTAGCGCGTGTTCTACCCCTTAGACCAATAATCCTGTTGGCACACTTTACCTAATTATATTAAAAGCTTAGCTTATTTACATATAGCATATCGACCTGCTTTCTTTTCACTCTAGTATAAATCGAGATCTCTATGAAATCCATCCAAAACAACTTCACCTCTGTCCCAAATCCTTCTAATACAATAATAAAATATCTCCTATAAAAATCCGCAAGACGACGACGCCTTCGAAAAACGTCTTTAATAAACCTTGACGGTATAACTTATCAGAAACTTTCATAGGAATAACGTTTAAAAATGTAATATGTAATATTTCTTTTACAAATCTTCACAAAATATTTGTAATGGTAAAAAAGGTTTAAAAAAAACTTAAATAAAATTTACCAGTGATCGCTTATTTAAATACTAGAATTCTTTTACCGATTCTCTTTCAACCGCAGTTTACGCGATTCCTTTACGAATTAAACGAACAGTCGTCACGTGTGGTGCAACCGATTTGTTAATCTGTGGATCCGGCTCACGAGATGCATGTGCACTGTTGATTGCGGGAAGATATGTTTTAATTGGATTTATTGCGTGATACAAGAAGAGTATTTAACGGTCCGATTAATATTATGCCACCATTATTAGGGTAACACAATTTGTGTTTAGTTAGGCCATGTTTCGTTCCAACAACAGCAATCTAGTAAAGTAAAGTAAAGTTACAGCCTATATACGTCCCACTGCTGGGCACAGGCCTCCTCTCATTTCTGAGATGGTTTTAGGGCAAGGAATAGTCCGCCGCACTGTCCCAATGCATGTTAGCGAACTTCACATGTCTTCAAAATATTTTTTTCTTATTTCTCAGACATGCAGGTTTCCCCACGATGTTCACGATCACCGCCGAGCACGTGGTAAATCAGCACTTAAAATTGCAACTAACAATTTCATTGGTGCCGGCGGGCATCGAACCCGGTTTGCTCGCGTATTGTGAAATTTACAGCGAGCGCTAACCATTTGAGCTACCACGGCTCCACAGAAATCTAAATAATATCTTATTTAGATATATATTATAATACCTTATTACATATTTAGATTTCTGTGATTCCAACATATTCCTCAGGGCAACTGTAGTTATCTTTATTTAGTTGCAGCGTATCATTCGCATCAAGTGTACGAACTTGTTTACACACTAATAAGAACTATGATAATATATCTTTTGACTATAATATTCTTTATGTGAATTTCATTACAAATTTTATGTTGTTTGTCTGGAAGGGATCGCTGACGTGAACCAAAGTTTGCCTGGAAGAGAACGCAATGGAACATTGAAAGAAGATATTTTAGCTTTGGTTTAGACACATAAAAATAAAGTTTTTGTTCTCGAATTTGAAAAATACATATTATGGTCCTTTGAATTTACCATTTTAATTCTATATGTGTGTGAAATTAAAAAATATACTGAAGAATTGTGAAGTCCGCCAACAACACCTGGGGGCAGCGTGACGGTCATTTTCGTTGCTCCAAAATTCGCACATAAATGAGGATAGGCCTGTGCCTGGCATGTGTGTGGAATGTATATAGACAGTAATTTCTATTTTTCACTTATTTAACTATTTTATATTTCGGTTATAATCAAAGTTATAGTTAAAAAAGGCATACAAACAATGCTTAACTATAGAACAAGCTAAAGTGAAAAGATCCTAATGAACAAGTCGAGTATTACATTTAAAAAAAAACATATTTGTATTAACAAAAAAAGAAAAATAATAAAATATCTTAGTAATATCGATTTCGTTATAAACTAGCAAGGCGTAAAACAAGTTTTAGTGCCGAATAGTGGTTAGCTTGATTGTCGTAAGCAAAGACAATGGGAAAAGCTAGATAGATGTCATGGCTTTTTAGTACAACTACCCACACTGGTTATGGGGAGCTGCGTCAAAAGAACAATCGCCAAATTCATTGGCTGATCATGGCGATTATGGTAAGTCTTTCCCATGACGGAAGAGGCTAACAGTAGAATTTTACAAGTTGGTAAAGAAGCATAAAAAGTTTGTCAGAAAGAATTACGCATCTGTTTTTCGGGATGAGGGATATAGTTGCCAGACGTCCTTTATTTTAAAGGACGTCATCTATTTCAGTCACAAAAATTGATCGTATCCCCTAATTTGAAATCTTTAATAGACGGCAAGTGCGTTTTCAACATTTCTTCTGCAAATTGAAGTCAAAGAATTTTAAAAATCACTTTGACACGCGATGTTAGAGAAACTACGTTACACTGCGTATCAACATTGCTTTTACATTTATAAATTTTACTACTGATACCATAACAGTTTTTATTGAAAACAATATTCCATCTTTTATTTTCATCCTACGATCATATCCTTTGTTTAATCTTAACAAATCCTATAAAACATGAAACGGGAAGTGGTAACCATGGAATACTATAATACATACATAATGGTACGGGAGACTGGGCGGAGCTCGCGTAGCCACTAAAATGTCACTAACACGTCAATTCACACGTATAAATGTCAACACGAGATGTGTTTTGACGTTACAATCGTTTCCAAATTTCGCATGCAAATTATTTAAAAATGCCAAATTGCACCCTATTTACAAATAAATATGTATTAAAATTTAAACGATTTTTTTCAATGATGATCTTGATCATTAATCAAACGTCTAAAATGTGTAAATTTATTCAGTTTGTCAACACAGCGATTCGGGTTTGGTGACGCCAATCCTCGTACAAAATAAAATATAATATTTATACCTACTGAACCATATATATATATATATATATATATATATATATATATATATATATATATATACATATATATATATATATATATATATATATATATATATATATATATATATATATATATATATATATAAAATTGACTCTAGGTGTCTATGGTCTAGGTAGATTGTAGGTTAGTTTATGACTTTAGTTTCATTGAAATAAAAATTTTAAACGGTGGTTTATTATTTACACCCGTTAACCATTATTTAATCAAACTCAACCTGGAAAAAATATTTGTAGGCTGAACAAACACATATTTTATTTTTTATAGAATAAGGAGGACAACCGAGCACATAGTCCTCCTGATGGGTATGCTGTGGCCCATGGACATTTACATTTATTCACCATTAAGAATCGATCCACCCCTGAGGATAAGATTGAATGCCTCGTTATATATATATATATATATATATATATATATATATATATATATATATATATATATATATATATATATATATAAAATTGACTCTAGGTGTCTATGGTCTAGGTAGATTGTAGGTTAGTTTATGACTTTAGTTTCATAGAAATAAAAATCTTAAACGGTGGTTTATTATTTACACCCGTTAACCATTATTTAATCAAACTCAACCTGGAAAAAATATTTGTAGGCTGAACAAACACATATTTTATTTTTATAGAATAAGGAGGACAACCGAGCACATAGTCCTCCTGATGGGTATGCTGTGGCCCATGGACATTTACATTTATTCACCATTAATAAGATTGAATGCCTCGTTTCGTTATATATATATATATATATATATATATATATATATATATATATATATATATATATATATATATATATATATATATATATATCCTATACTATTAAACGAGCAATTCTTGTATATATGTATATATATATATAATCGGGATCTCGGAAACGGCTCCAACGATTTTCATAAAATTTAGTGTCCAGGGAGTTTCGGGGATAATAAATCGATCTAGCTAAGATTTATTTTTAGAAAATGTCTTTTTGTCCGTGTTTTTAGGCAATTAAAAACTGCTACAATATAGTTAGAATAAGAAGGTAAATTTTGACAGTTTGGTAATGATTATAAATAGCTTATTGGTATAATGGGCGGTCACAAAATCGTAAAACCCCGGTTCGAGCCCAGACCGACCGACCGACTTTTTTATTTTTTTTTTCAAGTTTCTTTCTTTTTTGAGAAAATATATTTTTTTCGAGCCCTTTTTTTAGTATTTTTTAAAAACACGAAAATTTAAATAAAAATAATTGCACTCATGATTTTTTATTCAAATAACCAGTTCAGTTTTTTCTGTTATGTCGCTAAGATCAAAAAATATTATTTATAATTCATCAGTATGTAATTTGTATCTAAATATAATTTCCAAAACACACAAATTAAAAAAATCGAGCGAAAAATACCGAGCAAAGCTCGGTCAACCGGGTACTATATATATATATATATATATATATATATATATATATATATATATATATATATATATATATATATATATATATATATATATATATATATATATATATATATATATATATATATATATATATTATACCAGCAAGTGGACTGTGTGCTCGTTTGTCACCACATTCTATGAAAAAAAATTGGTAATATAGTTGTAGCACGAATGGGTCGGCTCGATCGGGGAAGGATCACGCTCTCACAGAATACCAGCGTAAAATAGTAGCTTAATGTTGCTGTGTTTCGTATGGTGAATGTAGAGAACCGGAGACCTTTTTACTGGAAACGAGGCATTCCATCTTAGTCCTCACGGGTGACAACGCATCTACGTTTTGATTCGTAATCGAGGATAGATGTCTGTGGGTCACCGCAACCACTTAACATCAGGTGGACTATAAAAATACTACCTACTGAAGATTAGAAGTTATTTGATGTTTGTAATGTTTATAATTGTGCTTATTATTCATAATAATTTATCATTGACTTATGATGTGCATTTATTTGTTACAGGTAATTGCGAAAATTATCTAACAACTACGAAGATCACGTATGTAACGAATTAAAAATCTTTTCTTTTTACCCAACTCTGCTCCCAAGAAAGTGTCCGTTTCTAATTCAATTCTGACAAAATATATCATTTATGATATCTCTTGTCAAAATTTCACAAAAAAAAAGATTTGTCGTCATCGCACGTGTAGCAGACTATACGACATCAACACGGCTTAAATCTAGCAGCGCATTTAAAAATCAGTTAAAAAATTATAAGGAAATGTCACGTGTGTAAAGAGAAAGAGAAAGGTATTTTGAGCTCTAGCTTAGTTATAAGAGAAATTTATGTATTTTATATTCGATAGGTTTAGGCTAGCTCGTGGGTAAAATAGTTCTAAACGCTACTGCTGATAATGTAGTCCCTTATTGAGTTTTTTTAACAAGTAAGTCTCAGTAGCAGCCCGGAGTCTGGAAGTTAGTCTGGAAGTCTTACACCCCTGCCTCGAAAACGGAAGGCACGTATAGTCGTTGGTCCTGCACCATATCTTTCTTCGGTTTCCATGAGATTATGAGAGTGAGGGAATAGTCACTGCTAGGGTTACCAACTCTCGAAAGGACTAACCCGGGAGAATTTAATGTGATCGAGTACAGGAGGGGCGGGGGGGGGGGGGGGGAGGTGGATGAAAGAAAATGTCTGTCATTTATACATTTTTCAAATTTATATTTAATTTGCTTTCGAGCAACATCTAATATTTGTTGATTTCGCAAAGCGAATGTGACCGACGGATGCATATAATTTTTATAAAACCGGGGAAATTATTGCACCCAATCCGGAAGAGTTAGGAACCCCAGTCACTGCACCTGTAACTGCATACACTCGAGCGGTACGATCCTGTCGTGCGCAAATTGCTAGTCTACATTGAGACTGGCTGCCATAATTGAAATTCGGTCTTTTTTTAGGGTTCCGTAGTCAACTAGGAACCCTTATAGTTCCGCCATGTCTGTCTGTCCGTCTGTCCGTCCTCGCTTAATCTCTGTGACCGTTAGCACTATAAAGCTGAAATTTGGTATCAATAAGTGTATCAATCACGCCGATAAAGTGGTAAAATAAAAATTGGAAAAAAATGTTTTATTAGGGTATGTAAAGTGGTAAGTGATTTTTTTTTTAATTTCAACCCTAACGTGTGATATATTGTTGGAAAGGTATTTAAAAATGAATAGGGGTTTACTACAATCATTTTTTGATAATGTCAATAATTTCGGAAATAATCGCTCCAAAAGTATAAAACAATGTGCCCCCCCTCTAACTTTTGAACCATAAGTTTAGAAAATATGAAAAAAATCTGGAAAGTAGAACTTTATAAGGACTTTCTAGGAAAATTATTTTGAACTTGGATGGAAATAACAGTTTTTGTACAAACTCATAAGTGGGAACACTTACTGTGACGGACGGGAAACTACGGAACCCTACACTGAGCGTGGCCCGACACGCTCTTGGCCGCTTTTTTATTTTTTTAATCATTATTTAGGTACTTGTTATAAAATTAGAACGACAATCGAACTCGCATCCTCCATCATAAATTACCATAGTAAATACAAAAACTCTTTTTTTTTCAACAGTTTAATTTACTTAGTGTAATGTTATAATTAAAATACTTTATTAGAATCGATAAATGTGACTTGATGGAAGCTATAAAATATTTTGACATGTTTGTTTAAATGTGAAATTTAGTCGTTGGTAACTACCACAAACCTCGCATTCAATTTATTATTTTATCGACGTTAAGGTCGGGAGTGATTGCGGTTTTAATTATTTATTGCACTAGCAACAAATTGTGACCGTGAAACTTGATTTTCTTTGTTGCTTCACCGAACAAACATAAAAAACGAATCGATTTATTGAGGCATAACTTTTCGAGAATAACGTAAAAATTTATTCATCATTCAAATTAAATCATTTTTAAGCAGCTCGACAGTACCGTGGCCAATCCGGCACAAAATCAGTATAATTTTTATTAAGCCCTATTGTTTGTTTAAAACGACGTTAACTACCCAGGAGTGATATCTTGTGTCAGCGATAACATAAATTTTAGAGAAATTGTCCAGTCAATATCATATTATACCACAAATTATTTCCTCCTATACCCAAAACAAATTAATTTACAAACCTAACAACACTTACACAAACAAACCCAACGCCTTAAATTTATACAACATGTTACAAAAAACCTTTGGTTCCCGTTAAGTGCGTTGTCAGAGTCAGTATTCAAACATAGAAATATTTTTTACAGAAAACTCGAAAATAAAAATTAAAAATTAAATTAAAATAAAATTTTAATTGCAAATATGTGGTTTTATTACCTCGTAACTGACACGAATATCGGTAAAGCGAGGTTTTTGACAATCCACTTACATCCCGGACAATGCAGAGGATAAATAATTTGAAATCATTTCTTTGATTAAAATCAGTTTTTTTAACGGTCAAGTTCTGAAGAAGTTATTTCTATACGTTTGAATACTGATTCTTATAACGCACTAAACGGGAATCACAGGGTTTTTGTTACATGTTGCATAATATATCAATAAATCAATAATGTATTTAAGATTACTGTACTAATTATAGTATTTTAATTAAAATTGGCTTTTACTGTTTTGATGAAAATAAATTGTATCTATTTTATGATTAAATCATTAAAATTTATTGCAATAATTCTATGAAGGTACGTTTAATGTAGCTAATGCACACAAATCAAGAATTTTTACTAGTTTAAAAACATAATAAATGCCACAAGTTCAAAGATTAAAATGGTAAAAGTTTTTTATAGAACTGAAGACACCAGTTATTTTTATACCTTTGCAAATGAATATCTGATTGTCTAACGCAAATATAAAAAAGCACGGACTTACCACATGAATAAAGAAAACCGACGATATACTACGTAATGCCGATTACGTATTTAGATCGTCGCCAACTACGTGTCGACTTTACTTCCGGTGATATTTCCATTAAGATATCGGTAAAGCACGCAAAAGTAAGGGTTACCAAAGTGTTGTTAGTAGTAATAAATTTTCTTACAGCAATAATATAAAAATAACTATGAAATTAAGTTTTCCATTAAATTATAGTGTTTCATTTAACATATAACATAAACACTCACGCCTGTCACCCAGAGGGGTAGGCAGAGACTACAGACTTCCATTTGGCACGATCCTGACACACGTCTCTTGCCTCCTTCACATCCATACACCTACGCATACATGCTCGTCGGTTAAGGGTACTCCTAATTTGGCCCGTTTTCAATAAATCGCCAATTTGGTCGATAAATTTTCGCCTAGGACGTCCCTTTCCGACTCTGCCATTCACTTCTGCACCATAAATTTTCTTTGTCACTCTTTCTTCATTCATTCTTTCCACATGACCAAACCACCGAAGCATTCCTTTCTTAATCCTGGTCACCACATCATCTTGCAAACCACACTCTTCATTTCATTTAATTTCTTATATATTTATACATTCTCTCTAGCCAATGGCCAGAGTGGCTAAATAAACATTTTCCTAAACAATTCGCTACAGTTTTGACGTGATGGTAACGTAGCTACCTTTTTTGTATATAAATATCAGTGTCGTTAAAGGCACTATGGATATTCGTTTCGAAATCATCTTCACAACCAGTCACCAGGATCCCCTCAAGGCACGAACAATCCAGCAATCACAAAATAAGATACCTTATTATTTATTTCCTATTCGTGACGGCACGTTCTTGGCCTGGCGAGAGGAGACGAAAATCATGTGTGAACGTCATTAAAGTTATTATATCTGACTAGTGACTTGCCCTGGCTTCACCTTTGTAGGATATATGGGCAAAAGCATAATTAGTTTGTCTTCGGGCGTGATTGCGTTGTTGATTTTCCGCGTGTCTTTGATATTGCATCTTATTTTGTGGGTGAAATGCCTACGCATAGTTGCTTCGCGCGGCGTTTTTTAGGGTTCCGTAGTCAACTAGGAACCCTTATAGTTTCGCCAAGTCTGTCTGTCCGTCTGTCCGTCCTCGCTTAATCTCCGTGACCGTTAGCACTAGAAACCTGAAATTTGGTACCAATATGTATATCAATCACGCCGACAAAGTGGTGAAATAAAAATTGGGAAAAAATGTTTTATTAGAGTAGCCCAGTATATGTAAAGTGGGAAGTGATTTTTTTTTTTTAATTTCAACCCTAACGTATGATATATTGTTGGAAAGGTATTTAAAAATAAATACGGGTTTACTAAAATCATTTTTTGATAATGTCAATAATTTCGGAAATAATCGCTCCAAAAGTAAAAAACAATGTGCCCCCCCCCCCCCTCTAACTTTTGAAGCATAAATTTAGAAAATATGAAAAAAATCTGGAAAGTAGAACTTTATGAGGACTTTCTAGGAAAATCATTTTGAACTTGGATGGAAACAACAGTACCCACTACCGGGAGCAGTTGCAGGAGCGCGGAGCGCTGCTGGAGCGCGAACATAATGGATACCCACCTTTAAACTCATAAGTAGGAACACTTATTGTGACGGACGGGAAACTACGGAACCCTACACTGAGCGTGGCCCAACACGCTCTTGGCCGGTTTTTTTCGCGTTATATCGGACTCGCACTAACTGAAGCACATAGTGTTCCATCTTGTAGGGCCGTAACGTACACATTAGCAGCCTTACAAGCGACGTGCGCAACATTTTTTTATAGAGCGCACAGTCTACCTGATGGTAAGTGGATGCTGTGGCCCATGGACATCTACATTTATCCTTGATGAAGAATCATAACGCAGATGCGTTGTCACCCCTGAGGACTAAGATGAAATGCCTCGTTTCAGATGGTTTACGCTCGCTGTAAATATAACAGAACGCGAGTAACCCGGGTTCGATCCCCGCCGGCACCAATGAAATTGTTAATTGCAATTTTAAGTGCTGATTTACCACGTGCTTGGCGGTGAAGGAAAACATCGTGAGGAAACCTGCATGTCTGAGGAATAAGAAAAAAATATATTTCGAGGACATGTGAAGTTCGCCAACACGCATTGGGGCAGCGCGGCGGACACTTCCTTGCCCTAAAACCCTCTCAGAAATGAGGGGAGGCCTGTGCCCAGCAGTGGGACGTATATAGGCTGTAACGTAACGTAACGTAACAGTAAAAAAAGTGTCTCTGGATCTCTACACTCACCATACGAAACAGCAGTATAACTTCTATTTTACGCTGGTATTCTGTAAGAGCGTGGTCCTTCCCCGGTCGAGCCGACCCATTCGTGCAACAACCTGGCTCTATCACGTACAGATGATCTAGGCTAGATTACTCCTGGCATTGCTCCCAATCTGTTAGTAATGTTTCAATATAACCGGTTCCGAAGATTATTAGCCTGACCCTGAATAAACAAACAGACAATTTTTTAAATATTTGTTCTTCTCTTAATGGCATGGAAATAACCCCCTCAATATAGACCAGTTATTTCGATGTATCAGACAGACACTTCAGTTTCATTCATATGTATGTATAGATTGCATGTCTCGTGATATTATATCAATTTACCAACACCAAGTTTACACACGTTATTAATCGTGTCCGTATTTCATTAATAAGGAATTTCCGCGTCCAATAAAAAAATAGTAAAACGCTAACTCGGAATTATTAATGGTCCGTCAAATAGTCATAGTTTAAACAAGAAGAAGTAGGACGAGATTTTAAAAAAGTATGTATGTTTGTACGGTGAGTGCAATAAACTTCGCAATGTCAATGATCGCGAACACAAGCAAATCAAACATGAGTCACTGTTGGCTCGAGGAATATTGCATAAAATATGATCGGCATCGAGAGGCTAACTGTTTTTTAAATCGCGAACCGCTGATCTACCTGACCTAATAATATATCAGATATTCACTATTATTTATAAACCGTGACTTATGATCTTTCTTTACTAGTTGATACCCGCTACTCCGCTCACATGATATTAATATACCTACAAGAGAGGTATGTCCAGCTGTTTAATATATGTTTTTCTTTTTTATCAACTCTTCATTCTATCATCATCTGTGATACTCAATGGGGTTTGGTGGCTGCCGTATTATTACGCAAATAGCAGGAATCTAGGAGTGTTACGGGACGAACTGACCCATTAGCAACCCGGGATGCAAATACTGGATCAAAAAACCAGTATCATTTTGCATCCACAATCTTAGAAGAAAAAAGAAGAAGTTATTGCCAAAGCGAATACAGAAAACAATCCAATGGGGCTATGGCGCCCCAGTACCATGTTCTTTATACTTGACCTGATTCTACAAATAGCAGCTCAAGTCGTTGACAACCAAGTTCTCTCTGGTCGTTTTCATCGTATTTACCACAGTTAATGCTTCCAGGAATTGCTCGGATTAATTCACAGCCACAGCCACCCACTCCAACTAGGTACTTGGCGGTCCACAACCGTGCGACTTTCTAGAAAGCAAAGCAGAAAACTTCTGTTTTTTGCTGAGATAGTTATGAAGCAATTACTCCGCCGCGCTGCTTCAGTGCGTGTTAGAAGACTGCGTATGTTTCTAAATGTTTGTATTCCTTTTTTATAGAATAAGGTTGACAAACGAGCACACAGTCCACCCGATAGAAAGTGAATGCTGTGGCCCATAGACATCTACATTTATTCTCAATTAAAATTAATTTTTAAATAACGCATATTTGATGTCACCTATGAGGACTAAAATGGAATGCTTCATTTCCAGTAAAATGTGTTTTCGGTTCTATAATCATCGTATTCTATGCTGGTATTCTATGGGAGCACATGCAGGTGTCCTCACAGGTGTTTTCTATATATAGTATTTTTGTATATTTTCATGGGATTTTACAATGAAATCCCATGAAAATATACAAAATTTGACCAGCACAAAGTTCAAAAATTTTATCAAACTAAGTTTGTATAAAAAGGATTATTTTAATATTAAGGAATTTATGAATGATAATAACCACTGGGAAGGGTGATTGCTACCAAGCTATTTCTAATTTGTTGTGTGTTGTTAATTGTAACATACATGACTGTATGCTGTTATTCAAAAAAAACCGATGGGTTGCACTCCGGGAGTGTCGGCAGAAGTAAAAACTTGAATATTAACATTTGTTGTACATTTTTGATATTTTGGAATGGTTATGGAATAATTTTGCACGAATTGCTTTAATTATCAGTATAAAAGTACTATCATTTATGTGGTAGAATACAATATTTATTTATTGCGCTATCGTACATAAACATGACAATGTATATTACATTCGCACAAGCGCCCTGCGCCACCTAAACGAAACAGCAGGGCAAACGAAAGAGAGGGGGATACTTCCTCTCCTACGCCGCGCCGGCTGTCTACTCTCCATCCGTCTTACGAATTTTCAATCAGGTCACGTGTCCTGAAGCTAATTTAACATTTTTTACCCGTTACAAAAAAAGTTTACAACGCCGCTAAAGAAGTTTTCACTTCAAAATAGTCCCGCTGGGTTTTTGCTGGGTCTTCGCAGCACAAAGGTTTTTCTCTGAACCAGTGGTAAATTAAAAAAGTAACTTTCAATAAGTATCATTTATAATTTACTAGCTCACCAGGCAGACGTTGTTCTGCCCTTTTCGACAACCCTTTGTCATGTCCTATTTAAAATCCTTAAATTAGCAAAAAAAAATTGTGGGTCACTCATGGGCGAAAAAACTATCCTATCTCTCAAGTTGGACCAAACTGTACACGGTGTGCAAATTTGATTAAAATCGTTTAAGTAGTTTAGGAGTCCATCGCGAACAAACAACGTAATTTATATATATTAAGATATCGAATAAAAAATTTCTGTTACTGTTTCGCTTATACGCTTATGCATGATGCTTATGCTACATGCCTTCGACATTTCTCTTTCACGTCGTCATTCCAAATAGATACTTGCGGTAAAGATATCCGCTGATTATTCAAACAAATGTCGAGATACTGTTAGTAGGCGTTGAACCATTATCCGCGGTTGACTGATGGTGATTTTGAAGCCGGATGATTTCTACGCTCTTTGTCAATACAAGATGAGTTGCAGTAAGATCAAGTGCCGTTACTTGGGTAATACTCGAAGGCATGGATTTCTATATTTTGAATTCAATTAACTCTGTTTAAAACAATAAATTTCAGCGATTTTGTTTAAAAGAAGTGACAATTTGAATATTTTGAATACTTTCCACCTGAAAGTGGTGAATGCAATCCGTATACACCTGCAGCCAACTGCAAAATAGCGGGCTATGGATGCGTACTAACCTCTGAGGACCAAGATTGACAATCTCACAGCCTCTAATTATCCTGGCTTTATAAACCTTCAGTCAGGAACACAAGAGCACATGCACTGCCATTTAGTGACAGAGACAGATAAGAAGCTGGTACATATCCAGACAGACACCGAGGCAGAAAAGAAATTCTGCCAACTAATTGGTGTTAGAGGGTGGTAAGTGGTAACTCCCTAGACGGACTCTGAGACAATAAAGAGTCATATCATTTAGTAGCCTACTGATGAAAAAACGATAGACAAAATGTTCCATTTGAAAAGTCATACAGGTTTTATTTCAAAGAGAATTTGCTGTAATACATATTGATTGCTTAGTATAATAATTACTATGCTTGTCTCCAGCTACACAGTACCAGGTAGCACTAGTGGCGATAGTCACTTACCATGAGGCGAGCAGCATGCCCGTTTGCTTCCCGGGACAAAAAAAGGTGACGATCTTCAAATGACTGAACCTATTTAGATAAAACATATATATGAACCACTGCTAGAAACCTGCTTTTTTTGAAATTTAAAAAGACGCACCCAAATTATTTCACCCGTTTAGGAGCTACGGTGCTACAGAGAGACACACAAACATAGCAGTCAAACTTATAACATCCCACTTTTTCGTCGAGGTTTAAAAAGCACCCTTAACTACTACACACCTTCAACGCTTCTCCCCGTTACCGGTTTCAATATTTTACACCTAACGTCAGATAGATAGACAACTGTACTGCTAAGTATCGAAGGTTATGAATTTTTTTTAAAGGCTAGGATGACAAACGAGCACACAGTCCACCTGAGTGTAAGTGGTAAGTGGTTGCTGTTACCCATAGACGTTATCACCCGTGAGGACTAAGATGGAATCCCTCATTTCCTGTAAAAAGGGACTCCGGTTCTCTACACTCAGCATACGAAACACAGCAGCGTTAAGCTGTTATTTTAACCTGGTATTCTGTGAGAGCGTGATCCTTCCCCGGTCGAGCCGACCCATTTGTGCTACAGCTATACTACTAATATTCTGCAGCATGGCTCTACCACGTATAAAATTGTGTCCGCATATCCCATAGTCGACACTTAGAAACACAACGCACGAAATGGAGCCAGGCATTTTTTACGCCGCTACCACACGACAAAAACTGGTAATTTTAAAAACTGGCGAGGAAGACATCGTTAATATGTCCTTAATTTAACCATTTACAAAGACATTTCCCACAGTGAGTTATGCGAGTGAAACACGCCATCCATTGTTTCAAGCGGTCAAGGACAGCGATGTATACTTGCAACTACTTTTACTTTTTGGTCTAAAGCTGTCGATACATACGGTGTTTTTATTCTAATATATAAAAATTAATGTTTGTTTGTTCGTATTTTATACGCTGTGCCATACATTCATCAGATTGCACTTAAACTTTGTCAACTTGTTGCTTGCACTTGCGTAAAGGTTATGGACAAATTTATTTGAAAGTTGTATATCATTCGGCTTCGATGAATGTATTATCATTCCTAATTAAACAACATAACTCTTCCAAATTTAAAACGATACTTACATAATTATTTTTTCTGCGGCTGTAACGCGCTGGTTTTTAGCTAGTTGTTTATTATAATGTGATTAAATAATATAATTTCTCTTTAATTTTATGTTATAATTTTACGAATATAACAATGTTTAGATACATTTGCAAAAATGCTTATACTAGTTTTATTAGCAAAAAGTTTTCGATCAGTCATCTTCACTTTTGAACTAAGACCTCCTTCAAGAAATGCCTCAAAGCACGGTTCTGAGCCACCTGCACCGATCGACTTCCTGCAACTTTTATTAGGTTGTCACTCCAAATTGTTGACGGTCGCCCTACACCTTGCTTACCAGTACGAGACTGCCACTCAAGCACCTATCTTTTCTATCGCAGCTACCATCACCAACTTAAATATTAATAATTTTAATAATTGGTTATTTCCTAAATATTATAAGAAAATACTGTTCATATGACATTTTCAAATACTACAAAAATGAGAGGAGACAATGCCAAAAGGCAATAAGTCTACCCTTTGTAATGTCTTCACTTTGTAACCCTTTTATTAAGGTGTACAATAAAGTTTAAATAAATAAATACAAATGATTAATGGTTAATAGTTAACCTTTTCCTTTTTTCCAGTCAACATTTTGCACTAGTTAAAGTACGCATTCCTGTCGAGACTTGGACAGTCTACCCGGCCTTGATTATTCTCTCCTAATATTCAATTTCTTTGAGTATCTCTATGAAAATTATAAAAATGTATGCCTTCATTTTATTAACTTCCGATTTTAGGTGAGGAATTAAACACTTTAGATGTTTGCATCCATTAAGTTATACAAATCAATGTTTGCATCCCACTCCTCCATATTCATTTGTCTAAAAGGTCGATGTTCATGTAGCGTATACAGAAGTAGAAAAAATTTAAGATTACTTTTGAAAAAATATGCTTTTAGAAAGTTAGTTAAATTCTGTTTATTCAAGTAATATTCTAACTAACAACAGGTTACTCATAATTTTTAACTTACGCAACTTAATGCTACTAGACGTTCACTAGAGGTGAGAAAAATCAAAATAATATAATTTCTCTTTAATTTTATGTTATAATTTTACGAATATAACAATGTTTAGATACATTTGCAAAAATGCTTATACTAGTTTTATTAGCAAAAAGTTTTCGATCAGTCATCTTCACTTTTGAACTAAGACCTCCTTCAAGAAATGCCTCAAAGCACGGTTCTGAGCCACCTGCACCGATCGACTTCCTGCAACTTTTATTAGGTTGTCACTCCAAATTGTTGACGGTCGCCCTACACCTTGCTTACCAGTACGAGACTGCCACTCAAGCACCTATCTTTTCTATCGCAGCTACCATCACCAACTTAAATATTAATAATTTTAATAATTGGTTATTTCCTAAATATTATAATATAAGAAAATACTGTTCATATGACATTTTCAAATACTACAAAAATGAGAGGAGACAATGCCAAAAGGCAATAAGTCTACCCTTTGTAATGTCTTCACTTTGTAACCCTTTTATTAAGGTGTACAATAAAGTTTAAATAAATAAATACAAATGATTAATGGTTAATAGTTAACCTTTTCCTTTTTTCCAGTCAACATTTTGCACTAGTTAAAGTACGCATTCCTGTCGAGACTTGGACAGTCTACCCGGCCTTGATTATTCTCTCCTAATATTCAATTTCTTTGAGTATCTCTATGAAAATTATAAAAATGTATGCCTTCATTTTATTAACTTCCGATTTTAGGTGAGGAATTAAACACTTTAGATGTTTGCATCCATTAAGTTATACAAATCAATGTTTGCATCCCACTCCTCCATATTCATTTGTCTAAAAGGTCGATGTTCATGTAGCGTATACAGAAGTAGAAAAAATTTATGATTACTTTTGAAAAAATATGCTTTTAGAAAGTTAGTTAAATTCTGTTTATTCAAGTAATATTCTGACTAACAACAGGTTACTCATAATTTTTAACTTACGCAACTTAATGCTACTAGACGTTCACTAGAGGTGAGAAAAATCAAATTAAAAGATAAGATAAAGCACTACGCGTTTTGTCCGAAATTCCCAAGCAGATATTCAAAGCATTGTAATATCCCACACGAAATGATTACGGTCTTCAATCTGTGTTTACTATTTAGATATTATAAGTAAAATATCAAAAGTGTTTGGCTCTATTTTAGTTTATAGAGAAATGCAAGTAAAGAAAAAAGAGGTATTAGTCATGTAAAGTTGAATGACTTGAAAATATTTTTACCTTGACATAATGAATATCAGGTTGCATACAAAACTCACAATAGAATACTAAAATGTTTATTAATCAGGAAGAGTTCTAATAACTTGAAACGGAATGCACCAGTGTCGTTTAACCACACTCATGTTACTCTGAATATTATTTAAGTTAAGACAAATTGATTTTATTTGATAAAGGAAAAAGTATTGACGAAAAATTAAAACAATTAGAAAAATAATATTACAATATTCCAAAATTGTATATTTGGTAGAGCCATGCTGCAGCTATATTAGTAGTATAGTTGTAGCACGAATGGGTATGGCTCGACCGGGGAAGTACCACGCTCTCACAGAATACCAGCGTGCTACTATAGTCTAACCGTTTTATTAGAAACGGGGCACATTCCAGCTTAGTCCTCAGGGGTGACAACGCATCTGCGTTTTGATTCATAATCGAGGGTAGATGTAGATGTCTATGGGCCACAGCAAGCACTTACCATCAACACAGATTAATAGTAGTTCAAAAACCATCAGGTGGTCTGAGTGCTCGTTTGTCTCCCTATCTTATAAAAAAAAATTGGATCAAGGTAACAAAATAATGTAAAAACTAATTGAAAAAATACGGATCGGATTTTTCTGCACGCACCATTTTGCAATTATGCCGCTATTTACTGAAGCCTTTTAGATTAAAAAAAATTGCGACAATTGATTATCGCAACATTTGACTTATTGAAATATAGATTTCATTTCGCAATCTTAGTCGTAAGTGCTACATTTAAGCAATATTATTACTTGCGATATATCAATCATGATAAGTATTTTACTACACTATATACTTTTATGTATTTAAAAGAGAAAACAATATATAACTTTTTCATAATAATTTACCCTCGTGGCATAATTCTCGTTTGCTGCCTCTTCTAAAACGTGCTATTAATATCATATTTACTATCGGTCGTTGATACATACTAGACTTACGCAGTATTAGACAGATAAAATAGTTTTCTTTTTTAAGTGTTGTTTCTTTTTTAATAGAATTATTATATGCATGTGAGCATTGAGTTCAGTAGTTTCGGACAGTACCACTAAATTTTAAAGCTCAGTTAACTTTCCAAACAGTGTCCAGTCATGATAAACACTTGAGAAGCTATTTTCTGGTGAATATATACCGACAATTTCAGATCAACACCTATAATTCAGTCTCTTTACACTTTTTATCATCATTACCATCAACACTCTTAAAATTCACTGGTGTAGGCCTCTTAAAGAATATGAAATAAAATAGAGGTTAAATATGTACGAATGACATTCTAAAATATTTTTAAATTAAACATTTTATATAACATAAGTATTTTAAATCTGTTTGTTAACCCAACTTTTACATTCTAATATTCAAGGATAATCGTAAAGTACAAAAGAGATAAATCTTGCTCGTTTGCACGCGCCTCGTTACATCATTTGAGTCAATTTGCGTTGTTTTCAAAGATCTGCATATTTGTGAATAGTAGGTAGTTTTTAGCGCAATTAACCATTTTCCTTTTTTATAACATCAAATATATAAAATGTAAAAATTTGTGCCAATTCAAGTAATCGTTTTTATGGAACTAAAGGTCACAATCAATGATATAGGCCATCTGATGGTAAGTATCCACTCACTATCAGTTGGCCTACCTATATACGAGTATCTCCAAGCTATCACCGCTTACATATTATGTTATCTAAATGTATAATATTAAAAGTGTTTGATTTTATTGCCCAAAACAACGCGAGTTTTGAACGAAAACGCTCCCAATCATCATCATCAGCATCATTACAGCCCTTCACAAGTCCACTGCTGAACATAGGCCTCCCCAAAGGTATGCCACAAAGCACGGTCCTGAGCCACCTGCATCCATCGACTTCCTGCATGTCTTACCAGGTCGTCACTCCATGTAGTGGGGGGTCGCCCTACACTTCGCCTACCGCTCGAGGCTGCCACTCGAGAACCTTTTTTCCCCAACGGTTGTCGGTTCTTCGAGCTATATGGCCAGCGCATTGCTAAACGCTCCCAATAGCTGGAATAATTTAAAAATAATTTACAACTCACAATTTAATTTTTTTTAAAGTCTGCTTTATAGAAGAATTGTGATTGCAGAGCAAGACGTCTCGCTTTTCTTATAATGCTTCCTATCGCATCGGATATTTTTATACTGCGATTTATTAAAAGGCATAATGATAATATCTTTTTGGAATTTCTACAGTCGTCTCAAACAACGAAGGATAAAACTGTGTAATCGACTTTCTTGTGCTGCCTCACACTGCACAGCCAATATGCTGCAAAGGAATTTTCAATGCATCCCTATCGTAACGAATATCAGATGAATGATAGAAATGTGAATCGGGTAGTCACGATAAATTTTGAACTGAATAATTAATATCGATTTCTACTTTAATTCGATTAAAAGAATCATGAGAGATCTAGCAGACGATTTTCGTCAGTGTTCATTAATTGTTTAGAAGTAATTTCGATTCCGTCCCACGATAATGACTCTCTAATGTCGAAATTCACTGAGCTATGTTATAATAATTTCCCCATCTAAGCTGAATCCAGTTTGCACCATTGTTAGCACCGTGGTGGTTAAGAAATCGACCAAGGCATTTTTGCCTGGCAACCGTCATGTTTTGCGAAACTGCAGGTAGTTATTTTTAACATTAACAAGCGTCACGGTTTGATGCTTCGACAAGCAAATAATATAAAGATAGGAGAAGGACATTTATTTAATTAATGTTAAGGATGTTTTCGATGTGACTTAAAACTTAAATTACCATATAGTCCTACTCTCCGCGGTGTCATGCCAAGAACGCTGGCTGCGTTTTTTTTATATTTTATTATAATTTTCTGTTTAAATATTGTAGATATTTCTTTAAACTTCAACTTAATTTTGCTTTTATCTTACTAAATGATTGACTTTAATTTTCGTTCATGAAATTGTATATGTCCGTGTCTCTGACACTGGAATTCTAATCAACTTCCGATTCTGATCCGATGCAATCTTACTAAATTATAAGCACTAATTTGGGTACGTGTACGTTAGAATTTAACATTTGTTTGCGCTTGAACCCATATAATATATATATATATATATATATATATATATATATATATATATATATATATATATTTATATATATATACTTACTTACTTACTTACTTATCTTCACGCACAATCCCTAACGGGGTAGCCAGAGAGAACAGATCGCCAAGTGTCACGATCCTTACATACATACCTCTATATACCTCTTTCGCTTCTTTCAGGTTCATTAACTTCTTCATACATGCACGTCTAGGTATCCGAGTACTCTTGACCCTCCCCTCTTCGAGCAATTTGCTCACATGGTCTTCGAAAGTTAGTCTCGGTCTACCTCGACACCTTTTAATATTTACTTTCGCTCTATATATTTTCTTCACCATTCGGTCTTCACTCATTCGTTCAACGTGCCCAAATCATTGGAGTACGCCCCTATCAATTTTTGTGATAAGGTCGGCTATGGTAACGCCACACATTTTACGAAGAGATCGCATCTCCACTGCATTCAACTTGCTTTTATGCTTCTTCTGGCATACCCAGGTTTCGCTGCCATATAACAAAGTCAGTACCAACACTGCGTTATGTATTGCAAGGGGTGCACTCTTCACCACGCCTTGCCTTTTTACTAATGCATTCAGGGCACCATTGACTTTGTTTCCGGCAGCGACACGCCTATCCACATCTAAATCACATCTTCCATCCCGGCTGAAAGCACTCCCCAAGTATACAATTTCATTTACCTGTTCTAGACATTCCTGATTTACCCATATTTCACATTTCGTTCTCTCTTCGTCCTTTTCAAATACCAATACCAAATTAATATATATATATATATATATATATATATATATATATATATATATATATATATATATATATATATATATATATATATATATAAATATATATATGGGGGGGGGTCTGTGTATATCTTGTACGTAATCTTTGGATTATTAACGGAAATTGTGACTGTTGAGGCTGCTTTTTTGGTGTCAGTGCTAGATTAATTTTTTTTCTGTAGAAAAAGGGTAAAATATGAAACCGTTTCATGAATGTCCTGCCTTCGTTACTCGGAAATATGTATATTCACAAGAATCATTCGATTAAAATAACGATTAGGATATTGTACTCGCTGGATTACTGTGTAACATAAGGGACAATGTAATTATTATGCAAAAAATATTCACAAGGTTTTCTTTTTAAGTGACAGAAGACTCAAGGATTGAAAGATTATATTTTGCTTTAAAGTTCTATAGTTGCGTTGTTGTATATCTCAATTGCGATCATGTAATTGCGGCGTGCCTTATGGGTACCGTAAGAAGCGACAGAGATAAACAAATAATTATATGGGCAGCTGTGTCTTCCTGATAAATACTAAAAATAAAACACTACAGTTGCTAACCCGCCTGGCAACCTACGACGACTGTGGCAAAAACTACCCTATAAAGCAATTTATTGGAGAGACATAATATGTGGAGAGTGGCAATACTGGATATTGATAGTCTGTAGCGACAACGGTATTATAAAAATATTTTCTAATAGCTATAGTAAAACGTAAGGTTAACACCTACGTAATACTCATGCCTTAAAAGTTATTCATAAAGTCTTTTGTATTTGGTACTTAGAAACGCAAGGCATTGTCGGTCAGCGTAAATATGGAGTAATTCCCAGGCACATCTGACTTTTCAAACTTTCTGCTCCACATGATTGGAAGAACGTGTGACTGTTTAACAAAACAATGCATATGGGGCTGTTGCGTTACATACTGTGCATAGATGTTAGGTATATTAAGTTACAGCCTAAATAGGCCCTTGGGCTAAGCCTCTCATTTCAAAGAAAATTTTCTGTAATGATTATGATTATGATGATGATATAACTTAATAAAATATTGTTTATTACTTTTAACCCTATAAAGAGGAGAGGAGAACACAATAAATACAAAAATACAAATATATGTAACACAATATCTTCGAGGATGTTTAAGCAATTACACTATTATTATTAGAGAAGTATGCTCTTTGATTTCACAGTTTCTATTACTTAAGAGCCTATGCTACCTCAAATGGCTTAGCAAGATCCTCCGTTATGCCGAAAATATTGCAGCATTGATTTTGAAATAAATATATGGTAAAGTTAAGGATTAATGTAAGTTTAGTTAAGTACTATGTTAGAGGAAAATATGTTACCGTAAAATTTTCTCGATAAAAAAATTCCAAAGTTACCTCCAAACTGAACAATAAATCGCTGGTATTCTTTAAATTAGATCATGAAACTTTGCATGCTAACTGAACTATTAAGCAGGGCTTAAGTTATTTTATTTTTTTAAATTACCATTATTTTCACTGTAAAAAGAAATTACCTAAACTATCGGCGTCCTGAACCTTGTTTTGTTCCCTGCTCCTGTTCGGCTTTCGAACGGGAAAGCTGTGTCGCTTACGATCAGAATACACATTACGTAACAGGACGACGTATAATTAAAATGGGAAATAACCGTAATAAAAATAAGAAGTGACTGGGTTGGCGTTAAGAAACAGGAATAAATATGATAAACCTAATGAAATAGGTATCTAACAACCTATCTATTTACAGTATTAGTGATTACAAACATGTCGGTACATAGAATACGACGCGTGGGGAAGTGGGTGCGAAATTAGAATTTGAGCTATGGTAGTAGGCCCTTAAATAATCCAAATATAATATTCACAGTATTTAATATTAAATCTTCATCATGGTCGCCTCACGTGTCCAGCTCACAAGTCCACTCTCACCCACATAGTGTTACAAAACAGCTACTTACATCCATCAATTTCTCGCATGTCTTAGCAGGTTATCACTCCATCTAGTGGAGGAAAGGTCAGGGTGACCCGCTTACCATTACGGGACTGCCACATGAGATTCCTTCTTCTTTATCTTCAAAACTGTTTGAAGAAGATATAGCGTGACAAACTTACAAAACTAAACAACCTAGAGCTTCATCATCACTTACCACTAGTTGAAATTGTAGACAAGTCCTGGCTTAGATCACGTAAATAAATAAAAAATAAAACAATACAGTCGAAATTATAACAGTCTCCTTTTTTAAAGCCAGCTAAATATACAGCATAACTTCGCCTGTAAACTAGACAGAGGACGTAATTAGTTGTTAATTCGTACAACCTCGGAATTTCATACTTCTATGAACACACAAATGTAAATAGAAGGTTAATTGTTAAGAACAAACGCACTTCATGTCCGATTTCTACATCGAACCAAGGCTGAGTTATGCTAAAACTGGTTACAAACAAAACAATATGAATATTCAAAATTATGCTATTGATAAAAAATCAAAATAATTTTAACCCAAACAAAACAATTGTGTTTAATGCATTGTTATTCGGATTCAGCAACCTTTAGTAGCGCGACAACACGCTTCACTAAAAAAAAAAAAACGGAATGCATCCAACGTTCCTACCCTACGCTGCGATTTATGGTTGTCATTTAGTTTAGAGATAATCAGGTATTTTCATCATCATCATCATCATCATTACAGCCCTTCACAAGTCTACTGCTGAACATAGGCCTCCCCCAAGGATTGCCACAAAGCACGGTCCTGAGCCACCTGCATCCATTGACTTCCTGCATGTCTTACCAGGTCCTCACTCCATCTAGTGGGAGGTCACCCTACACTAACGCCTACCGGTACAAGGCCACTCGAGAAACTTTTTTTCCCATCGGTCATTGGTTCTTTGAGCTATTTGGCCGGCCCATTGCCACTTTAGCTTATGGATTATAGGCTATGTCGGTCACTTTGGTTCTACTGCAAATATCCTCATTTCTAAGTTTATCACGCAGAGAAACCCCGAGCATAGCCCTTTCCGCAGCTCGCTGAGCGACCTTGAGCATCCTCATAGGGCCAGAAGTGAAGGACCACATCTCAGATCCCTAAGTCATCACTGGCAACACGCACTGGTGGAATCCTATCTATCCTATATATATAATCCTATCTCGAACGATGCATATCACACAATTACAATCGAAATTCACATATTTTCTGACACCAAATAACAATGATTGCACTGGTGTGTTCAGGTCTGAAAGCTATAGAGAGCCTGTAGCATTGACTGCGATAATTTTAATTTTAGTCCTCAGAGGAGGCAACACATCTTTTTCATAGTTCATAGTTTTTTTAATTATAATTTAATTTTTTTTAAGGATAGGGTGACGATACGAGCACACACTCCACCTGATTGTAAATGGTTGCTGTGGCCCATAGACATCTATCCTCGATTACGAATCAAATGCAGATGCGTTGTCACCCGTGAGGACTAAGATGGAATGCCTCATTTCCAGTAAAATGGGTCTCCAGTTCTTACACTCACCATCCAAAAAACAGCAGTATTAAGCTACTATTTTACGCTGATATATATATATATATATATATATATATATATATATATATATATATATATATATAACTGCAGCATGGCTCTACCAGGTATAAAATTGACTCTAGGTGTCTATGGTCTCCAGTAGCCACTTACCATTAGGTGGATTGTAGGCTAGTTTATGACTTTAGTTTCATTGAAATAAAAATCTTAAACGAGGGTTTATTATTTACGCCCGTTAACCATTATTTAATCAAACTCAGCCTGGAAAAAATATTTGTAGGCTGAACAAACACATATTTTATTTTTTATAGAATAAGGAGGACAAACGAGCACATAGTCCTCCTGATGAGTATGCTGTGGCCCATGGACATTTACATTTATTCACCATTAAGAATCGATCCACCCCTAAGCATAAGATGGAATGCCTCGTTTCCTGTAAAAAGGATCTCCGGTTCTTTATGCTCACTATACGAAACAAAGCAGCAGTAAACTGCTATTTAAGCTGGTATTCTGTAATAGCGTGGTCCTTTCCTCGGTCGAGTCCACCCATTCGTGCTACAACTATAGCTACGTGTTATTTAGTGTCACGGACACACGCTTAGTCAGTTAGTCACTGCGCTACTGAACGGAGCCGTGAAGTAACTGCATCTTTCGTCGGAGTTTAGTTTTGGGCTTAGATTTGGATCATATCAGTATTTTCTGTTTATTTGGAGTGGTAAACCATAATTATAACGTTGATAATATATTCTATAGGAAAATAAAAATCGGGTGCATCTACAAAACCCAATTTTACTTACTACATTCAACTTTTCTTTTTTTTTATTTTTGAACAAAATTTACCAATCAATATAATTATACATATTCTCAAAGCTAGCTAAGATGTGAAAAGAGCCCAAGTACTTCTTTCTAAAAGGCTGAAAACGCACCTGCAATTCTCCTGGTGTTGCGGATGTTCACGGGCGACGTTGATCAGTTATCATCAGGTGAGCCGTACGCTCGTTTGCTTCCTCTTCTATAAAAAAAAGCTTAGTATTTTATACAATTCCTAATAATTATGTAAAATTTCATTTACTACAAAAATTATGATACTCGTATAACGGTAAAAAAACATTCGTACATAATTCTGCATTATACTAGAATATCAAAAAAATCTCTAAGTTTAAAAAAAATAGAATATTACTTAGATGATTCCTGGAAATCGCTCCTTATCAACAGATATGGTTATATACAGAATATGGTAGTAACAACTAAAGTTTCAATTAGGGCCGGCAACGCGCCTGCATTTTCTCTACTGTTGCGGATGTTCATGGGCGGCGGTAGTCACTTAATATCAGGTGAACCGTATGCTCTCTATAAAAAAAAAACAATCCGCTCATCAATTCCGAAAATAAGCCTGGACAAATAGGCAAAAAGATTCAAAAATGGCTATTCACGACATACAAATAACTCGTCAGACACGTCAATTTTATTTATATATATATATATATATATATATATATATATATATATATATATATATATATATATATATATATAGATCAGCCGAGCCAAGGAATGGTATAGCTGTTTAACTTGTTGTGGAAGGTTAAATTATTATACAATTATCTAGCTCTAGTTCGCTCCGTCATCTGGGGTCTACAATATAATTTAATTTAATTGATCTGGTATTGACTTGGAAGCTGTAATATTTACGATATTATAATTCTTGTACTACTTTCCTTGAATTCTTTGAATTGTCGGTAACATAGACTACCTTTTATATGTATAAAAATCAATTACTGTCCGTTAGTCTCGCTTAAACTCGAAAACGGCTCGAACGATTTCGATGAATTTTTTGTGTGTATTTGAGTGAGTTCCTCGATGGTTTAAAATTTCAATTGAACCCGGTAGGTAGCGCTGTCATCGAGATCCAGAATTCACACTTAGATTGAACTAGCGATCGCTAGTTAAATCTACATATATATATATATATATATATATATATATATATATATATATATATATATATATATATATATATATATATATATATATATATTTGTGTGTGTGTGTGTGTGTGTGTGTGTGTGTGTGTGTGTGTGTGTGTGTGTGTATATATTAAAGAGTCAAGAATATGGTATATATGGTGTGTTTGTGTATAAAGTTTGTTTGGTATTGACTTAGAAACTGTAATACTCGTATTTATGCTATTATAATTCTTGAACTACTTGCCTTGAATTTATTTGAATTCTCAGTAAGACAGATTATTATACGAAGTTATTTTGCAATAAATAAGTAATATAATACACAAATGGTGAAGAAAAGTTATTTAAAAAATCTCAAATATTCTGTCCTTTTTATCTTTTAAATTCAAAATGCGTGGTAATGCTTTAACTGATTTTATTGCGCACGCACACATTCGTAAGTGTCGATAGGTAGGCAAAAACGTAGTTGCCCATAAATCTCATTCAATTTGGGATAATTTCAAATAAAAGTAAAAGCCATATTACTCGTATTTTCAAAAACTTCAATGACGGTATATCGTTATTTATATATTTTACCTAAAGTTTAAAATTGGGCTACTTTTTGAAAAATAACCCTGTAGAGTAAATAATATTCTATCTATATTTGTCACTCCCATGTCTTGGTTGACAGTCGAAGTATTTAATCGTGCTCAAAGTTTCTAGTATTTACAACTATAAATGTGCATACTGTCATAGGTCACCGGTACAAATGTGTAATTGATTCTTTCATCATTTTCATTACAGCCAAGTCACAAGCCAAGTTGCTGCACACAGGCCTCCCCCATAGATTTCCTCATATTTGCCACTTTTGCCACACTTGGCAGGCGGGTTGGCAACCGCAGTATTTTATTATTGAAGTATTATTATGAAGATACTGCTATCTACTTCAGTTTCCGTCTGTAGCCTCTTACGATATTCAGCTGATGACAGGATCACAAAAAAAACTATTAAGTTGAGGATTTTTTTATAGAATAAGGGTGACAAATGAGCACACAGTGCACCTGATGGCAAGTGGATGCTGTGGTCCATAGACATCTACATTTATCATCGATTACGAATCAAAATGCAGATGCGTTGTCACTCCTGAGGACTAAGGTAGAATGCCTCGTTTCTAGTAAAAAATGTTCTCCGGATCTCTATACTCATCATATGAAACACAACAGTATTACACTGCTAATTTACGCTGGTATTCTATGAGAGCGTTTTCCTTCCCCGGTCCAGCGAGCCTATTCGTGCTACAACCATAATATAGCTGCAGCGTTGCTCTCACACGTGTAAATGTACCGCTAGGAGTTATTACCTACAAACATCTATATTCTTACTCTAAAATATACCCTCTCAAATAATTGAAAGACGGACAAGGTTTATTAAAATCAAAAATGTAGATAAACGACAGACTTTTGCTTTATATACATTTTCACTTCTAGCACAGATTTTATAAGATCGTACATAAATATTAAGTACCCGGATGACCGAGCTATGCTCGGTTTTTTTAAGTTACTGATTGATCTTATTGACATAATAGAAAAAACTGAACTGGATATTTGAATAAAAAATCATGAGTGCAATTAGATTAATTAAAATTATCGTATTTTTAAAAAAAAACTAGAAAAAGGGCTCGAAATAATAGATTTTCTCACAAAAGAAGGGAACTTGAAAAAAAAAGGAAAAAAAGTCGGACTCGAGACGGGACGCGAACCACGGAACACCGATATCACGCCCGAACAACATCCCATCTGAGCTAATACGATCGTTAGTAACCTGTCAAAATTTACCTTCTTATATTGTAGCAGTTTTTTTATTGCCCGAAAACACGGACAAAGGGACATTTTCTAAAAATAAATCCTAGCTAGATCGATTTATTGCCCGCGAAACTCTCTGGATACTAAATTTTATGAAAATCGTTGGAGCCGTTTTCGAGATTCCGATTATATATATATATATATCCTATACCTTTAAACGAGCAATTCTTGTATATATATATATATATATATATATATATATATATATATATATATATATATATATATACAAGAATTGCTCGTTTAAAGGTATAGGATACCAATATACCCTGTTATAGAAGAAATAGAATGGTACCTACTATTCTCGACCGACACTTTAATAAATCATTGTAACAATTTACTGCATATAAAATACTTTTGGTCACGATGTTGTAGACCAAGGAAATGAATGTGTTCCCAGCATAAAAAGAATCACTAGACAAATACAAGGACATATTTACCGACAATAGCTATAATTATAATTATTAGAAACTCAAAGCATAAATTACAATCAAAATGTGGGTGTCTTCAAGGCAAGTGTAAACAGGCTTTTGCTAAGTTAATACAGTGTGCTTTACCATCTTCGGCGTCATCATTGCCATTTACCATTACGATAGTTGTCAAGAGATAGTTCATAAATTTATTACAACCTATCATAGCCCACTGTTGCAGAACATAGGCCTCCCCCATGGATGTCCTCATAGATCAATATACCCCATATTTGACATAGTTGGCTCGCTTGGCGGCCGATTTGGCTACCGCACTGTTTTATTATTAGAGCTCTAAACAATAAGATGTTTTCTACTACACCCACGAGATGATACGCCGTATAGGGTAATCTCATAAGCTCATGTATTCTCGTAACCGTATATTATTAACTATAACAAATAAGACCTCATGCTCTCCAGGTCCAAGTCTGCCAGGCATACATATTCACTACTCGATAACAGCTGTATTTAGTGGGCAAATGGCCAAGCATACTACGGGTCAAGCGACTGTCGTCCGCTGGAATTATTTGCCGCACGCACGCGCCGCTACCACAGAAACGCCGAATCCATGCGATATCTTGTTGCCATGTACCTAGCACCTGGTATATTAATAGTAAAATTTCATCATTTTATACATATATTCAAAATGACAGCATGGAAACCCCGAATTACTCGAATTCTGTAAAATTTAGTACCTACCTAAAATGCAAAAGCATATGAATGACAGATCGTGATCTAATGAAGTCATTATCGTGCTCGTTAAATATTATTGTGACAGTATATTATCTTATAGCTTCCAAACTAATGTTTATGTACATACATAAATCAGAAAGAGAAATCTAGTAGAATATTTATTATTATAATATTTAGAGGAGCTATTAAGAGGTACATTGTATAGTAATAAATCAATTCCACTCACCATAATCATAATCAACGAAACGAGGATATCCTCAGTAGAACCAGAGTAACCGCGAAAACCCATCGAATCAGCAAGCTGAAGTGGTAATGGACTGGCCATGTAGCTCGAACAACCTAACATCAATGGGGAGAACAGAGAAGTGCGGGGCGGCCCCAACAATATGCAATGACGACCTGATAAGAGATGCAGGAAATCGATGGATGCTGGTGACACGTTTTGTGGCATCCCTTGAACAAGGCTAATGTTCAGCAGTGAACTTGTAAAAGGCTGTAATGATAATGTGATTATGATGAATTATAATCATCGCTATCATCTTCAACTTTTAAAAAGGACACTCCTAAGAATATCTTCTAGGATTTGCCACAATCGTCTAGCATGCAATGAGGAGGATGATCGCAGCACAGCACAGATTCTTTGCAGAATGATATACTATACTTATATACGTCGCATTAAGATGGTTATATCCCTAGGGATATAGCTATATACCGTAATATAGTTATATGAAAGTTGTTCATAATTATCTTACTAGAAATATAACCATGATATGAGCACGAGTTTAGTTATATAAATAATCTTACTGGACTAATACAGAGAAATAATTATAAGTATATGTTGACCAAGAATGTTAGTCAAAACTAACTTTGACTTATACTTTTTTTAATTAACAAGTTCAACTCGTTCAAATTTAATATTATTTTAATGTACGTGGCTTTAGGGCAGCCCAAAGGCCACACAAGTCTCATTTTAAGCATCATCATCATCATCATCATCATTACAGCCCTTCAAAAGTCCACTGCTGAACATAGGCCTCCCCAAAGGTATGCCACAAAGCACGGTCCTGAGCCACCTGCATCCATTGACTTCCTGCATGTCTTACCAGGTCGTCACTCCATCTAGTGGGGGATCGCCCTACACTTCGTCTACCGGTACGAGGCTGCCACTCGAGAACCTTTTTTCCCCAACGGTTGTCGGTTCTTCGAGCTATATGGCCGGCCCATTGCCGCTTCAGCTTACTCTTCCGTTGGGCTATGTCGGTCACTCTGGTTATACTGCCGATATCCTCATTTCTAAGTTCATCACGCAGAGAAACTCCGAGCATAGCCCTCTCCATAGCTCGCTAAGCGACTTTTAGCGTCCTCATACGGCCAGCAGTGATGGACCACGTCTCATTTCCACATGTCATCACTGGCAACACGCACTGGTTGTACAATTTTAAGCATACCGTCAAAAAATTTACATGAACAAAAATACAACAGGAACCGAAGATCCAATGTCAATGTCGCAAAATTAGTTGGAGGACTCGTCTTTTTTATTCAGCATTTTTTTAAGTTGCCTACAGATTTATCTCTTTGGCTCTGAATATTTTTTTCGTTTCTATATTAATTGCGCAGCAACATTTGCGGTCAGTAACTTTTACCACATGACGTTACTCCACAAATAACACGAAAATTTTCTACACGAGTGTGCTCCTGTACATTCAGTTTACAATGATAATTATTTCACTACATTAGTCTAAATCTAATAATATAGTTAGGAACCGCTGTCATATAACTATATTATGCTATATAATTATATCTAGCTATTTAACCATGTTACTGCGACATATTATATATGTATATACGAGCACGTAACACATTACCAATTTCATTGGTGCCAGGGACCCTTTGCAATCCTACTTATTTTAAAACAAGAGCAGTTACGCTAACCACGACGCTACCATGGAATAACATGCCGTATTACATGTAAATGCTTACTTATGCTCAAGTATTGCATAAGAGCAAGATGGCTCAAATAAATAATAAAAACTTTATTAAAGATAAATCAACAATTAGGATACTGCATAAAAATCCTCTTATATTTCATTCGTATTAAAGGTCATGATCGGCACCCATTGTTAAAAATCTACAAGAATTACTAAATACACAACACTACAGTAATAACTCTACTGCAATTATTAAAAATGCGGATCGAAGTAATAAAAAAACATAAATTATTAATGTCCTCGGCGTAGGTGTCTGAAGTGCAAAGTCGGAATACTTTCTTTTAATAGCCTTTTAACACGCAAGCTGTATTATTACTACAGTAATAGTCATTTATTTTACACATTACGTGTACATTTTAGAAAGTTTCAAAAGGACATATAATGGAGTCAACGATGCCAGAATCGTTGTCATAATTAAAATTTATATTCTGATTAAGCTAGATATTACAAGCGTTTGGTTATATCTCTCGGGTCAATTGACGGATCCAACTTAGCTGGTCAGCGTTGGAGTGCTTACGACACATTTTCTCGTCAAGTAATCCTCAAAAGTTAAAAACAAGAGTGTGTGTTGCCAGTGACATATAAATTTAATTAGGGTCCTTCGCCGCCAGCCATATGAGCTAGCTCAAGGTTGCTCAGCGAGATATGGAGAGATTATGCTTGAAGTTTCTCTGCGTGATAGAATTCGAATTAAGAATATCTGCAGTAGGCACGCCACACCTCTGCCGGTAGTTGTTGGGAGTAGCACACTCGAAGATGTTGATGAGTATGTTCGCCTAAGAGAAATTGTCAGACCAGGTAAAACCGAATTCGCCTGAGAGGTCCCACTTGACACTCAGACGACCAACTTGGTTGGCCAGCGTTCGGGAGATTATGACAATCATATGATCATCACGTATCCTTCATAAATTGATAACAGTGTACATCCAGTGCGTGAACTGAGACGTGTTTCTTCACTGTTATCCGAGCTCAAGATCGCTTGACGAGCTATGGAGAAGGCTAGGCTTGTATTTTTTTTTGTGGTAGACTTCGTAATGATGATATCTACAGTAAAACCAGACATGGCCCAACGGAACAGTACGCTAAAGAGCTGCTCATATAGCTCAAAGAACTTATGGAGAAGAAAGGTGCCTAAATGGTACAAAAGCTATAAGATATATCTATCTATTATAGATAAGTGTACGTACACTAACGATAAGTACACTAGACGGAGTGACGATTTAGTAAGCGATGCTGGAAGTCGATTACTGCAGTTGGCTCGGACTATGTTTTGTGATATTCTTTGGGGGAGGCCTATGTTCAGCAGACTTGTGATGAGCCATAATTATTATTATGTTGGTAATAATGATAATATTTTTATAATTATTTTTACAAATCTTACAATTCCAATTTTAACGACATGTAAAAAATTTAATGGAATGCGGATTCAAAAGTTTACAGTCTATATGTATATTTCTATATATACAAATCAGTTGCTGTCCGTTTGTCTCGCTAAACCTTGATACTGGCTCGACCGATTCTGATGAAAATGTTTGTGTGTTTAAGTGAATCAATGGATGGCTTACACTAACAATTGGAACCGGTAGGTTTAGTTGTTGTCGAGATCCAGAGAGTGCTAGTAGTAGTGTAGTAGTTTGTTACAGTTAAGCATCGAATATACGGAAACAAACAATTTAAAACAGACAAAGAGAAGTAAAGCAAATTCGGGTCACCTCTTCGCCTTTAAAGTTTTTGTATATTAACAACACTAAAACAGGATTAACCTTTACTTGTTAGCTTAATTAAGCGATAATCACAAACTGTTAAATTTGTACAAAAAGCCGCACATTCGCTAAATATCATTTTGCATACCAACACCTTACATGCTATTTATTACGTAATTGCATATCATTATTATTAATGAGATAGAGAGGTAGTGTTTCGGGTAATAAATTCACTCGAGTCGTTTCTTATCGAGTGACTAGTAACTCAGGTTAAAATCCGCTAACAAGTTGTTTTTTATTTATGTTAGTCATGCTGTTATTTTTTCTTTCTCTGCTTGTCTTGTGCATCCAACAAGTCTTTATCTTAAGCACTTCTATTATTGTATTTAAAGATTTATTCTTTAGATGTGAACGGCCGAGTCGGGAAGGGACGCCCTAGAAAAAAGTTTATTGACCAAATTGGCGGTATTTTGAAAATGGGCCACGTTAGAAGTACCCTCAACCGACGAGCATGTATGCGTAGATATATGGATGTAAAGGAGGCGAAAGAGGTATGTCAGGATCGTGCCAAATGGAAGTCCGTAATCTCTGCCTAACCCTCTGGGTGACAGGCGTGAGTGCTTATGTTATGTTTTTTATTTATTCTTATGTATATTATACCGTGTTATATTTTGTGCGAGTACGAGAATACGGACACACAATAAAGATTATTATGTGTCAGTTACCTATGTCTTCAATTGAAATACCTAACAACCTGTGTGATCTTAAAATTTGAAAAGTCACGGCAACTTAGATATTTCCTGATAAATATTTGAATGAATACATCTTAAATTAAGAATAATCTTTTAATTATAAAATTATTTCTTTCACATCGGTTGTCGGTTCTTTAAGCTACTTATATGACTGACGCATTGCTGCATCAGTTTACTGATCTTTTGGAATTTGGCGGTTACTTTATTTCTTAAAGCGGATATCGTCATTACGGATTTTATCCCGCGGAGAAACTCCGAAACTTCATCATAACTTCCTAACAACCTTAAAACTTTCTCATGCGGCCAATATCTTATAATCGAGTAAAATTGTATAAATATAAAAAAATACTTACCTACCAATTTAATTTACAATGTAAATTAGCTAAAAAGTAAAAACTGCAGTTGCCAACCATCCTGCACGCGTGGCAACTATGGCAAATATGGTGTTATCTATGAGGCAATTTTAGGGAGAGGTCAATGTTCACACTTTAATGGGATCTGATGATAATAGTGGTGGAAGGGAGATGTTTAAAAAACTTATAGTAAAGCGTATAATAAAAATGGTTAACATTATATTAGAAATAGCTATGAAACACTGAGCTAATACTTCTTAAGTATTTATATAAAAATAAAAAGTTCACATCATAGTAGCATCTAACAATAGCTCCCAACTTCCTGTACGCGATAGAAACGAAAGGAATAACGTGGGAAGCATCTTATATTATTTCCGTCATAGATATATATTTATTTGTTTAAAAAGAATAATTATTGCCAGTTACATTTAGCAGAATTATTAAACTGAAGTGATAATGGGTCAGGTTACATTACATAAATCGTTTATGTAGGTTAAAAAGAGTGAAGGGCCTAGTATACTATCTTGTGGTACACCAAAACTCACAGGCAACTTGCACCCTGACACACTGAGTTCTATTCTGCAAATAATCACAGAAAAGTTTTAGCTGGAGATCACGAATACCAAAGCTTCGTCTAGTTTTTATATAAGTATGAGCAATGAGACTGTGTCAAACGATTTGGCTAGATCAAGGAAGAGTTATTAGTTTAGTATTATACTAATAGACAAAACAATACCTCAATCGATCTTTAATTTTATGCACTTTTAACTCTTTTTCTAACTTTTCTACTTTTAGTTGTATTTATAGATTGGTTTATTCATTTCTAATCTAATTAATATAAAATATAACTAATATACTGATATATTGATGAAGAAAAATTAAACCTTTCCTAAGGAATTATCTTCCCCGCTATGAAATCTGTCAAATATTCCACCTCATTGTAAAGTGGCGCCGCCCTGGTGACTGAAAGTCTTGGATGCCCTCATTACTGATAGTCTGCAATAAGATCACGATGATAATAATAAAATACATTTCAATATACCTTTTTCCTTTCTACGAACACCCCACAAGTGAGGTACAGATTTCTGTAAGAAGGCTGTTATTTTTATTTCGTATAACTTATGTAAATGTAATATAATTTTTCATAAATAAATGTACATATTTTTCAGACCTTTAAAAAAGTTCGATCTTAGAAAACTAAACATTAATTATACACATATTATACATATTCTCAATAAATGTCCGCATAAAATTCACACATTGTGCACATTGCAAACCCTATTAAATCCGTCAATAATATTCCACTGCTATAATAATATTCCACAGCTATTACACAACGCCATCTAGTCCCAAGCTAAGCAGAGCTTGTGTTATGGGTACTAAACAACTGATGAACATACTTATATATTTCTAAATACATAAATATTATAGATAAATTACACCCAAACACAGAACAAATGATCGTCCTCATAATACAAACATTTGTCCTGGGTAGGAATCGAACCCACGACATCCGGCTTAGCAGTCAGGGTCACTAACCACTAGACCAACATGCCTGTCATATCAATATTTTATCCATAAGCATTATGACTATAAATGTGTAATTTATTCAATAAAAACTTTACTTCCCAGCTTTAACCAGGAGCCTGCAATTTTCAAGGTAGAAGAGTTACCAAAGGCAACAAGTAGGGTTGTCACGTATTTTCAAAAACTGAAAACGGCATTAGGTCGGTGATGAACAGAAATGTAAATTAAGGTATTACTAATCCTTCTTTTACGGGATGTGTCAAAAATCTCGTTAGAAAATATGTAATTCTATATTTTACAGTAATAAGCTGTGACTAAAAGAGGTAAATAGAGAAAAATAAAACGTTATCCTTAGAAATTTTTTTCTTTTTTGTAAGAACAAAGAACATCCGAATTTAATCACTACAAATAGGTATTTGTACTTGCATGGAAACCCTGCCTATGCCGTCAATCCTGATTACCTACAAAAGTAACGCCTATACAGTTCAGTTGTTACGGAAATAGATTGTTGAGCAGTCACTTTCAAGGATAAATTAGAAACCACATTATGTAGGTATTTGGTGCAATCATTGACTATACTGTAATTTAAACAGGTTAACATTACCTATGTATCTTATTGTTTCTTCTAAGTTAATGAGAGAATTTAGATTAAAAATAATCGTAAATTTAAGTAAAACTAGGTTAATATTTTTTACATATTTTTAATTTCCATATTAAAAAAATATCTATCGAAATTGTCTCCACGATGCCAGAGCAAATCTTACTGCGGCGGTGATGTTTTAAAAAAATCATAAGCTTCGCATTATCCTAGCAAGTTTTTTGTTAAACTTACACTTAAATATATTTATTAATATATTGTTAATATGGTACATTATTATTTAAACTTATTCCTGCGATGAACCTATGGATCGATAGTCTTTAAAGCAAATGGCACAAGTTAATATAGTCATTTCTCTGAGATTCATATTTGCGCCATTTACTGAGCCGCCTGTAAGAGAGGCTGCCAAAGTGTCCACAAATATATATAGCATCCCAAAATAGTTTTATTGCTTCCCTCCCAAGGGACTAAAGTCATATCGTAGGTTTCTCCTGCCATCGCATCGTCTCTAAATATTCCTCAAGACTCTAAAACCGACGAAATATTTTAAACACAATCTTCTGATAACATTGTAAGAAATAACATCTTCAAAGACAAAATTATGATAAAACGTAGTTGCAGTACAGTTTTATGTTGTATACTCTATACTGTCTGTATTCTGTAAACAATACAGTATAATGCAGCAGAGATAATATCATCCAATTTCACCCCATGGGTGTCGTAGAAAAGCACTTTAGGAAAGACCCAGAAGTTTTTATGGCTTACCGTAGATGTCGTGCGTTCCATTTTTTTTTTTATACAAGAGGGGGCAAACGAGCATGCGGCTCACCTGATGTTGACTACCGCCGCCCATGATCAACCGCAACACCAGGAGAATTGCGGGTGCGTTGCCGGCCCTTTAGAAAGGAGTAAGCTCTTTTCTTGAAGGTCCCCAGGTCGTATCGGTCCGGAAAAATCGCCGGTGGTAAACTATTCCACAGAGAGGTTGTACGTGGAAGAAAACTCCTTGTGAAACGTACAATGGTGGACCGCCAAGCATCCAGATGGTGTGGATGGTATCGGGACGTTTGCCGTGTAGTGCGTTCACGAAATTTGGCGGCTGGGATTAATCCGAACAATTCCTCAGAGCACTCCCCGTGATAGATGCGATAAAATACGCAAAGAGATGCAACATCTCTTCGCAGCGCCAGTGAATCGAGCCGATCCGAAAGCACTCGGTCGTCGACGATTCGAGCCGCTCTGCGCTGGATGCGGTCAAGTGGAAGGAGCTGGTACTGGGGAGCCCCAGCCCAGAGATGGGAACAGTATTCCATGTGCGGCCGAACCTGCGCCTTGTAAAGTTGCAGGCGGTGTGCCGGCATGAAATACTGTCCCGCTCTGCTGAGCATGCCAAGCTTTTTAGAGGCCAATTTGGCCTTCCCTTCCAAGTGACCACGAAACTGCACGTCACTCGATATGTCGACGCCGAGGATTCCGATACTGGCTGAGGCAACAAGGGGAGTGCCTTGAAACTGAGGGGATACAACAAAGGGGTTCTTTTTAGCGGTTAACGCGCAAACTTGTGTCTTCTGGGGGTTAAACTGGACTAGATTTAGTCGTCCCCAATCCGAGACTCTGTTCAGCAAAGACTCGACTTCAGACACAAGTTTGTCCCGGCACTCGGAGACGTTTTCCCGAGAAATATTGGCTCGGCCGGTGTAAAGAGCATCACCAGTGCTGTCGTCTGCATAGCAATGAATGTTACGGGTATGCAACATATCATTGATATGCAGAAGAAACAGCGTTGGCGATAGCACGCAGCCCTGTGGAACTCCAGCATTAATAGGCTTGCAATCGGAGCTTGCACCGTCTACAACGACCTTGATGCTCCGATCTGCAAGAAAGCTGGTGATCCAATCGCACAATTTCTCGGGAAGCCCATAGGAAGGGAGCTTCCAAAGAAGCGCTTTGTGCCAAACCCGATCGAAGGCCTTCGCAATGTCCAAACTAACGGCCAATGCCTCCCCCTTGAACTCTACTGCCTCCGCCCATCTGTGAGTGAGGTAGACCAGAAGATCACCAGCTGACCGACCACGGCGAAAACCGTATTGGCGGTCACTAATCAGCTGGTGATCCTCAAGGTACCTCATGAGCTGGCAGTATACAATGGACTCCATTGTTTTGGAGAACAAGGAGGTGATGGCGATTGGCCGGTAGTTGGACGGGTCTGAGCGGTCGCCTTTTTTAGGGATCGGGTGGACGAAAGCCGTCTTCCATGATTTTGGGACTACGCCTAGGGAGTAGGAGTACCGGAAAAGACGCGTTAAAACCGGTGCCAACTCTGGAGCACACGTCCTCAGCACAATCGGGGGATTCCGTCAGGCCCACTCGACTTGTGGATGTCCAGGGAGAGGAGTGCTTTGCGAACCGAGCGCTGTGTGAACTGCACTTCCGGCATCCATCCATATCATTTCGTACTTATACCAGATACGTCGTATTTATATATATCGTATTTATCCAGGGGGATAAGTCGCTCGCATCCGTAGGCTTTGACCACCTATTCCTAGGCCCACCCTAAACGTGTCCCCCGGGTGGTGCCAAATGAGCGACAAGCCGATAGCACAGACTCGGCTCCACGCCGTGGTAGCGGCGTAAAATATAATACCCCATATTTCGCACCATGAGGAACCAAAGAAAAGAAATGACCCCGAGTTCCCGGCGCCCCTTGAATGGGGCAGGGGTGCGAAGAATTTCCGGGAGGAAAACCGGCGACGAGGTTCGCCACCCGTCACGTTCTGTCTCCCAGAAAGGCGAAAAGTGGATTGCAGAGGCCCGTCTGGCTACGTTGAATGTATGTGGGGCAATGAATGATAAAATGGATGAAGTATGCGATATGATGTATGATAGAGGAATAGATGTATTATGTGTAAATGAGACGAAAAGGAAGGGGAAGGATGTCACTGCACATGGCATGTATACCGCATACTGGTCTGGTGTAGACGAGATCGAGCGGGCATGCCAGGGAGTAGGTATCATCCTTTCAGAAAGAATGGGCTAATGTGTGAAAGAGTATGAACGTGTAAGTCTAAGACTTGCTATGGATACGAATGAAAGTGGGATTAAAGAAGTTGTTTGTGTTAGGGGTCTACGCCCCAGATATGTCTAAGCCCACTTATATCCGAGCGCAGTTTTGGTAAATGGTAAGGATGGTGTTAATGAAGTGTAAGGGAAATGAAAATATTATTATGCTAGGAGATTTTAATGGAAGGGTTGGGGTGAGGAGGCATGGTTATGAAAGGATATTGGGAAAGTTTGGTGATGAAAGTATAAATGGGAATGGTGAAAGTCTCCTCACCGTATGTATGGACAAGAATCTTTTTGTGACGAACATTTGCTTTCGCCACAAGAGGATTCACATGTATACTTGGGAAAGAGGTGACGATAGAAGCATGATAGATTTCATAATTGTGGATGAAAGATTGAGGGGCGCAGTGGTAGATACAAGGGTTTACCGGGGTTCTAACGTAGGAGCGGATCATTATTTGGTTTTATGCCGAATTAATGGTCTGTTCAGGCGTTGGCGCCATCGATCATCTTTGTCTACCACTGCGTTACAGCGTATTAGAACAGAAAGGTTACAAGATGAAGGTGAGAAAAACAAGTTCAAATGTAGACTGAAAGAAAATATAAGTAGTTTAGATGAATTATGTATGAAGGAGTTAGACTTGGAGAATGTATGGCAAAATGTAAAGAAAGGTTTAGTGGATGCAGCTACCGAAGTATGTGGTGTTAGTAAAAGAAAGAATGAAAGGAAAAATAATACGTTATGGTGGGATGATGAGTTACGTATGGAAGTTGAAGCAAAGAAGAGAGCATGGCTAGATTTACCAGCAACAAAGGCTGGTAATTCTAGCGGTACGAATGATGATATTGAAAGAAAAAAGGCAGTCTTTAGACATCTAAATAAGAGAGTAAAAAAACTAGTTGAATGAAAAAGCAAGAAAGAACGGATAAGAATGATAGAAGAATATCGGATAACTTCCAGGCAAATATTAAAATGTTCTGGAAACTTGTAAGAACTGCCAGGGGACATTCAAAACAGGCTATGATGAATGCTATAAGAGACGAGAATGGCTATATGCTGAATGATGAAGTTTTGAGTTTAAAGAGATGGAAGGAATATTTTGAAAGCGTGTTTATGAGTGAGGAGACAACGTGTGTACTAAGTGAAGTAGAAACTCCGAAAGAAGAGGAAAGAGGTAGCGAGATAAGTAAAGATGAAATAATGAAAGCAATGAAAAGCATGAAAGCAGGTAAGGCTGCCGAATATGATAGAGTTTCACTCGAAATGCTAAGGGCTGGAGAGGAAGTGGTGGCAGGCCTGCTGCGCACCTTGTTTAATTTATGCTGGGAACTGAAGCGGGTACCGGTAGACTGGTGCAAAGCCGTGATAGTCCCTGTATATAAAGGAAAAGGGTCGCAGCAGGACTGTAAAAACTACCGTGGCATCAGCCTTCTTAGCATTGTGGGAAAACTGTATGCTAAAGTACTGATTGAAAGGGTCATGAAAGAAACTGATGGAAAAATTTGGGATGTGCCAGCGGGATTTAAAAAGGGAATGGGATGTTCAAATCATGTCTTTTCCATGCGCATGATAGCGAAGAAGTTTTTGGCCAAAAACCAAAAGGATTTTTGTGCGTTCATGGACTTGGAAAGGGCCTATAACAGAGTGGATAGGGATGTGCTATGGCAAACACTGAACTTATTTGGGTTGAGCACTGGCTAGATACAGGCATTGGAGTCTCTTTATAGGGATTCTGGGGCTTGTGTTAGGGTCAACGGGGTCTACTCGGACTGATTTGACATCCATAAAGGTGTCAGACAGGGCTGTGTGGCTTCCCCGTGGCTGTTCAACCTATTTATGGACAGTTGTTTGCAAAATTTGAAAGTTGAAGAATGCGGATTAAGAATGGGTGAGTTAACCGTCAAATGCCTTTTGTACGTCGATGATCAAGTTATCCTTGCGTCTTCGGCGGCCGAGTTGCAAATGATGATTAATGAACAGATCATTAAAAGAAAGAGGTATGAAAGTGAACGCAAGTAAGACGAAAGTTATGTTTTTTGAAGGACAATAAAGTAAGACGATGTGTGAAATAAGAATAGAAGGGGAGTTGATCGAGCAAGTAGATGAGTTTGTATATCTGGGTTGCGTATTTAGCAGGGATGGGAGATGTGATAAGGATATAGAACGACGAGTGAATGCGGGAAATAGAGTAAATGGAGCCCTGCACTCTATTGTGAAGAGTCAAAATGTGTCGAAAAAGGCACGTATGGCAATTCACAATGCTGTGTTGGTCCCTACTTTAACGTATGGTAGTGAAAGTTGGGTGTGGCAGAAGAAGCACGAGAGTAGAATGAACGCAGTAGAAATGCGGTCGTTAAGGAGTATGTTAGGGCTGAATCTGAGTGACAGGGTAAGGAATTGTGTAATAAGAGAAGAGTGTGGTTTGCAAGATGATGTTGTGACCAGGATTAAGAAAGGAATGCTTCGGTGGTTTGGTCATGTGGAAAGAATGATTGGGGAAAGAGTGACAGAGAAAATTTATGTTGCAGAAGTGAATGGCAGAGTCGGAAAGGGACGTCCTAGGCGAAAATTTATCGACCAAAGTGGCGATTTATTGAAAACGGGCCAAATTAGGAGTACCCTTAACCGACGAGCATGTATGCGTAGGTGTATGGATGTGAAGGAGGCGAGAGAGGTGTCTGTAGTAAGTAAGTCTGTAGTCTCTGCCTACCCCTGTGGGTGACAGGCGTGAGTGTTTATGTATATGTTTATGTATACCAGATACAAAATACCCAAATCGATAAGGTGAAAAGAGGTGCGAGATATCTGGTACTGCATCGCGAAATCGCCTGGCAAGCGTGACGTTATTTGCAAATTTTCTTTGGTATAGTCGAAGGTGTTACCACGTACTGTTCGGGATGAGGATATAAAGTATTTTTTTTTATTTATAAACACTCACGCCTGTCACCCAGAGGGGTAGGCAGAGACTACGGACTTCCATTTGGCACGATCCTGACATACCTCTTTCGCCTCTTTTACATCCATATATCTACGCATACATGCTCGTCGGTTAAGGGTACTTCTAACGTGGCCCATTTTCAAAATATCGCCAATTTGGTCGATAAACTTTTTCCTAGGGCGTCCCTTCCCGACTCGGCCGTTCACATCCGCCATATAAATTTGCTTTGTCACTCTTTCCTCATTCATTCTTTCCACATGACCAAACCACCGAAGCATTCCTTTCTTAATCCTGGTCACAACATCATCTTGCATACCACATTTATCTCTTATCACGCAATTTCTCACCCTGTCATTCAGATTCAACCCTAGCATATTCCTTAAAGACCGCATTTCTACAGCATTTATTCTACTTTCGTGCTTCTTCTGCCACACCCAGCTTTCACTACCATACATTAAAGTAGGGACTAACACAGCATTATGAATTACCATACGTGCCTGTTTTGACACATTCTGGTTCTTCATAATAGAGTGTAGTGCCCCATTCACTCTATTCCCTGCATTTACTCGTCGTTCTATATCCCTATCATATCTACCATCCCTGCTAAATACACATCCCAAATACACAAACTCATCCACTTGCTCAATTAACTCTCCTTCTATTCTTATTTCACATACCGTTTTGCTTTCTTCTCTTTCAAAAACCATCACTTTCGTCTTACATGCGTTCACTTTCATTCCCCTTTTTTTTAATTCCCAGTTCATTAATGTAACCATCATTTGCAACTCAGCCGCCGATGACGCAAGTATGACTTGATCATCGGCATACAAAAGGCATTTGACGGTTAACTCGCCCATTCTTAACCCACATTCTTCATCTTTCAAAGTTTGCAAACACCGGTCCATAAATAGGTTGAACAGCCAAGGGGAAGCTACACAGCCCTGTCTGACACCTTTTTGGATGCCAAACCAGTCCGAGTAGACCCCATTGATCCTGACACAAGCACTAGAGTCCCTATAAAGAGACCTTAATGCCTGTATCAAACCAGCGCTCAACCCATATGAGTTCAGTGTTTGCCATAACACATTCCTGTCCACTCTCGATATAAAGTACTTATTTGTGTAAGTGTGCCTGCAAATTCTCATAATTTTTCATTATTTACTCCCGATCTAACCTGCAGTTTAGAAAAGTAAGACACATTTTTTTAATCCATAATTTCGCTGCAGTAACAACGCAGAAAAAATGGTAAGTTATTCGTTCGTTGCCTGAATACATTAATTATGTTACTGTATGATAACAAAAAATATACTCATATTAGGATTATTAATAACAGAAAAAGTACCTATACCGTTGGTTATGCCTCATGATGGAAAAAAATCCTTTTATTTAAATACATTTTTACAACATACCGTTGGTATGCGAAATAGCCAAAATCGATGCATTGGTGGCCACAATCAGCGGTAGATAGTAAGATCATTGGTGTATAGACACTAGAGTATAAGATTACGTTGGTCACCTCTGAAATGATCTCAGCGTGTAAGTACGTACTTCTTCGTACTAAAGCTTGATGATGAAGACTTGAGTCATGCGATGTCTTTAACCTTGACCCGCTGCTGACTTCTTGGTTGTTTAAAGTTAATATGTAAAAAGCAATTAAACAAATTGTGGAACTATAAATAAACAATATTTATTGATTTACATGGAAAATTATAAGCAGTAAAGAAAAATGGCCGCTGCGTGAGTAACGTTATGTAAAGGTGAATAGACAAGCGTATTTAGGGTAAGTAGGTACTCGCATGTAAGGTGAAAAAGGGTCGAATAGCTCGATGACCTGGTATTTACATAATAGTTGATTGCAAACGTGCATAGGTATTTAAAATTGCCAACGTCTGTTTACGGAATTATTGTTATAAATACAAAAAATGTTATTAAAAGCGATAAGTTTTAAATTTTATTAGCAATCTAAACAATCTTTAATAATAGATTTTTCTAATTCCACTGCTGTAAATAGGCTTTCTCAAGAATGGTAACTGGTAACAAAGCATTCAGCTTGAAGCAAGGAAGAACACGCAGCGTACGTATATTGGATGCCGCATCAACTTACCACCAGGTGAAATGCATTGTGTGCTCGGGTGTCACCCTTATTTCTATTAAAAAAAAACTGACAAACATTACTTGGAAGATTTGTCCATACACACTATGCTACCACAGTTTAAAGACATTACAGTTGGGAAATGAATTCATGCACTTGTGCGGAGCAACGGTGGGAGTACTTCTGGGCGGGGGCAGGCCGACCTTGTGCTATCGCACTTACTGAGTCTGATAGACAATACATGCGGTTGACACGAGCATGTTTTATAGTAATTATTTAACAAATTTTAAGTGCCGTTTTCGAAAATTATAATATTTAGATTGGTGAATTACTATCATAGTTAAATGAGTTAGTAAATAAAATTGAATTCAGATGACGGTTTCCCTCGTCTTTTGTTGATAAAATTGTTCATCCGAAAGCAATTACCTTACATTGTTAAATTTAACAATCGAAAACTGAAAATATCTGTAAAAAGAAAGTGTCACAAAAATATTTGGCAATGAAACATTTGCAAACGTGTTTCTTCTTGTAGTAATAAAAAATGATCTTGTTCAATAAACATTTAAATAATACTAGTTTTTACGGATTTTATCACCTGTATTAACTTTTTTATGTTCCCGACGTTTCGAGCACTTTACGGCACCCATGTTCACGAAGGGGACTGAGATTTTAAACGTAGAGATGTCATAGTTAACCGTGGTTAACCACAGATTAAAATTATTAATTTTTGTTTTTGTTCCGATCTACACAGTATGAACTTATAATATCTTGAAGTCTTACAGTTGTATGCTTGGGTTGGGATTAAATTTTATTAATTATAGGTTCCCAAGCTGATGGTGGTGCCCAACCATCTTATCTATTGAAATTAGGATGTTTTTTGATTTCCTTTGGTTTGCCATAGTTGCCATGCTTGACTAGCGGTTCAGCACACGTAGTCTTATTTTATTTTAGGAAAATGCTGCTACTCTTCTTCTGATTTGTATCCCTTTATCGCGTCCTACGACACCCACGAGATGATATGGGGTAGTAAATATTCTCAGTACATATTATAATATTATAACTCTCTCAAAAATGAGAGGAGGTTAGTTTCTAGAACAGGTATAGGCTGTAACTTAACTTACTTTAAATATAAACACCCTCCGACCTCATTTTAGTTAACGATACGGTAATTATAAAGATTTTTCATGTCATGGGAAATTTCACATCATATACATTAAATGACTATAGAAAGGTTAATTCGTTCTAAGTTTATATAACCATTGATGCCTCGTAACAGCTTTTTACCGCCTTGAAGCATAAACAATGGTCACGAATCTCACGGCGAAGGAGTGTAAGCGTAAGTAAGCAATAATTATTATTTTATAACATTCTTAAATTAGTTATTAGCTATGTGACGGCGGCGTAAGAGAGTCCGTCACCTCATTTCGTTTCGTGAATGTACTGTAGGAAGTACCAGGCGACAATCGGAAATGTCAAAAAATTGTATGGCTTTCGATAGATGGCGGTATAACTAAATCATTTACTCCAGACATAAAACACCTAGAAAGACGACGGAAAGCAATATCAAAGGTAAAAGATGTCTCGTAATGTGATCTACAAACTGCCAGTCAAGCGTAACGATTATGGTAAATTCTTCCTTGTATGATATTGAAAATTTCCAGCATTGAAACTTTCACTCGCGGACTGATCAAGCAGAAGATATTAGTTACGAATTACAAACAATTAAAACATTTAGTAAAACATCAAAATGAATATTTATTATATATGTAACATTCAAATATGTACAATAATTATTACCATAACGTAAAAACTAAAACTTAAAACTTAAATCATCATACAGTCCTACTTAAAACAACTACTTTAACATTTAGTAAAAACTTAAAATAATTTATTTATATAACATTCAAATAAATACAAGCTTTATTACAATAACGAGAAAACTAAAACTAAAAACTTAAATCGTCGTACAGTCCCATTTACGTAGGTAGAGTAACATTGTTTATTATAATCTATGGTTCTACTTAAAGCGGAATAGTGTCAAGAACGCTAGCTGCATTTCCTCGCTGAATGGCTTTATTTAGCCATAGAACGTGATAAATACCATTTAGTTGTATAACCTACAAATAATTTTTCCAGATCTGATTGTTCATATCCAATTTATGCCATACGACAATTAAGGATACAAGAGAATATCCTATGATGTAAGATTAGAATAAACTAAAACAAAAAAAACAAGTTAGTAATTCCAGTTTTTCAAGAGTCAGTAATTCCTTAATTTCCTAAAAATATGCAGGACCTATCAGTCAAAAGCTTAAATATTTTAGTAAACAAAAGTTGTTTCAAGGGATTATGATAATATTAAAGAATACATCAAAAACTAATCACTCAAAAAAAGGTTCGTATTTATTAAGCTCGCGTTCAAGAAGAAATATATTAACTGAGATTTAATATTAGGAAAAAGTATTGAAAACCGTAAAATGTTTCAGTATAATACCTATTACCTACCCACATGCAGAATAATGCTCTTTAATAACGTTTATTCTACTTTACATTTCAGTTTGAAACAGCTTCAACCACGAATTTGTTTCACAACACTTGGGGCAAATTCACAAGATTGCAGGAAATTACTCCGGATGTGATCACATAGCCTCTATTTCAATTGCAAAGGAAAATGTCGAAAATTAATGCTGTTCGAAAATAATTAATTGTTTTTACGTCCGTGCATTTATGCTTTGAATTCCTTACAATGGAAAAATCACAACCACGCATTTTTCTTATTCCGCCACATTATATAAATAACAAACATATTGTTTACTTATTGATTAGTATCTATTTAAAAATAATTTACTTTCAAATAACATTTTATTTCACTGCAATACCATAACATTTTGTGTTATGTTTAGGGGATAAAATATTTCAGTTATTCACTTTAAATTTATAATTTCAGAATTTTTGCACCAAATGTCGTTTTACGTAATTTTTTTATGGAAGAGGGGGCAAACGGGCATGCGGCTCACCTGATGGTAAATGACTACCGCCGCAAGACCAGGGGAATTGGAGATGCGTTGCCGGCCCTATTTATAAAAATTATTTCCTAAACAATCAACATAACAGTACGTTTGCACTGAGAAACATCTAACACGTAATGCTTTCACGCATAAAATTAATCACACAACAAGTTTTGTTGATGGTGGCGTTCGCACGCACAAAAACTGTGTAAAATTTTCAAAAGATATTCAAACTTATCTTACAACATATATTAAAATTTCATTTTGTTTCTGTAGTTATAAAGATATATTAGTTAAAATATGTAATGTACAATAAACTGTCGAACATATTTCACTACAACATGTTCTTTGACTATGCAAATTCTTTTTGATACATTGACGGAAAACAGTGTTTAAAACATGTTTTTTTTTTTGTGAAAATCGCGACATGCGACAAAATAATGGTAACAATGTTTAACACATTCGTGACCTATTAGGACCTACGCGTCGAAAGTGACAGTCACATTCAGATGTTTTAAAGTTGATCCATCCATTACTGCTAATAACATCACAAAAGCTTTGACAGTCAATTTCTATCGGACTCACGAAGTGAGAGTCGGGTGATGTCGAAATTTAGAGTCATCTCGACACTGGCGACAATAATGAAATCCGTACGCCCCAATAGCTCATTCTGTAAGCCACTCAATTTTAATAAGTAGGTGACAAAACGTCACTCACGCTTTTGTCATCTAGACCGCCTTTGTTGATTTGCTTTTTCTCTGTGAGATATTCCTTTATAAGGCCCGCCACATACTACATTCCGTTCCATTCGTTCCGTTTCGGAATTCCGAAACGGAACAAACAAGTCGACCACACACATAAGGAATCACGTTTAGCCCGCCAAATTTCCATACGGAAAACTACCATAGCTGAGTGAAGGGTCATTTTATATGGACTTGCTGCGTTCGGAATCCCGAATCGGAATTCTGAAACGGAATTTTCTTATGCATGTGGCCGGCCTTAAATTCTTTTGAGCATACCCATAGCTATTTTTAAATTATTTATATACTAAGTTATTTATACACTAACTTCTACGAATAGTGTAAGATTATGTTGGGCACATGTAGGTAAGGCCGAAGATACAACTATGTGTTTGTGCGACTACCCTGTTGGTATAACCGTCGTAGGCACGACTGCTCATCATGAGGTCCCGAGTTCGAATCCCGGGTCGGTCGAAAATAATTTATTGGGTTTTACTGACAAATTATCAGAAATAGCCTGAAATCAGGAACTTAGCGTTATTTATAAATATTAATGATAAACGACCCAAGAAGTTGCAAAGAAAAGTGCTAAAAATGGAGAATACGTTAGAAATTAAATATATTACTTTACATATAAATTGTTTTATTTATGAGTTACAAAAACATTTAGTGTACCCCACGTCTTATAATTAAATATATTAATGTGTTTTTAAGATATGTGGAGTTTATTAACATGCAATGTACTTCTGGATTTATAACACGGAAAACACACAACCAAATGCTTTTCTAGGCAATCATAAGCAGAGTTAGCTATTTCCTTATAGTTCGAGCAATAATTATTATGGACAGATAAAAAATAAATTCTTGGCGCTAATGATTACAAGTGAGTGTCGGAATATCATGTTATACAATCGCGATGCCTCGTTTGAAAACCAATCTCCACAAATGAATAAAGTGTTTTTATGACAACTTTGTTTTGCAGTCATTTTGAATTTGTGTATATAGTAACTTGATCAGGCAAAATTAAACGAATTATAACAAATTTGTGAAACTCCATCATCATTTATTATAAGAAAGTCACGTGTACTTTTTTCATTTTAATTCTTATTTATTTGATACTTAATTATCCTACTGGTTTCGCCATCATCATAGTAGATCATACAAGAAATTGTGAAAATATCTCCAACAAATAGAAATTTTATCTTTTGAACGTACATTGTATATAATAAACGTGTATAATTATTATATATTTTCAAGAATGTCATTTATATTCTGGTTTATCGATACTTCTTTAATTTTTATTTTCATTTTTAGTTTTTTTTATGTGAAACATCTATTGGCGTGACTCGTATGCCATGACGGCAAACCGCATTATTCTCTCTTATACCGCTCTCGACTACCCATGTGAGTGCGTGCGCCTAGACCAGTATACTAAGAGTATATATATATATATATATATATATATATATATATATATATATATATATATATATATATATATATATATATATATATATATATATATATATATATATATATATATACTTTTCGTTACTTCTTTGTATAACCCCGACGCCATTAGCAACGGGGTGCTGAAATCATTCTCAGCACCTCAGCGCTTTTTGGCTCCCAGTAGGCATTTTTAAAGATCTTGTTTCCACCTGCTCCTTCCCGGACTCTTGGAAAGATAAAACCACTAACACCTGTGCCCTCTTAATGGATGTCGCAAAAGCGTTCGACAAAGTCTAGCACGACGGCATGCTTTCTAAGCTGTATAAACTCAACGTGCCTGATTAGGCTCAGAGTTAGAGTAGAGTTACAGCCTATATACGTCCAACTGCTGGGCACAGGCCTTCCCTCATTTCTGAGAGGGTTTTAGGGTAAGGAAGTGTCCGCCGCGCAGCCCCAGTGCGTGTTGGCGAACTTCACATGTCCTCGAAATATTTTTTTTCTTATTCCTCAGACATGCAGGTTTCCTCAAGATGTTTTCCTTCACCGCCGAGCACGTAGTAAATCAGCACTCAAAATTGCAATTAACAATTCCGTTGGTGCCGGCGGGGATGAACCCAGGTCACTCGCCTTCTGTTATATTAACAGCGAGCGTTAACCACCTGTGCTACCAGGGCTCTTATGGCTATTTTAGGCTCAGCACATCATCAAATCCTTTCTTGCTAACCGCCGCTATCACTATCGAATAGAGGGGACTCGCTCTTCGAAACGCCTCCTCACGGCTGGAGTTCCTCAGGGCTCCGTCCTCTCCCCAACTCCTCTTTACTCTCTACACGAGTGACATCCCGAAAGACCCAGTAGTTAATACTGCTTTCTTTGCTGTTAACACGGCACTTTAGGTCACCCATTATAACAAGAAATTTCTCACAAAATTGCTTCAAAAAGTCCTGAGAAAAGTGTAGCAATATACTTTCAACGGAGCCCTACTCTCAATCGTTAAAGCCTAAATCCGAGAAAATCGTTAGGTACGATCACTCTATTCGGCCGCCAGATCCCCTAGCAATCAACGGCCAAATACCTAGAGGTCACATTCGACCACAGCGTGATTTTCGCGAAACACATTCGCAAAGTCCGCAACCGTTCCAAATTCATTACTAGTCTCCTCCACCCGCTTATTTACAGCAAGATAAAGACACAAGTTTTATCTTTACAAAACGTAGGTGATATGAGGTGTAGGTAGGTGAGGTGAGGTGGTAAATGAGTTGCGTGCGCGAAAGCTAGGCTTGCGTAGGACCTATCAAGTCCTACGCAAGCCTAGCTTTCGCGCACGCAACTCATCGTAATTTGTACGACCTCCAAGTCTTCCGAAATAGATTGGCATAGCCACCGGAGCTCGGATGTACCAGCAAAACTCCGACTTGCACAGAGAATGTCAACTTCCGACGATCTCGGAATATTACAAGGAAATGTATCCGCGGTATTTAGAGAGGACCGAGACATCTCAATCTCAACGAGATCCCGTAACGGTTTAATTGAATCCCCAGTTCCGCTAGACTCCGACGACCCAAATGTCGCCGGCCCGTCACATACCAACACTAGACACTCACCTAGTGTCATAAAACTAGTGTCAAAAATTAAGCATCGTTAAATTTCTCTGATAATAATCCTTTTGTTAAATATAATGCTGTTTTCGCTTTTTAATACTTTTTAGTTTTCCGCAAACAAAAAAAATATTATTATTTCTAGTAGGTACTAAGACATAACCTTGGTATAGTAATGATCTTAGACGAAATAAAACTCTTTTTTTTCGTCTGAGGTAATGATAATGGACTTAAATAGACAACGTTACTGTGCTTTGTTCGATGCTCATAAATCATTCGAAAATAAAGTTCCGTTAAGATAAGTTCGGTAATTGGCAATCAATTAGACTGTCTCATTCACTGACGGATTGTTAATATTACATTGCTTGTATGGACGACTTTAAGAATGATCAGTATCGATTTCAATTATTATTATATCTCTATTATAAAACACATTATATGAACGCTATTTAAATCGAAGTAGAACGAGAGATATCGACAAAATATAATTGAAATGAAGTATTAACCGAAACGCCCAATTACATTTATATATATATATATATATATTATTTGAATTTCGACTTTTCTCTTAACGTATTCTTGAAACAAAAGATAAACAAATGTATATTTGCCAAGTACATGTATGCGTGTGTACAAGGATGTATTAAAAGAAATACTTTTTAATATTAAAAATCTATCGTGGCAATAAATCTAGTAAATGAATTAGGTATTGCGATGCGATGGTAATCAATGAAAACAGACTACCATATCAACTACAACGACAGCTACTATCGAACATTTCGGATTCATAAAATAGGGTAAAAAGAAATTATATTAAAAAAACTATACCTAGATTTATGGGAATTTCCCACCTTACAAAATCTTTCTTTTAAACTGCAATAATAGGCAATACGAGTATTGAAAAAAGCCTTGATTCGATAAATGTTACACTTGATATAAGAGTAATAAATCATCAACTTTCACTTCGTCTACTTGTGTAGCATATTGAACTATAAGCCCATTGAAAATGTATATAAAACATTGAACATAAGTATACTATTTCCTATAATTATCTGTTATTGCGATAAAATCTAATAAATATAACATACTTTGGGCGTACAAGTATTACGTAATGCAATTTGGGGAGGGGGTCTTGTAAAACGTTACGATGCGTTACAGGGGCGGGAGGGGGGTTCAAACAATGCGTTACGTAACATTTATTTTATTTAATAAATAACTAGCGAATTAAAACGTCCCAAGTTGGCAACTCTTTTCGCTTATGTTTACGGGGATAATTAGAAAGACGGCTGAAGAAAAACAAAAAAATTAAGAATAGTTTATAGAATATAAATTAATTTATACGAGATTTCATGATGAAGGCCACGAAGAAGATAGCAACAATGCCTAGTTATTTTACACAGCTAATTTTTGCTGCTAAAATGTAATAATATCACATATAGGTAGGTATATAACGTATATACCAATAACAAAGACATTTTAGCGATTTTCCGGTACTTTATGACTTTTAGGTAAAAATGGTCACTTGGGTAACGTTTGGGGAGGGGGAGTGGGTACAGAAACACGTTACGGTGCGTTACATGGGGAAAGTGAGGGCAATCAAAATCTTCATAAATTGCATAACGTAATATTAAACGCCCCCTAATAATCTATTACTTCATATTGAGTTTTCTTAATAAATACATACCACATACCACACATGCGCTGTGGCTGCGGTACGGTACTTCACCAAAATAATTTTGTAAAAAGTCAATTAAAGCTCCGATATGATTGTCTCATAATAAAAAAATTTGTGGCGAGCGTTAGACTGAGCATCACATACACAATGTATCATATCACTGATTTTTGGACCTCGTGACGACGCCGCACAGACGCCACCACACTACTGCAACATGCGTGCGTTTTAGTTTACGGTTAGCTTAATACATTCACAAACAGTTACGAAATCAATTCAAAAAAAAATACACGCTTATTGGTAGATAAAAGTGTATAAGTGTGACAAACAAGCACTCAGTCCACCTGGTTATATGTGGGTGTTGTAACCTATAGAAACTTACGTCTATCCTCGCAGAAACAAATCATAGATGTGTTTTCTTTTATAGGATAGGATGACAAACGAGCACACAGTCCACCTGATGGTAAGTGGTTGCTGCGGCCCATAGGCATCTACATCTATCCTCGATTACAAATCAAAATGCAGATGCATTGTCACCCCTGAGGACTAAGATGGAATGCCTCGTTTCAAGTTTAGTTTAGTTTACGACGGGCTATTTTCCGCAACTCCACGTCTAAGCGCGTATTTTGCGTGTGCCTCGTTTCAAGTAAAAAGGGTCTCCGGTTCTCTACACTCACCATACGAAACACAGCAGCATTAAGCTACTATTTCACTCCGGTATTCTGTGAGAACGTGGTCCTTTTACGGTCGAGCCGACCCATTCGTGCTATACAACTACACTACTAATATAACTGCAGCATGGCTCTACCACGTATAAAATGTGTCTTAAGCGACCCTGAAAAACAGGTCAGGGAATGTCTCGTTCAAGACAAGAAATATCCCATAATCGCATCTTACGAAACTAGGTAGACGAAATGGGGTTTGATGGATGCTCCTAAGCCCCAAAGCACTAGACATCAACTTACTTACAATACTTAGTAGAGCCATATTACAGATATTATCGCTGCAGCAATTATGGGCCGACTCTACCAGAGAATGACAGTCAGTCACACACAGTCTCTAATATTAATGAGTTGCCTTTGCATAAATTCAAGACACATGTAAAAAGGATTCTAACGATAAAAAAATTGTACAAGTTTAATGCTGTGACACAATGAGTGTGGTAGAAATAGATCACACTTGTGAGTATTTTTGTCTTAGTGTTTCTTTTTCGTCTCACAAGATCTCCACTCGGAGTGGCGACTTATTAAAGCGAAGTCGTAATTTTTTGGACTTTCATAAAGAGCTTTGTAAAGGCAAATTAATAAAAATATTTTGAATTTGGTTTGAGTCGCATGGAATATCATCAAAATGCTGCTGTCATTCACTATACGATATAGTGAATGACAAAAACACCTTTTTATTTTTACTTGTAACCTCACAATCATGATACTGCCTCAGGTGAACAATCTTTAAATTTACAGCAGAATATAACGTCGTTTGAGAGCCACTAGAGTCACGTTCGTTGTTCGTTGTCCCACATAAAAAAGAGGTGTACAAACACCGCAAGAAATTAACGAATAAAAAATTGTAATATTAAATTCTGAAGGAAAACAGCGTGAGGAAATTGCTTATAGTAGTAAAATAATGCATAACGTAGCACCAGCATTATCACTTTTTCCGCTGCATTATCAACATCATAATTAAACTTAATAAAATGTAAAAAATAAACTAAAAATTGTTTGAGTATTTGTAGTCGGTCTTTACTTTTTATTATTAAGTTAATATTAAGTAAGCTACTGTCGCTGATATTACTTGATATGTGTTTTGGTATTTTTGATAAATTTAACAGAACCTTTGAATAAAATTCATAATAATAGAAAACTAGTATGAATTTTATTCATAATAATTTGATTCATTCATTTTATACGAGGTAGAGCCATGCTGCAGTTATATTAGTAGTATAATTGTAGCAGGAACGGGTCGGCTCGACCGGGGAAGGACCACGCTTTCACAGAATACAAGCGTAAAATAGTAGCTTAATGCTGCTGTGTTTCGTGTGGTGAGTGTAGAGAACCAGAGACCCTTTTTTACTGGAAGGCATACCATCTTAGTCCTCACGGGTGACAACGCATCTGCATTTTGATTTATAATCGAGGATAGATTTAGAAGTCTATGGGCCGCAGCAACCACTTACCATCAGGTGGACTGTGGGCTACTTTGTCTCCCTATCCTATAAAAAAATTATTATTCGGTCTTTACTATATCTAGTTTTGTACGAAAGGAAGAGGCCTTACCTAGTTTTAGCCCTGAATAAATCTAAGTTTAATCAATCGCAATCAGCTTCAACTAGTTGTTACCGGCTAAACCATAGTGTAATCGCACTTCGGCTTTTAACCGTCACATAATATATACGATCATATTCAGATTTCAAAGCGAGTTGTTCTTACACAATTGCATTAACATTTTTATTTTCGTGTTCCGGGTCTTCATGCTTCTTTGAATAGCACAGACATTGAATAATCGCGCATCTTTAATTATAAAAGAACGTTTTAGCCCAGTGCATATAATATGTGGCTTTCAAAATTAGAGCAATCCTTATGGTTTTCTTTGTTATGTTTTTCCATATTATAATAATAGATATTTTTCTTTAAAAATGGCTACTAATAATTCAATAAGTTGAATTTAAGTTCCAGAACATATTACAAGTATACCAATATTTATTATAGTGACACATTTTTTTAAATCATAAGTCAGTATTTTACCACTATCAGTACTGACGATAAGTAGTGATGCTGATGACGGTAAGAGCCATTAAAGTGCTCTAACATTACTTAACAAAACTATTTTACTCTTTATTAACTCATGCCTCGAAGACATTATAATCGGATAGAAAGATAGACGCTTGAAAATTATTCATTTGCTGTACAAATTATTATCTGCTTGGTTCGAATGCATGGTACTCGTATGTCGATTATAGAGGGTTAGCAAAGCGATAAAACTTGTTAACTTCAATATATTTATATAGTTGACGCCAAATAATTTGCTACATGCTGGGCAATAATGGAAAACGTAAGAAAATCTACATGTCTCACAATATAAATTATTTGTAACTGATGACTATTTGCCCAACTTTGGGATGAAAATCATGTGTCCTTAATCACGTCACAAGAGACGTTTCTGCCTAAATTTCAATTACATCCGTTCAGTACTTTCGCATGATTGAGTGACAAACATCCATTCCTATATATATATATATATATATATATATATATATACCCACCCAAAATAAAGTGGCATTTGTTGCATAAGGAGGAGTATGCAAGTGAATTTAGAGAGCTAGTTGTAAACAAGATGATAGAGATGGGTGATATGGAAGGAATGAGTGTGAATGAGTGCTGGAAGGAAATGGCTGATTGTACCCGAAGTGTGGCAAGGAAGGTGTTAGGAGAAACAAAAGGGAAGCGTATGATAGATAAGGATGGGTGGTGGTGGAGTGAAAGTATTAGAGAAATTTTGAGAGAAAAGAAAAATGCCTTTAAAGAATGGCAGAGCGTAGAAGACCAGAATGAATCCATAAAAGAAAGTAAGAGAGGGGCGTATAAAGAATGTAAGAAGAGAGCGAAGAAGGAAGTTGCTATTTGTAGGGCAGAGGCGCAAGATAAATTATATCGGTCCCTTGAAAGCCCCGAAGGTCAAAAACGACTTTTTCAAATTGCAAGAGCGAGAGAAAGGAATGGAAGAGATGTTTCACATGTAAAATGTATAAAAGATGATTCTGGAGGGATTTTGACTGACGATGAAAGTATAAAGAAGCGATGGAAGGAGTATTTTGAGAAATTGATGAATGAGGAGAATGAATGGAATGGTATGCTTGAAAACCCACCAGTGAATATGGGCTTAGTGAGAGAAATTAGTGTGGAAGAAGTAAAAATGGCTGTTAGGAATATGAAGAATGGGAAGGCAGTCGGCCCAGATGGAATACCAGTAGAAGTGTGGAAGTTGCTGAGTGCGGATGGATGGAAGTGGTTGAGTTTATTTTTCGGTAAATTGTTGCAGGAAGAACAAATACCTGAGGAATGGTGCAGTAGTATACTGGTCCCCATTTTTAAAAACAAAGGAGACGTTCAAAACTGCAGCAGTTACCGAGGAATAAAACTCATGTCACATACGATGAAAGTCTGGGAAAGAATAATAGAGAGAAGAATGAGAGAAGAGTGTGAGATAACACAAAACCAGTTCGGATTCATGCCCGGTCGACAGATGCCATTTTCGCATTACGCCAATTGTGCGAAAAGTACAAGCGCGTGCATAAAAATCTGCACATGGTTTTTGTCGACCTAGAAAAGGCGTACGATCGGGTTACCCGTGAGGTTTTGTGGTGGGCGTTAAAGATGAAAGGTATGCCTGGGAAGTATGTGAGGTTAGTCCGTGCTATGTACAGAGCATCCCGTACATGTGTACGATCTGCCGCGGGAACTACGGGCAGTATCGATGTGGTGGTAGGGCTGCACCAAGGGTCGGCATTGAGCTCTTACCTCTTCCTACTGATTATGGACGCTTTGACGTCGGACCTGCAGGATGAGGCACCCTGGTGCATGCTCTTTGCCGATGACATCGTGCTTGTCGGGGAAGAAGGCATCGAGGTACAGAGCAGACTGACGGGGTGGCAACAGAGGCTGGAAAGTGTTGGCTTGAAGATCAGCAGATCCAAAACCGAATATCTGTGCTGTGATTTCGGCGGTCTTTCCAGTCCTGTACCCATGTCGTTGGATGGCGCTATGCTGCCTACCTGCTCAGATTTCAAGTACCTCGGTTCCCTCATTCAAGGCGACGGCGGAATAGATAGAGCTGTGCAGCATAGGATTAACGCAGGGTGGATGAAATGGCGACAGGTCACAGCCACAACGTGCGATCCCTGAATGCCAAAAAGGCTGAAGGGGAAAATTTACAAATCGATCATCCGACCTGTCGTCATGTATGGAAGTGAATGCCGGGCCGTCAAGAAGAAGGATGAAAATAGACTGCATGCGAATGAAATGAGAATGTTACGATGGGTGTGTGGTGTGACAAGGATGGATAAGATAAGGAATGAGTATATAAGAGGAAGCCTGAAAGTAGCGCCAGTGGTAGAAAAGGTGAGAGGAAGCAGATTGGCATGGTTTGGGCATGTGATGCGGAGGAATGAAAGTCATGTCACAAAACGAGTGTTGAATATGAATGTGGAGGGACACACGGGCAGAGGAAGGCCGAATAAAAGATGGATCGATTGTGTGAAGAGTGATATGAGAATGAAAGGAGTAAGTATGGAAATGACGGCTGATAGAGAGGAATGGAACAAGAAGGTTTACTGCGCCGACCCCAGATAATGGGAAATGGTTTAGAGAATGATGATATGTATATATATAAATATATATATATATATATATATATATATATATATATATATATATATATATATATATATAGGAACTGTTATGGATGCATTTGGCACCAATCAGCATTCAATTATACCGGCGGTATCAAATACCGGCGTACCCTTTTCACATTTATGTTTTGATGAGATATAATATAATAAAGTTTTAAAAAAAAATGTATAAGAATTAAACGTCGTCAAAGATATTGTCGCTAAAATTAACACCATCAATAAATTTGTCTACACTTTTTCTATATCGAATATCGATAATTTATTGTGTTCAGAGTTTTTCCTTTGTACACGCTGAATTTTCAACTCCTAATTTACCTAGAAGTTGTGTATGTTTTTGATTTGTGAATCAGTGAATTACTGGATTAGTGAGTGACTAAAATGGCACTAGATAAAGAAAATTACAATAGTGCAGGTGGCTGATAGCTTTTGAGTTATGGGAAAAGCGATAGTAACTCGAAATAGTTCATGTTATAATCATGTTTACTGGAATCGAGGCATTCCATCTTAGTCCACAGGGGTGACAACGCGTTTGTATTATGATCCTTAGTTGAAAATAAATGTGGATGTCTATGGGCCACAGCATCCACTTACCATCAGGTGGACTGTATGCTCGTGTGCCCAATGCTATAAAATAATGTAAATATACACACTTTTATTTTTCGAACTAGGCTGACAATGCCGTGTGTCTTGATTGTATATTTGATAAAAAAATACCTTAAACGTAAAATAGAATCACATTTCAGGATTTCTTTCTGTCCGTACATTATCAGAGGTCTTTAGGTACGTCTTAAGATTATGGAAGCTATATTTTTTTTAATTGGGATGCCAAACTTACACACAGTCCACCTGATGGTAAGTGGATACTGTAGCCTTTAGACATCCTTATTTATCCTTGATTAAGAATCAAAATCCGAATGTACCGTCACACCTGAGGGCAAGATGAAATGCTTCGTTTCCAATAAAAGTGGTCTCCTCTCTACACCAACCACACGAAACACAGCAGTATTATGCTAATATTTTACCCTGGTACTTTGTAAGAGCGTGGTCTTACCTCGGTTGAGCCAACCCATTAGTGCTACAACCATATTATTAAAGTTGCAGCGTGTCTCTACCACGTAAAAAATGTATTCAATATTATTGCAAAAACCATTGCTATTATAAGTAAGGTGTCAATAATCACCTTAGCTACAGGATAGATTAAGAAAAGAATGCTTATTATGGTGAATGCAGACGACGAATTGATGTCACGCTCCAGATTTCGTCAACTGCAACAGCGGGATATGACAAGTTGAGAAATCATCTCAATACACCGAGATGACAAAACAACAGTACTAATAATGATCGATTATTTAATAACACACAAATTAGATGTCACAACTGTGTTTTCAACGCGTGCGATGTAATTTCACAGTGAAATAATGACAGTAATAATGAAACGAAAATAATGACAGCAAAGATTGGAAAATAATAATGGTCCAATCTTTGCGTACAGTCTAATAATTAAACATTACTTAGCCTATGATTATTATTAAGGTTTTTTTGTTTAATATTTGCTGAGAATATTTGTTGATTTCTTTATATTAATTCTTCCTTAGTGTATATCTAATATCACAAAACTTCTTATCTATTTATTTCATAAAATCTATGAATATCTAATATTACATGTAATAAACAAATTAAATTAAATGTTACGAAACAGATAAGAAACGGTTTCGTATTCTAGTAAAGTAAAATGTTTAATATGTGCAAACATAAAATTCTAAATATTGTATAATATGTATTTAAGTGAATTGGTGTCGATGTGATAATGCATCTTCATTTTGACTGTTAAAGTTTTACAATCTAATTTTCTTCAGATAATATTATTAATAAACATAATTTTTACTACTCATACGGAAACTCGTATAATTTTACATAATATTATGACAGGCAAAGGACATCTCGTGTTAGGCCATTAAGATTACGTTTTACTATAATAGCTACGATGTAATCATAACAAGAAACGCTTTAGAGTCCACAATTACATACTACATATTAGTAACATGGCTTTTATTATACTCTCTGTAAACGCATTATGGGCGGAAGTAATCAAATTGTATCCGTAATTTGCTACATAAATGTTACAAAATAACAAAACATTTGATTTGTGATTTTGATATAACAGAAAGCAATCGTCATAAGCACTGTAGCGTGACGAAGAAAGCTATATATTATTTAATGAATAGGAGTTTAAAAAAGCCGTGGTAACTTTGAACCTCAGGAGATTAGCGTTTACTATAACATTCGTAGTACGCGAGCAACCCCACGCTTTTTAACTTCTGCATCTCTAAATATGGAATTATAGTATTTTGAGAACCTATGAAGTCTGATAAAACGTATTGTGGCGGACATGTTCCTGCTCTAAAAATCCCTCGCAGAATTGGGAGGAGACCTGTGCCTAGCAGTACATAACCCGTGCTCAGCAGAACATATAATAAACTCATATTTACTTTCATATAATATAAACTCAAGTAACCATAGGCCGACCATTACGAGGATACATAATTTTATTAAATTATAGTTACATATTTACTAGCGAGCCGCCCCGGCTTCGAACGGGTGATAATTTCTGAACCTCAACAACAGCGCCACCTACCAGGTCTAATTGTGAATCTAAACCATTCTCGAATCAACTTAACCACACACACAAAATTTCATCAAAATCGGTCCAACCACTTAGAAGGAGTTCAGTTACATATCATCCTCAATATATATGGGAAGGTTATAACTTGTAACAAGAAGCGGTAAAGTTCCTATTGATCCAGCTGGTCTCAAAGACCACACGGCTCGAAATATATATATATATATATATATATATATATATATATATATATATATATATATATATTACGTGGTAGAGCCATGCTGCAGTTATATTAGTAGTATAGTTGTAGCACGAATAGGTCGGCTCGACCGGGGAAGGACCACGCTCTCACAGAATACCAGCGTGAAATAGTAGCTTAATACTGCTGTATTTCGTATGGTGAGTGTAGAGAACCGGAGACCCTTTTTACTGGAAATGAGGCATTCCATCTCAGTCCTCACGGGTGACAACGCATCTGCATTTTGATTTGTAATGGAAGATAGATGTAGATGTCTATGGGCCGCAGCAACCACCTACCATCAGGTGGACTGTGTGCTCGTTTGTCAGCCTATTCTATATATATATATATATATATATATATATATATATATATATATATATATATATATATATATATATATATATATATATATATATATATAAGATAGATCCGGTCATCCTCATTTCATTATATATGGAAAGCTTGTAACTTGTAACAAGGAGCGGCAAAGTTCGTATTGATCCAGCTGGTCACAAATACCACACGGGTAGAAAAATTATATATACATATGTAAAGATCCGGTAATCCTCATTTCATTATACATATATGCAAAGCTTAGGTATAACTTGTAACAAAGAGTGGTAAAGTTCCTATTGATCCAGCTGGTCTCAAAGACTATATGTATTTGCAAAACTAACAATATAAAATACCTATAAACTGTGCTACGTAGTACTTTTATATATTCTGTACTTAGTCTGTCGATTGTAGTAGTGCAACTGCTGATCATGAAGTCCCGAATTTGAATCCTGGGTTGGCCAAAAAATCTGTTTATTATGTTTTTCCGTCAATAAATTCTCAATGGCCTCAATGCCAGGAGTCAGGAAGTTGGCGGTGTCTCACCCCGTGCCTCGGAAAGCACGTAAAGCCGTTGGTCCTGCGCCTGATTTCTCTCTCCGTTTGTGTCGGTTTACCGTCCCATCGGACTATGAGAATGAGGGAATAGAGAGTGCGCCTGTGCTTGCGGAATACGCTTGGACAATACAATCCTGGCCTGCGTCAATGGCTAATCTCCGTTGAGGCTGGCCGCCACACCGTAAGCGAAATTCGGTTCGAAGGATATTATAATATATTCTGTGACTGTGCTAAAATAAGTATGTACTGGGGTTTCCATAAATTTGCTAAACCCGTTTTTTATAACAAAGCTATTTCCGAAAGCATATAACCTACCAAAATCACAATTAATATTTTGTACCTTTAGGTCCGATTTTAATATGAATTTTCTTTCTTATAGTTTAATAACGATTAATTGTGACAATACTTAACAAGGAATCTAATATGACATTACTCTTACGTACTTCTACACAAAATCGTTTTGATCGGCGAACGGATAGCTTTTGTGATATATTTTCGTACAGTTGGAGAATGCGCGTCGGTCTCCATCTCCACCTGCACAACGGACCTCCCGAGTCCCTTACGGCCATGTGCCAAGAAAAACGAGCATTCTATAGCACAGTCCTTTCCCGCCCAAACAACGAGTCTAGTGAGCCGCCGACCACATTTCAACCACAAATAGTAGGGACACGGGCAGACGAGCGCATCGTAATACCGATATCTTCTCCCCTCGTAGCCCCACCAACTGCTAGAATACCGGAGGATATGGCAACTGGCGCATCGCATTACCAACACTCCTTTTTCGCCTCGAAGGACCACGCTCTCACAGAATACCAGCGTCAAATAGTAGCTTAATGCTGCTGTGTTTCGTATGGTGAGTGTAAAGAACCGGAGACCCTTTTTACTGGAAACGAGGCATTCCATCTTAGTCCTCACGGGTGACAACGCATCTGCATTTTGATTCGTAATCGAGGATAGATGTAGATTTCTATGGGCCACAGCAACCACTTACCATCTGGTGGACAGTGTGCTCGTTTGTCATCCTATCCTATTAAAAAAAAACACATCCGAAATGGGCTCCTCCACCTAAAGCCAGCTATATAGGTCCCTCCTAGTTCACCGCGGGTGACTAAGCCACGGCTACTAAGCTCCTTTGCCACGAAAAGACGTCCCAACAAAATGTTGGATTGGGTAAGAGATTACTATGTGAAATACCCACAAAGATCGTATGGCTTCCGACATATGACGGTTTTATTGTCTATTAGATAATAGGTAAAACCTAGCAAAAGCAACATAGGTTACATTTTTGCAACTTGTGCAATACCATTAAAAATTGAGGTCACTTTTCTAACAAATATAGTGTTGAACATTAACTTTCCATCAAAAAACTTGTATTGACCACATAACCGGATCTTCCTACACTTTTGTTACATATTTAATGAAACAAAACATTTCTGATGACATAATTACGTATTTATATAACCAACTTAATGTTTATGATTTTGTTTATTTTGCGAATATTTTTGGTCTAATTTAATAAACCACTTGTCATATTTAAAAGATCTTATTTGTATTACTTTCTACCGAAATATATTTTTATACTTCAATCTATTCTATCATTACATTGCATTTATATCGATAACTATTATACAATATGTAACAAAAACCCTGCGATTCCCATTAATGCGATATCAGAATTAGTATTCAAGCTTATAGAATTTTTTTTTTCAAAGAAAAAAAACATTAAAAAACTTAATTTGCAAATATATGTGGTTTTATTACCTCTGCATTGGCCGAGGCAAGGACCCCGCATTACCGATACTCGTGTGAGTGGGAGGAAATAAAACCACATACAATTTGCAAATAATTTTTTAAGCAATTTAAAAAAAATATGGTCGAGTTTACTGATAAAAAAATTATTTCTATACGCTTAAATACTGATTCTGATAACACAGTTAAGAGGGTAGACGGGCTACATTTTTTCCATACAAATGTAATTCCCCTATTTTCTTCCTGGATAATGCCTCTAAAGTAAGCGTTTTTGTTTATAAAAATCTAGACCTATTAAAGGCATGCCCCTGTCATTTATTTATTTTTTTTTTCAAAAAATTATTACAAAAATAAATATGACTTTCCAAAAACCTAAAAAAATGCCCCATTTTTACCTCCGTAATCAGACGACTACCAAAGAAATTTGAAAACTTTTTAGGATAAAAGAAAATAATAGAAACATAGACCTATTCATCCTTTAAATTTTAATACCAAAAATAATTTAATTGGCTTAGTTTTCGAGGAGAAAACAGGGGAATACGAAACGGCGGTCGGTCATGGTTTTTGTAGGAAAAATCGTTTTGAGCTGCAGTTGTCCCTGTCGCACTCTTCGGGTGGAGAACAGAGGTGAGGGACGGCAATAGTTTCTTTAACTACCTATTTTTCAATTCCCGCGCAGACCGTATACCCTCTTAACGGGAACTACAGGGTTTTTGTTACATGTTGAATAGGATTGCCATCTAGTGGCGATGTAAGGGATTCATCACGTTCAATAACGTCTTAGACATCTGATTGCTTCTGATAGATGGCGGTATGTTCATTTTGTTTACACCAGACCTTCGATCAACAATGTTGATCGAAGCGCCAGAAAATATTCAGACCAATGCGACGCAATGTGTAAGGTTGTTAGTATGGAGTACCTCTACACTCCATAGCTGTAGGATCTCTGGCGTAGACAGATTATCTGTCTACGGTCTCTGGTATATACTATATTATAGTGTATTATCTATGGTGATTGGTGAAAAGAGCGAGAGGTCTTGTCTCTTGTCCTACGACCAAATCCACGTACCAACCGTGGCGATTACGACAAATCCTCTATACAACTGGAGAGGTCCATGTCGAGCAGTGGATTTTTATTGCTGCTGATGAAGAAGAAGATAGATATATTCTACCAATCTTCTCGATAGCACCTAATTGAATACGTTATGAAATAATATGTCAAATGATAAATGATTTCCTACAGACTCACAGCGATATTAATGGTTGAGCGACGGACAGCTGCCTCGTTGATCTAGTGGTCATAATCGCGATTGCTGATCATGAGGTCACGGCTTCGAATCCTAAATCGGGTCAAAATGAAGCAGGTGAATAGTCTCCGTTGAGACAGGCCGCCGTGACTAAAATTCAGTCTAGAGAGTATTGCTGATTGAAATCATAATACCATACATTAAATGCCAGCGCCCTTACTTACATATCTGTACTTACATGGACTAGATTAGCCTCACGTTCTTAGTTCCTACAATTACGATGGATCAATATTTACATTACTAGCCCGTTAAGAGTCGCAGCCACATTGCCGTACATGAGCTTCTCTTATAGTAAAAAGGATTTGACTTAGCTGCTCCCATAATAAAAAGGATTTGACTTAGCTGCTCCCACAATAAAAAGGATTTGACTTAGCTTCTACCATAGTAAAAAGGATTTTTCTTAATCGCGATACCTGGTGGACGCTAAGCATTCGCAGTTCAAACATGGTTGTTGATCTGGGTATTTTCAAGATATAAATATGAGATCGTAATACTGCCATCTGTCGGCAGACATCATGCGTCATTCATGACATTTACCGAAGTCGATACCCACGGAATAAGATGTCGTGCTGACATGTCCAATACCGCCACCACACGGAATTCACTTTTAAAATAACCCATTAGGAAACAAAGGGCTAGGACTTCAAAAACAAGAACGCTGAAAACTTAAGCCTCGTATTAAAGCTCTTTGTATAATCAGAATGGTTGTCCTTAGTTTTTTTTTCTAAGAAAACGATTATGTGTCACTTTCAAAAAAGGATACACACTCAAAAAAGGACAAATTATAATAAAAACGTATTGAAAATAAAAGAAGCTATAATTTGATGCCTATCTGTTAATTCTTAAAAGCGGGGTATCTCATTCATAACCATCGTGTGACAACATCAATCCTAGGCTACGTGACCGAAATTTTGTATGGAAATTCTGTCGTCACGTTTCGCAGTTGGAAATACGTCGAAGGAATCTAGTTTCATTATTTACAACTAACCTGAACTTTCTCCTGACCTATGGCACCATTTCGTAACACTCGCGTTGTATTTTCCAAAGAAAAATTAAGACCAAAACGATTATGGTTGTAGGTCGGAGGTTAGAGGGGTTAATCAAATGTATCACCATCTTATTACTACGGTACGTCAGAATTTTATATAAGTAATTGGTCGCAGAAAAAATAGTTTTACGCAAGCATTTCCGTAAACATATGGGATTTGTTACTCCCATGATCACCGTTTTCCTCATAGACTTCTAAGTTATGAAACAATATCATTGGAACGTCTTTACCGTTATGGAATCCAAAGACTAAGTTTTTTTCTTTATGTTTCAGTGCTGAAAATAGGCCTCTCATTAGGAATGTCACAATTTTATACAATATAATAAAACTAAAACTAAAATTCTATAAAATCTTTATTTCTTTATCTTCCTTCTTTAACCCTTTATAGGGTAGAATTTTTTTTTTGTTTAATTTGAATTTTTTGTATCGGAATAGGTTTAGGGGTGTATAGGGATTGGAATCAGTGTGATATTCACTAGCTGATTTATTCGGGTTTTGCTGTAGGGAGGTGGTGTCATATAAAACCCAAATCGTTTAGGGGAAAAATTTGGTGGTTCTGTTTGAATTGTGACCGTTTAGGGAAAAAATTGTAAATAAAACTACATCATAATTAAAATAATTTTTATTTTAAATAATATTTATTAATCTTAAAAATCTTAAACTATTATACAATGTGCCTAAGTGTACTATTAATACAAAAATTACTTCGGATGGCATGTGAAATGCTTTGAAGGAGCTGCCCATCTCTGGTTTAGGTATTCCGACGAAAACGAGAAGAACATCAGTTTTTGTAGCGTTTCCGATGGGTTCCATTATTAGCGTCTTCCCAATAACGACTAAAAATGAAAAACTACGTTTGCCAACCCGCTTGGCAAGCGTGGCCAATATGCCCTCCATGAGGCAACCTATGGGGAGGCCTATGTTCAGCAGTGAACTTTGATAGGATGTAACGGAGGTATACATTATGCAATCAGGCATCAATTAAAACTTGGTTTAGAGACGACATCGTAATTTCTTTTCAAGATACGCAAGATGAAAAATGTTTATTAAAGTAACAAACGTACACGCATACAGACATCTTGAAGTACAGCTATGTAGAAATTTTGATCTCCTTAGTAAAAAAAAGAGATTTAGAGTCAATTTGTTTACTTTAAATTCTTTTCTCGCCTATGTATCATATTTACTTACACTTCATAGCAAAATATCTATAAGGGCTGATGGCACCTTAGAGCATATTGCCATAAAGTATTAATTGTGTATAATATGCACTTAACCGATTTTTTTGAATTTAATCAAAGATTAGTAGCGTCCTCCAGACCGAATTTCGGCCACGGCGGCCTGCCTCACCGGAGGCTAGCCATCAGCGCAGGACAGGATTATAGTGCCCAAGTGTATGCGCAAGCACAGGTGCACTCTCTATTCCCTCACTCTCATAATCCAATGGAACGGTAAACGGACACGACCGGAGAGAGATCAGGCGCAGGACCAACGGCTTTACGTGAGCACGAGGCACGGAGATGAAACACCGCCAACTTCCCGACTCCGGGCAACTACTGAGAATTTCTTGACGGAAAAACTCAATAATTAACTTTTTGGCTCGACCCGGGTTTCGAACCCAGGACCTCATGATCAGCAGTCGCACTACTACAAACACTAGACCAACGAGGCAGTCTGAAAAAGATTAATACACCTCGAGATAACGAGTGTCTTTTAATGGAATGGTCCTGGATTTTCATAGATTCTAAAATTTATGAGAAAAACCGCGATTTTACTTAGTAAATGTTAAACAGAGAAAGAGTCATATCTGTTTTATATATTCTCCCCTAGTTTTAAATCTACCATTCTACTTTTACATTAACTTTTATACAATACTAACCACGGCCTATCATTTTTACAGATGATACAACGGATCTCGCAGCGGAATCTTCAGAAATCATACCCGAAGCTATAGCGCCACCTCATTATTATAAACGAAGAGAAAAAGATTTGACTCCCGCTGCTGACGACGCAGATCATTCAATAGAAGTGATCGGTGATTCACAAAACTTCTTTCCCACTTTCGCGAACCTTTTTGAAGAACGCCCTGAGAACAATTATAGGATTGGTTTCGGAAGCCAAGAGGGAGCTTACAGTCAAAGGCCTAACTCCTTTAGGTCCCTATTGAATTATCCCCTATTTGGAAGCTTCAACAGAAATAGTGAATCTTTCGGAAAGCAATCTGCAGTATCAGCAGCTCCACAGATCGATGCAAGCTCCAGTGTACTAGGCTCTGGTAACTTTGGAATTATAAGAGGAGGCACATTTTTGGCTCAAAATGATGAAGACCATGATTTCAGTGATAGCTTTAGTTCTTACTACAACAACGGCCATGGAAGACCATCTCTAGGAGTAGGGTATATAGCCAACCCGAAACCCAATTATAACCACGACCAATTTGCTAACTTTAGAGATTTCGCTGACATTAATGCTCCCTCTAATTCTGCATATTCCCACTATGTCGTTGTTTACGCCAATAAAAATGGAACAATGGACGAAATTAGTGAAGAAACCAGAACAGTTATGTCTGAGCCTAGAAATATAATCGAAACTTTAGAACGACTCGATGATGATGTACATGTTCCCGTAAAAATTTCCAAGAGTAAAGCCAAATTGGCAGCAACAAAACAGAAAATGGCCAGCAAAAAGGACCAGTGGAAGAAAACGAATTCAAAATACCTCAGCCAAAAGCACGATCCAGAAGAACCGTTATTAGCATTAAGTTAAAGCTAGCTTAAATAAAATTACAAAGACTTGTTAAGTGTTAAGTGATAGTATAATAGTATGTGACACTTGGTCACTATGCGTTGTGACAAAAGAAGCTCACTGTCTAAATTTCACATTCGTTTTGTGTGTATGTGTTGTATGCCGACTGGTTTTATGTATGTTGGAAGACTAAATGGTAAGCGTGTATTGTAATGTTATATGAAAATAAATTAATTTTATAGTAACAATATATTTAATTTATCCTTTCGTAATCTTATCATAAAGAAACGAATAGTATAGACAAAATATAAGCATTCCGTTAAAATTACTCAAGACTTCACCATTAACAGAATAGCCTGGTAGTTAGAGTACCTAGTTACTGAGAGCGGTGGAGTTTTGTTGCAAATTCAACCAATATTTGTGAAAAAACACAATAAGTTAATTTTTAAGGATGAAAAACGTTCTCTCAACCAAATTGGCCTAGCCCCAAGAGCGACAACTTACAATTTTCTTCAGAGTTTATTAACTGCTCAATACATATTATACTATATAAATACATATTATAAATGTATACAGAGACACTCTCACTTGTGTTATAGGATCGAAATCATTTAGCTTCGATACAGTTTTATAGACATAGGGATAATATCATTATCCCTATTCCCAACGTCTGTAAAACTTTATCAAAGATATCGAAGTAAAATAAATATAAGAAAGACTTAAGATAAAGACCGCTGGCTCTCATCGAGCCCTATTCTATTTCCGATGTCTTCGCTATGGTTTCCACCCGCACAAAGTGCTGTTTTTTGGGGTGAAAAACGAGCACACAGTTCACCTGATGGTAAGTGATTGCCGTGGCCCATAGACATCTACATTTATCCTTGATTACGAATCAAAATGCAGATGCGTTGTCACTCCTGAGGACCAAGATGGAATGCCTCGATTCCTGTAAAATAGGTATCCGATTCTCTACACTCACCATACGAAACACAGTAAGATTAAGTTGCTTATTCACGCTGGTATTCCGTGAGAGCGTGGTCCTTCCCCGATCGAGCCGATCGATTTGTGCTACAACTATACTATTAATATAGCTGCAGTATGGCCCTACCGCGTAAAAACGCGCTATTTATGGTAAATGGTAAACGTACCTACTTTAATACTTCATGAGAACAATAAAGTACGTAAAATACTTTATTTTTAATTTTTTTAAATTGTTTTAAGGTTTTATTTTATTATTTACTAAAAACCGAGCCATATAAGAAAAAATGAGTTATGGTGTTGCCATACAAACAAAGGAATTATATATCATAACTTAAACATATAAATGGCCGTGTAATGGTGGTATAAAGAATACTGCACTACCTCAGATCGTCCCATGGGTGTCGTAAGAGACGACAGTGGGAATTAAACCGGGAGATGAGCACTGAGCAGCAGCGCTTTTCTATTAAAAACTAAAATAAAAATCAGCGGTTGCCAACTGCAACTATGGCAAATACCCCCCCCCCCCCCGCCCCTATAAGGCATTCCGTGGGGGAAGCTTCCGTTCAGCAGTAGACTTTTGTGGAAAAAACAACAAGACAAAAATAGTTCATTTTTACACGTTGTACTTCATTTCTTTAGTTTAATTTAAAAAAAAATTAGTAAAATACTTCATTTGCTTGACAAAAACAATTTAAACCAGCATATATCATCGTGTAAGTGTTTTATCGAACAGGATTAGGTTAGGACGAGTGAAATGCCTCCCTCGTACTCGCTTATAAACTTGGGATTGGGCCCCTTTTCACTTAGGTGTATTTAGAGGAGTTACCGAGCTTAACTCTCTGATTGCCGATGGAATTACCACACCTCTCGATTCTGGACGCTTTTTTCTGTCATAATAAAATTACTGTTCACGCATTTGAGCAATATCCCACCTGACGCTAATAAGAAATAGAGTCATAAATCATCAACAACCCTCTCACCGTACGAGCCTCGAAAACGTATAAGTATTCACTCTTGCCTTGAATATCTGCTAAGACCGACGCGGAAGAATTTACCAACTCCGATTCATTTCCATTTCCATTACAGCCTATAAAAGTCCTCATGTTTTTTTTTATAAAATTTAAATGAACACAGTCCTGTATGAGGTTACTGTAGCCAATAAGCACCTCCAAGCAAGAAAGGAGAAAAAAGGAGGTATACTTCTCAGCCTCTAATTATACGGGCTATCTAAATCCTGCAGATCAACATACAACAGTGCGTGCGCCGCTACTTGACGAAAGAAGTAATTATAAGTGTGGTAAGCACCTGAGTGTGGTACTTCATAACTTTCTATAATTAAGAAACTGTCACCGTTTTCAAAAACTGATAAAAACACAAGGAGTATTAAATAAAAGAAAACTAAAATTGTATCATAAAAGCTAATTATAATTTTCTAGCTTAGATCAAGGTCATGACTAAGAGTGTTAAAGACAATGGATCACCCAGAAAGATCTTTATTTTGACTGTTAAATGACTTTTTACGTGGTAGAGCCATGCTGCGGTTATATTAATAGTATAGCTGTAGCACGAATGTGTCGGCTCGACCGGGGAAGGACCACGCTCTCACAGAATACCAGCGTGAAATAGTAGCTTAATGCTGCTGTATTTCGTATGGTGAGTGTAGAGAACCGGAGACCCTTTTTGCTGGAAATGAGGCATTCCATCTTAGTCCTCACGGGTGACAACGCGTCTGCATTTTGATTCGTAATCGTGAATAGATGTAAATGTCTATGGGCCACAGCAACCACTTACCATCAGGTGGACTGTGTGCTCGTTTGTCGCCCTATCCTATAAATAAAAAAAATAAAAACTCACAAAGTTTTCATTTACGACGACGTAGTATTTCGTCTCCTATACATCTTGCCTTTAGTCAACATTCGGTGTCGAATAATACGATGTTATTATACTAATTATTTTAATATCCTAATTTAACAAAACTACCACTGCTAGTACGCCACGTTATAGGAGAGTTAAACTTGTGTCGGATAAACCATATCCGAGTCACCGTTGAATGTCACTTCGAATTCGAAGCGCTCACGAGCTATTGCTATTTTTCTTTAACAGGCGCTTCGACACATGTAATTGCAAATATTCAAAGAATATTTCTATCAAATTCCCTGTCGAACATAGGACATAGGACATCCCTAGGAGTGCTACTAAACACCTTAATAACCTTTATTTATTTTATATTGATAAAAGTGGTATGTATATAATTGACTAAATAATTTTAGGATTTTTTCACGTTTAATTACATTGCGGTTATTTAACTTATTTTTGATTCTCAACGTTTCGGGTGCCTTGCAGCACCCATGGTCAACGTCTGCAGTAGATATTTGAAGATGTTCAGGACCGTCTCCGTCATTACATCAGATTTAATACCTAAACGACAAATCCTCTCAAAGAAACGCCGATTTCTACCAATCTACCAAGAATGATCCATGAAGATTTGAAATTAAAAATTATGTAAATATATTAAAAATTGACATAATTTTTAATCTTTGGAATATAGACTAATTTTAAGTCTCTATCTTTAGAAACGTTTAAATGCTTTGAGAAATTAAAGCAACCTATGATCAATGCTAATATCAGAAAATGAAAATTTATGAATCACAGAGTAAACTTTTATAGCCCGAAAAGTCTCAGTCAGGCATAAATAGGTACACAAATTGGAAAAGTGCTTTCCACCGTATATTTAGATTTTCTAGTTGACTATTGAAAAATATTATTTACCAAGTAAATAGAGCACTACTGCAATAACCTATTTAATAAAAATTTATTATAGTAATCGGATAAAGATATCTCGTGACATACACACAAAAAAAACTCCACTTTGAAGTCGCCTAAAAATTAATGAATTTTGTGTATTAAATTTCTGAGCATGTGAACTTAATGGACCCCACACACGGTCAGTTCATCTGATCGTTCCAACTGATCAGTTCAAACTAAAACTGTTGATATTTTTTAAAATATTGGTTTTTCAATATATCGATAAACAAATTTATATATAAAACTGCCACATCGATCATTTTAACTGACTGTGTGTGGCCACCATAATAGTAATTCCACTAAAGCTATAAAAGAGGTGTTTGAGTGATGTCGATCTGAGATCGATTAATTGAGAAATCGAAAATTTCGGGCTAACGAAATAATTTTTAGTTCGGTCTGAAACACGTGATCGATACAGTGAATCGATTCAGGAACCCGTCAAATCGGACTGACTCACATAGAAGTCACTTTATGCTGCTATGACTGCGCTGGCTCGAACTCTGGCCGCGGGTTCGAATCTCGCACGGTACAAGTATTTGTATTGCCTACAAATATTTTTTCCGGGTGTGGATGTTTGTCCTTGTGCAATTTATGTTTGTAAACTAATTTCACGATACATGAGAAAATCATAGTGGGGGGTAACGTTTTTAAAAAAAATGTATGCTTTTTTCATAGATACCATTAGTACCAGTAGAATGTAATGAACATTATCATCATTTGTTATCATATACATAACAAGTATGAGTTTTTTTTTGAGTTTGAAAGAAAAAAAAACATATATTATATATTTATGTGATAATCTAATATTTACAATCTGATGAATAGAAGGGCCGGGTTTCAAAGAGGATTTGGCACTATAGATCACATTCACACAGTGCGGCAGATACGACTGAAGACAACAGGGTATAATCAGCCCCGACATCTTGCATTTGTGAACTATTATCGAACCATCGAATTCTGGGCTGTTCTGGATTCTTGGCAACGGTGCCAATTTGACTGGCCACAAGTAAGTACAATGGAAAATCAAGATTACCGACATAGCTTTTCGTGTTTGTAAACTGAAATGGCAATGGGCTGGTCACGTCTATTGCAGAAGTGACAACCGATGAAGTATACGTGTTATAGAGTGGAAACCGCTTTAGAGCAAACATAGTGTGGGACGCCTTCTGATTCTGACTAGACGGAGTGACTATCTGACCAGGGTGGCTGGTGAATAATGAATGCGTCAGCCGAAGACACTGAATAGCGCGCCTTGAGAGAGGCCTAGGTTCACCAATGGGCTGCCGAAAGCTGATGATGATCCAAATTACTTTATATATTACACTGCACTAACGTTGACAGGCGTTGTTGAATTCCAAGTTCTTTGATTATGGAGACAACTGTGCGAAATTCGGTCATTGATACTCCGAGCATTTGCTTTTAGCACCACATCTGCAAAACATTCATTTTCTTCTTCTCGACTTGTCGCAAAGTCTACGTCTCTGCAACATATAAAAAATATAAAAAACAAGTGTTTAAATAAACCGGATTTTCATAGCTTTTGTTATGTCCCTGTTCCTCCATATTGTTACGCCGCGCTCAAATCAGCGCACTAGCGCCATCTAGTGTCAGGAACGAGAGCGAGGGGAGCGTTGCAGTTTATGACATCACACATCTTTCGACCGACAGCGCCACCCGAAGAACTAAGATTCTAGGAAATCTATACTCGAACTCTCGGTACCTTGCGCGTGTTTACTTGAACATTCCGGATATTTTGCTAATTTAAATAAGTAGGTGGCGCAAGATGCGATCGCGGCAGAGTAGAGTTGAACTCGGCGACACGAGCGAAGCTTCGGAGCGGAATTAAGTGAATTAGTGTGTTTAATTATAAGTGTTTTAACTTTAATTTGTGTAAAGTAAATTAAAGTGTTAATTTAGGTAATTTTATCGGCAATTTTTATTGTCACGAACCCTAAGCTCGTAACAATTGGTGTCAGAAGTGGGATAAAATAATGCCGATTTTACCTAAGGAGGAAACGGAGGGTGTCCGTACCCGAAGTCAACGCCAGCAGGAGACGGACCAACGAAGATTTGGTGGTGCAACGCCGCAGACGTCGGAGGGGCAGCAGCCGGCTGCAGGCCCGTCAGTAGCTCCTACATCTGCAGCACCTGACTTAGGTGCTCTGATGGTGATGCTGCAGGAGCGGGCTCGCCGACAGGAGGAGCAGGCCCGTTGGTTGAAAGAGCAGCAGGAGGAACAGGCTCGCCGACAGGAGGAACAGGCTCGCCAGCAGGAGGAACAGGCTCGCCGACAGGAGGAACAGGCTCGCCAGCAGGCGGAACAGGCACGCCGATTGGAAGAGCAGCTGCGGGGCGGACAGGAGGAGCAGGCCCGTCGGTTGGAAGAGCTGATGCTCCTCATGAAGGACCTTCACGCTACCTTCGGGAAGGAGATAAAGGAGGTGAAGGAAAGGGTTGCTCAGCATGACAACCGCCTGTCGGAAGCTGAAACCCAAATCGCGAAAGCTGAAAACCGAATCGAAAAAGCTGAAACCCGAATCGACCAAGTAAACAATCGGGTTGACAACGTAATGGCTGACATGAATAAATCACTGGACGAACTCAAACTTGGGTATGGAACTACAGCTCCCGTATTAGCTACTACACCTTCGCTACGTGGGTTCAAAGTGCCACCGTTCGACGGGACTTCTTCCTGGTCAGCCTACAAAATCCAGTTCGAGGCTGTTATGAAGGCGAACGGCTGGAATAAAAGTCAGGCCATGACTGCTCTCACACTAGGCCTGCGCGACCAGGCCTTAACAGTTCTGGAAGCTCTCGGTGAGGAAGTGACTTATGAGCAACTCCTTGAGGCATTGGAGGCGAGATATGGCGACGCTCACCTGGAACACGTCTTTCGTGCGCAGCTTAAAGATCGTGTGCAGCGCATCAACGAAAACCTGCAGCAGTGGGCTCTAGAAGTGGAGAAGCTGGTGCGAAAAGCATACCGGTCTGTATCTGCGCTCATTGAAGGGAACCTGGTGCAGACATTCATCGACGGCATCCGTGACCTGGAAGTCAGATCTGCTGTGAGGCTCGGGCACCACGAGACGCTTAAGGACGCCTTGGCCCATGCACTGGAAGTGGAAGCCGTGCGGCAGGATCATCGTTCCCATCGCGTCAAGGAGGTTGCAGCAGCTACAGTTCGCGACCGCAACAATGGACACAGCCCAAGGTGCTATGGCTGTGGGGAAAAGGGCCACCTTCGATCCAGCTGCCCTAAGCGAACCGCAGAAAGGGAAAGTGAGCGATATCGAGAAGGTAGTGCAGCTAACGTTACTGCCTGGTGGCGACAGGATCATCGTTCACCTCACGCTAGGGAGGTTACAGCAGTTACGGTTCGCGACCACAATAAAAGATACAGCCCTAGGTGCTATGGTTGTGGGGAAAGGGGCCATCTTCGGTCCAGCCGCCCTAAGCACACCCTAGGAAGGGAAGGTGAACGGTCTCAGAAGGGAAGTGCGGCTAACAGCACCGCCCAGCAGCTGCAGGAATACGACTTTACTATCAGACACTGCAGCGGGAAATCTCACGGCAGCGCAGGTGCATTGTCAAGAAGACCTTGTCCTGAAGATTTCAACCACTGTAGTAGGCAAGAGAGTAAGGAAGTGGTATCCGTGAGGATGCTCAGGACAGACCACCTCAGCAACGGGTGGAAGGACAGCCTACGACAGGCACAGCAGGAAGATCCGGACATCAAGCCGATTCTGGGATGGATGAAGGCCCGTGCTACCAAGCCTAAGTGGAGGGACGTCTCAGCGATGAGTTCAACCATGAAAAGTTATTGGGCCCAATGGGACAGCTTGCTGCTTCAGGATGGAGTCCTGTGCCGTAAATGGGACAATGGTCGAGGAGACAGCTGTCGTTTGCAAATGGTTGTCCCTAAAGCTAAAGTGCCGAATGTTTTACAGCTGTGCCATAATGGTCGTTCAAGAGTCCATCTGGGAGTTAAACGAACTCTACTGAGGGTCCGAGAACAGTTTTACTGGGTCCATTATCGTGACGATGTGGAGGATTGGTGTCGTACATGTACAAGTTGTGCGGCTGTGAGGGGACCTCAGACACGGAGTAGAGGAGCATCGAAATTGTACAATGTTGGTGCACCACGGGATAGGACATCCCTTGACGTTGCGGAGCCGTTACAGAAAGGCGCAAGAGGGACTCCTAAGATCGTCCATGTGGATCGCTTGGCGCGTTATTATGGGGCCGATAATGCTCGGGACGAGCATGTCTTAGGAGGGGGCAGTGTTACGCCGCGCTCAAATCAGCGCACTAGCGCCATCTAGTGTCAGGAACGAGAGCGAGGGGAGCGTTGCAGTTTATGACATCACACATCTTTCGACCGACAGCGCCACCCGAAGAACTAAGATTCTAGAAAATCTATACTCGAACTCTCGGTACCTTGCGCGTGTTTACTTGAACATTCCGGATATTTTGCTAATTTAAATAAATAGGTGGCGCAAGATGCGATCGCGGCAGAGTAGAGTTGAACTCGGCGACACGAGCGAAGCTTCGGAGCGGAATTAAGTGAATTAGTTTGTTTAATTATTAGTGTTTTAACTTTAATTTGTGTAAAGTAAATTAAAGTGTTAATTTAGGTAATTTTATCGGCAATTTTTATTGTCACGAACCCTAAGCTCGTAACAATATTTTCATCAGCCTGTCCATTGCAGTTGTTGGTATCGCTGTACGTCGTTTTAATGCATCAACACAACCCCCATTGTTCAAAATTATAACTCCAAAATATACATAAGATTGGACGACATGGATTGGATTGCAATTTGAGTGAGTTCAGAGGAGTTATTACTGGATTAATCTACAATCATTATCCTAATATACATAATACATAAAACAAATACTCACGCCTGTCACGGGTAGTCAGAGACTACAGACTTCCATTTGGCGTGATCCTGACACACCTCTCTTGCCTCCTCCACATCCATACACCTACGCATAAATATTCATCGTTTATTAGGGTATTATTTTGGCCCATTTTCAGTATATCGCCAATTTGGTCCGTAAACTTTCGCCTAGGACGTCCCTTTCCGACTCTGCCGATCACTTCCGCAACGTTGCTTTGTCACTCTTTCATCATTCATTCTTTCTACACACCACCGAACACAAACCACCGAAGCATTTCTTTCTTAATCCTGGTCATAACATCATCCTACAAACCACGCACTTCTCTTATCACACAACCTCTCACCCTGTCACTCAGATTCAGCCCAAACATACTCCCTAACGACCGCATTTTTACTGCATTTGTTCTACGCTGGTGCTTCTTCTGCCACACCCAACTTTCACTACCATTCGTTAAACTAGGGACTAACACAGCATTGTGAATTGCCATAAGTGCCTTTTTTGACCAGTTCTGACTTTCCACAATAGAGTGTAGGACCCGATTTACTCTATTTTCTGCGTTCACTCGTCGTTCTATATCCTTATCATATCCGCCATCCTTGCTAAATACACATCCCAAATATACAAACTCATCTACTTGCTCGATCAACTCCCCTTCTATACTTATTTCACATATCATTTACTTTTTTCTCTTTCAAGAACCATAACTTTCATCTTACTTGCGTTCATTTTCATACACTTTCTTTTAATGATCTATTCATTAATGTAACCATCATTTGCAACTCAGCCGCCGACAATGCAAAATTAACTTGATCGTCGGCGTAAAAAAATTTGACGGTTAACTCACCCATTCTTAATCCGCATTCTTCAACTTTCAAATTTACCAAACAACTGTCCATAAATAGGATGAACGGCTGTTCATCCTATTTATGGACAGTTGTTTGGACGTGGAAGTCACACAGTCCCGTCTGACACTAAAGGTGTCAAACCATAGTAGATGCCAAACCAGTCCGAGTAGACCCCGTTGATCCTAAAACAAGCACTAGAGTCCCTATAAAGAAACTTTAATGCCTGTATTAACGGTTATAAAAGGTCAGTGTTTGCCATAACACATCATTGTCCACTGAGCTCTCATAAGATCCAGGTCCATAGTTTCCAGGTCCATAGTTTCCATTAACGCACAAAAAATTTTTTGGTTTTTGGCGAAAGATTTCTGCGCGATCATGCGCATGGAAAAGACTTGATCTGTACATTCCATTCCGTTTCAAGCATACAGTTTTCACACAATGCTAAGAAGGCGATACCACGGTAGTGCTTACAGTCCTGTTGCGATCCTTTTCCTTTATATATTCAGACTATCACGGCTTTGCACCAGTCTAACGATACCCGCTTCAGTTCCCAGCATAAATTAAACAAGGTGTACAGCAAGTCTGCCACCACTTCCACTCCAGCCCTAGCATTTCGAGTGAAACTCTATCATATCCGGCTACCTTACTTGCTTTCATGCTTTTCGGTATAGTTAGGGATTTAGAAGACAAAAACCCGTGTAACTCCGATAAAATACGGTTTGCTCCTACATAGTTTGTACAGTTATCTGAGTACACTCTACTTATAGGGCCGCGGCGAGAAAAAAACCTTTTAAGGCCGGCGAGCTCTATGTGTACAGCACGATTAGTCAAACATACGAATTTACAATGATACGCCTTCGTGGATCTTACACCACCAGTGAGCATAAAGGGCTTTGCGGATTGTGTTACACGACAGGACCTATAGTCCGCCATTTCTGAGAACGACGGCCTGGGACAAACTCGAAAACAAGAGATACATCCACTTGAAGTATTTGACAGAGTGTTTCTTTTCTTCTGGGGATCATGATATTGAAAAAGGTTAAAACCAACTACGAGCCATTGCGTGGGCTCTAACAATTTGCACCGGAGTAAGTCCAAGCGATAAACAATCGGCAGAATTTTCTGCACCGGGCACATAACAAAAATTTTGCGTTACTAACTCGTATTTGATCTTGGCCACTCATTTTCCGACAAAAGTTTCGCAGCGATTGGGTGAAGAATGATCCCAACATAAAGCGACTGTTGAGTCGGAAAAGGAAAATATTTTATATACGAATGCGACTATTACATGCACTAACAACAGCTGTAATAAGCTAGGCATAATAGTGACAAGCTATATCTCGATAGCTTTACATTCGATATATTTAGGCTCTGTAATAATATATAAAACATTCCTATTACTGGAAAGGTATGCGAAGCGACATAGAGTCATATTTTAAGCAATGTGAATCAAGTGACGAAAATAAAGCACTTAGGAAAATCAACCGTGCTCCAATGCAGATCACCAGTACATCTACAGAACCATGCCAAAGAATATTCTTCGACGTCGTCGGTCCACTTCTCGAAGCCGGACCAGGGATATTACGTTTCATTCTCAGAATACAAGAAGATCTCACTAAGTTCTGCTGTGCATATCCCAACCGGAGTACAACTGCTGAAGAAACAAGTAAATGATTACTGCATTATATATCAATCTCCGGTATTCCTAAGATGATCCTTACCGACTAAGGGACTAATTTTACTTCAAACCTATTTAGAAAAAATTCAAGGCTCCTTACAGTGGAGCAATTCAACCCTAAAAGAATACTTAAAATCTTATATTAATGAAGAACTGTCCAATTGGCCTCGTCTTCAGATAGGTATCTCAGACAACGAAGAACCAGATACAGAAAGTTTAGATTTAAATGCTGAAAACCACACAACAAATGAAAATGAAAATTTACATAGGGAAAAGATAATTGCCATAGATGAAATGTTTGCTAAAGCTTTAGAATATTTTGCTAATACAAACCCAACTGAAAGACAATTTATACCAAAGCAGAGGTCATCAAAGAAATTGAGTAAAATAGTAGCCTATGTAAACAATATTTTATTGCCACAATATATCAACAGCGAAATTGAATTTAAAACATTTCAGAATTTAGTGTACTGTGCAGCATGGACTTCAGCTAAGCTCAACGGAGCCAAAATTGAAATAGCTATACAAGTTGATAATCCGTCAGGACCTGAGAAACAAAAGAAATATAATAAGCCAAAGTGGGAACAAAGATTAGAAAACAAAGTAAGTGAATTAAGAGCAAAAATTGCAAGGCTGACACAATATATTAATGGAAACCGAGGTCAAAAATTAATCAAACACGTAAATTCTATACTCGAACAACATAAAATTCATTCTGTCCACGAAGAACATAACACCAAACACGAACATTTTTTAGACACACTTAAACAAAAACTAAAACTTACTAGTAGTCGGTTAAAAAGATATAGAGCATGCTCTCTACGAAAAACTCAAAACATTTTGTTTTGCTCAAATGAAAAACTTTTCTACCGTAATATAAAAAATCCTTTTAAAAATAAAATCAGCAGTTTGAAAAGCTCCGAAAATAATATCTTACCATCACCGAGAGAATTACATAGTTACTGGTCTACAATATGGGAGAAACCTAAACATTATAATACAGAAGCGGATTGGATCAAAAATCAAATAGACACATCACAGATTAAAGCCATGCAATTTCAACACATCAAGATAGACACTTTCCATAAAGTAATTAAAAAACTGCATAATTGGAAAACACCTGGATCAGATAATATACATAACTATTGGTATAAAAAGTTTACAACTATCCACCCGATTCTGTTTAATTTTGTTAATAAATTCATACAAAGCCCGCATACTGTGCCGCAATACATTAGTTCAGGAATAACGTATATGATACCAAAAGAGCCTAGTAATCTTGACAATCCTGCAAAATATAGACCTATCACATGTTTACAAACATTGTACAAAATAATTACATCTTGCTTAACTGAAACCATTTATGAACACATAGAAGCCAATAACATATTGTCAGAAGAACAAAAAGGTTGTAGGAAATTTAGTCAGGGTTGCAAAGAACAGCTCACAATAGATGCAGTAGTATTAAAGCAGGTACAATCAAAAAGAAAAGATTTATTTAGCATGTACATTGATTATAAGAAAGCTTATGACTCAATCCCGCACACTTGGTTATTAAAAATTTTAGAAATATACAAAATACACCCAAACATAATACAATTTTTACAGGCTGCGATGAAGAATTGGACAACGAAACTTAAAATTAACTCACTAGATGGAATGATAGAAACAGATATTATTGCGATAAGGAGAGGTATTTTTCAAGGGGATGCACTTAGTCCTCTCTGGTTCTGCCTTGCAATAAATCCCTTATCACAAATGTTAAACTCAAAAAACATAGGGTACTCTTTACAATACCATAGAACACAAGATCATCTACATACTCGTACTAACAAGGAAGAAAAAAAACTTAGTCATCTTTTGTATATGGACGATCTAAAACTATATGCTACTACTCAAGATGAATTAGATCAATTAGTTATATTAACGGAAAAATTTTCACGAGATATTGGAAAGGAATTTGGTATTGATAAGTGCAACATTAATTCAGTAAGAGCTGGACAGTATTATGAACATAACTATCAGTTGCAAACAGGAGAGCAAATCAAATCTTTAGAGGAAAATGGAGTGTATAAGTATTTAGGATATAATCAGTCTAAACAAATACATCATAAAGAAATTAAAAATACATTAACAGATCAGTTTCGATATAGACTTCGCTTAGTATTAACATCTCAATTAAATTCGAAGAATTTATTTAAAGCTATTAACACATTTGCAATTCCCATACTAACTTATTCCTTTGGCATAATACACTGGTCCAAAACTGAACTAAAAAAGCTACAACGCGAAATAAATACATCTCTTACGAGGCACCGTAAACACCATCCAAGATCATGCATACAAAGACTAACATTGCCACGAAATGAAGGAGGAAGAGGGGTAATAGACATAGTTAACTTACATAACAGACAAATAACCACACTCAGAAATTACTTTTATGATAAAACAGCAATATCATCACTACACAATGCCATAGTACAGAATGATCATAAATTGACACCGCTTAATATGCATGATAAAACATTGCAAAAAAATGAGTTACTTACAGATAACAACACAAAAATTGACATATGGACCCAAAAGTCTCTACATGGAAGACATCGCCATGATTTGAACCAACCTACAGTAGACAAATTAGCGTCGAACGCATGGCTTCAACGTGGTGAGCTTTTCCCTGAGACTGAGGGTTTTATGTGCGCAATTCAGGACCAAATCATAGAGACACGCAATTTTCAAAAGCATATTATTAAAATAAAAAATTTACATACCGACACATGTAGACGTTGTTGTAATGCTTCAGAAACAATTCAACACATCACTGGTGCCTGTAAAGCGATTGTTCAGACGGACTATAAGTATCGGCATGATCGAGTAGCCAATATCATTCACCAAAAACTTGCCTTTAAGTATAAATTAACTGACCAGCCAACTCAAGTATACTATAAATATAAACCAGAAATAGTCCTTGAAAATACCACTCACAAAATGTATTTTAACAGAGCTATACTTACTGACAAAACAATACACTTTAATAGACCGGATATAACATTAATAGATAAAGCGAATAAATGTGCTCTTATTATTGACATTGCTATACCTAATTCACATAACTTACAGACAACAATTAATGAAAAAATTTCCAAGTACACTGAATTAAAACATGAAATTATTAGAATGTGGAATTTGCATAACGCCATTATAGTCCCTATAGTCCTCTCTACGACTGGTGTAATACCAAAAGCGCTTCATCAATCATTAAAAACTTTAGATTTACCAAAACTAACATATATTCAATTACAAAAAGCAGTTTTACTTAATACTTGTAGAATAGTTAGAAAATTTATCTCCACAGAAAACTACCCATAACCAAACAAGTTCATGGTATCCACTTGGCTTTGTCCCGTGGTAATAACCATTAATCCAGTTTTGTTAAAAACAAACTGAGAAAACGTAGAAAATAATAATAATAATAATAATAATAATTGTGTATATGACCGTATGGTACGTATATATGTATGGTCCGTTTGTGCATATGACCCAACCAAGAAACGTTGCCGGGCTTGGGCGTCTCCCGTTATTTGGCGCCCATAAAATGGATGATGGAAAAAACACGGAAAGGAACAAAACCTGGCAGACCGAGTTCGGTACATCATGCGCTCGAAAATATTTGATGATGCCGAGCTCGAACGACTACGACGTGAGGCTATTCCGTCGTCGAATGAATCGGCTATGGCTGGAGATGCAGCTCCACATTCGACAGACCAGCATCCACACGTGGAAGCCGCCATGGATCTTCCAGTTGTGGTTGATTCGAACGACGATGAAATAGTCTCCCACGAACTAGAGCAAATGAGGAGTATATTGGAAGAGGCGATTTCGGAAACGCGCAGCACCCCTCTCGAAAATCGACCGCGACTTCCCCGCATACCCCTAAGCAAGCGAAATCGAGCTGTCGTGAGGGCTCTTAACCCAATTCTGGTGACCTATTTGGAAGCCAGCCGGGACCTTTGCGAGACGGACTCGATTCTCTTTGGCGCCGCAGTGGCAGTTTGCCGTATTATTGGCGCCAAACTTCCCATGGCTGGACGCGCTACTACACAAAGTAGCGCCATCCCAGCCTGGAGAAAAAGAATCGAGGACCGTATCGCAAAGGCAAGGGCCCTTATCGGCAGACTGACAAGCTTCAGGTCGGGTAATAATAGACCGAGGATTGTGCGCACCGTTAGGATGGCGTTTGCTGGGACAAATATCAGTTTGTCCCAGCCGGATATCACGCAGAAACTAACGGAGCGCATAGACGACCTGAAGCAAAAGATCGCTGCTTGGGGGAAGCGGATTCGACGATTTTCCGAGAGGTCAAGGTGGTTCAACCAGAATCGTCTCTTCCAGAGTGATCAGAAGAGGCTCTATAAATCATTGGAGCGACCAAAGGTATGTGGAGCGGGCCAAGGACCGGATCAGGCTGACATTATCGCATTCTGGCGTGGCCTGTGGTCAGAGCCCGTAAACCACAGCGAGGGCCCTTGGATGGAAGTTGTGGCGAGCCAGGGTGCGAGTGTTGTGCCTATGGACCCCATCACCATAACGCCAGAAGACGTGGCTGAGGCGGTCCGTAGGGCCCCGAACTGGAAAAGTCCGGGGCTCGACGGGCTGCATCATTACTGGCTGAAGGGGTTCATGGTGTGTCACGCTGTGCTCGCCCGACAGTTTCAAGAGGCTCTCGACCAGAAGTCACTCCCGAGCCTCTTCACTACTGGGATCACTCACTTGGTTCCTAAAGATCAGGATACCACAGACCCGAGCAAATACCGCCCCATCACGTGTCTACCCACCATATATAAGACACTGACATCCATTTTGAGCGCGAGAATCACTCGTCACCTGGAGCTAAACCAGGTGATGTCACGCGCTCAAAATGGATGTCGGGGCGGTGGTCGCGGAACTAAGGAACCACTCCTCATTGACGCGGTCATAGGCAAAGTGGTGAAACGCAACCGTCGGAACTTCTCTGCCGCCTGGATAGACTACAGAAAGGCGTTCGACTCGGTGCCCCATACATGGCTAAAGAGGGTCCTCGAGCTGTACAAGATTGACTGTACAGTTAGAGACTTCCTCGGGCAGTGTATGGGGCAGTGGAGTACGATCCTTTGTCATCTGGGCGAGCGGATGACGGCTGCGGAGAACCACATAAGGATAAGAAGGGGTATCTTCCAGGGCGATTGTCTGAGTCCAATCTGGTTCTGCCTCTCTCTGAACCCTCTCAGTACCTTACTGGAGGGCTCCGGGAGGGGATTTCAGCTAAGGAAAGGAGGGACAAAAGTGACCCACCTTTTCTATATGGATGACCTCAAGTTATTCGCCTCCAGTCGCCCCCATCTTATGGAACTGCTAAACATCACTTGTGAATTTAGCAGTTCCATTGGAATGGAGCTGGGGACGGATAAGTGTGCGGTCCTCCATGTGGAGAAGGGTTGCTAACTCTGAGGGCATAGACTTGTCTATGCCCGTCAACTTAAGGACCCTTTCCGAGGCTGAAACATACCGATACCTGGGTATGTCACAGAACATCGGTATCGATGAGGCTGGTATGAAACAGTCAGTTTGCGACGTGTTTTATGCACGCTTGACCAAAGTGCTTAACAGCCTTTTGTCCGGTGTGAATAAGTCACACGCATATAACTGCTGGGTCATGCCTGTCCTCATGTATACCTTTGGCATACTCAGGTGGACTCAGACTGAGCTTAACGCCCTGGATAGAAAAGTCCGCACTACCATGACGTCCCATAGGATGCATCATCCGAGATCGTCGGTAATGAGGCTGTACTTGCCGCGAAAGTATGGTGGGCGTGGCTTTCTGAGCGCGCTAACCATGCATAATCGCGAAGTGTGCAGTCTCCGTCAATACTTCTTGGCGAGATCGGATGATCCATTCTATAATGACGTCATTTCTAGTGATAAAGGGCTTACCCCTCTATCCTTAGCCAACGAGCAATGGCAGGACCCAGCAGTGCTTAGCATTTCCGACCGGGAGACCGTATGGAAGGAGAAGGAGCTCCCTCAACTGGCTACGTTTCGGTGACCTCTTCGGGGAAACCAAGGGTTTTGTCTGTGCAATACAGGATCAGGTTATTAAGACCAACAACTATCGGAGATACATCCTAAAGGATGGCACCGTCGACGTCTGTCGAGCTTGTCGCCATCCAGGGGAGTCACTCAGGCATGTCATCTCCGGTTGTTCGGCGCTTTCTAACTCTGAGTACTTGCACAGGCACAACCTAGTAGCCAGAATTCTACACCAGGAGCTCGCTCTGAAATACGGTCTCGTGGACCGGAAATTACCGTATTACAAGTACTTGCCGGAAGCCGTGCTCGAAAATGACCGCGCCAGGCTCTACTGGGACCGGGCCATCATCACAGACAGGACTATTCTTGCGAATAAGCCTGATATTGTGCTGATGGACCGGGCACAGTCAAGGATATTTTTGGTCGATATTACCATCCCGTATGACGAGAACCTCGTGAGAGCCGAAACAGATAAGCAATCAAAATATCTGGACCTGGCTCGCGAGGTGACCGACATGTGGGGTGGTCTGTCGGCCGAAGTTATTCCTGTAGTCGTCTCTGTGAATGGGCTAATCCCAGTTAGCCTCTCTCGTCATCTGAGGCGACTGGGACTCCGTGACGGACCGCTCCGGGCTCAAATGCAGAAGGCGGTGCTCCTTGATACTGCCCGCATCGTCCGCCGGTTTCTTTCCTTTTCCACCTAACCCTTGGCCGTTTGGTCTCCCCTGCCGAGGGCTTCCATCTGGTTGGGCTTTTATTTATTTATGTAGTTTTGTATTTATTTTATTTTATTGATATTTATGTATATTTATCTTTTCATTTTCGTTTATAATTATATATTTATACATCCCAACCAGATGAGAAAACTATATAGATACCCCACACATAATAATAATAAGTTCTTTATTTCCAAGAGGTTGTACATCACGATATTTGCATAACATTATTTAATAAAGCTACATTAGTACATATACTTGAAAACATAGCATCTGCAGCCGAACTAGGAGACCTGTGCATCAGCTGTCAGCGCCATATCGAAATATTAGGATGCAAGCAAAAGTTAAATAATCAAATTCTATCTAAAAATTTGTACATTCCGCTAATATAACCTAAGTACAATGAAATTAATTGTATCACATATTATGTTTATATACTATGTTACCACTTATTACTAATACCAAGGTACAAACAAAATAATAAATTATACTACTAATGCTGTTCCTCTCTCATAGGATGTGTAATGTATGACTGTAAGAAGTAATGGTGTTATGAGTGTAATGTGTGTGAGCAGTTATGGGAGAGGAGCGTGTAAAATATGTGTCGTGTGTGTGTGTGTGTGTGTGTGTGTGTGTGTGTGTGTGTGTGTGTGTGTGTGTGTGTGTTTGCACACGTGTGTGTGTGTGTGTGTGTGTGTGTGTGTGTGTGTGTGTGTGTGTGTGTGTGTGTCTGGTTATTATGATTTTATACGGGTAGTATTACAGGTGACAGTTATATAAGAATTTATTTTAAGTCTGAATACTAAGCAGGTTTTCAGTTTCATTATAAGTTAATTTTTGTAGGTAATTATGTACAATTTTTTTACAATTTATTTTATTTAGGTGGTAAATGTCCAATGTTTATTTAGTTTATTATATAAGTGTGGTCCCAAAAATGCAAAGAATTTTCTTATAAAAGTTGTTTTAAAATTAGTTGTATCTACGGAAAATTTCCTGCGTTTATTTAAGTTCGATCGGTTGTATACTAATAAGTTATGTTGTTTCTGAATGATCGTTAATATAAACAGTTGTCTTACTGTAAGGACCTGACAGTTATCATAATATATTATTATTTCTTTTTTATAATGATACATTAAATAAAATAAAAAACAATGAAGCAAAATCAACTCTAGCTATCGACATTCTCTTTTTTTTGGAATTAGAAATATTTCTGATGATCTACAAATATTTATTTATTTATTTTTATTTATATATATACTTTTTTTGCCATATGTACTTTTTTTGTTCATTAAAGTGTAATTTAATGAACAAAAAAAGTACATATGGCGGACTTAATGCCATAGGGCATTCTCTCCCAGTCAACCATTAGGCTAAACAGAGATAGACATTATGGAGGCGGTGCAGCAATAATCAAATAGAGAGGATAAAAGAAATAATAATATAAGTAATAAACAATACATAGATATTATATACATACATATATACATACATACATACACTGTATATACATAAATACATAAACATATATATATACATATATATATATATATATATATATATATATATATATATATATATATATATATATATATATATATACAATAGGTTCGTATAAATATTATATATGTAAGACATATATGAAATATATACGAAAAAGAGAGCTTAGTCAATTCAAACTTGCAACGATTTAATCATATACTTACGGACTTGATTTTTAAAGACGAATTTGTTGGGAGCTTTTTTAATGTCAAGAGGGATGTCGTTCCAGAGTCTGACGGCCACGAGGGCGAAAGAGTGAGATAAATAACCGGTACGGTGTAAAGGAGTGAGTAACTTAAGATTGGCCGAGGAACGGAGAGAAAAATTATGAGAATCTCCCATGTATTTAAATTTAGATTTCAGATACTCGGGAGCACATGGATCGTTCAAAATTGAGAAAAGTGTGCAGAGTATTCTAACATATCTGCGCTGACGGATAGGCAACCAGTTTAACTGTGTACGAAAGGAAGATACATGGTCGTATTTACGAAGACCATAAATGTATCTGATGCAGTTGTTAAGCAGACGAAGTATTAAGATGAAGTTGAGACAGGTCTCAACACACATCGACATAATCAATAATCGGTACAATAAGTGATTGGACAAGTATCTATTAACATTAATGATATTTTTGACTGTTTAGAAACTTCAATTTTTACATTATTTTTTCAATAAAAAGATATCATAAATGCTATGAGTATTTTGTTTAGCAGTAAGGATATTTTACATCCAGCCATTATAATGCCACAACAGTTACACCGAAAGCTTGACGTTATAGTCATGTTAGTACATAATTGTAGTGGCTTTTTTCGTCGTCAAAACGTCCAGTAATGAAATTTTGACCCTTATCCTACTGCATACTGATATTTATCACGCGTATTGTATACTGTTTAAAAATATCGATACAATAAATGTCGATACTTTTTTCTCTTCCCCATTGCTATGACTAAGGGCGTAAAATCAGTGTATTGTTTTAAGTGACGTCCCTAATTAGGGGCCACGCCCACCCTTAATTCAGGGCCCTGATTCAGTGTAGTGTAATAGGCGTAGACAGCGAATGCTATAGACAAATTGACATCTTTTGTTGCAGTCACACAAGAGAAAGAGCAACTTACGCCGATGTCATGTTAAGAAATTTTTTGTTTCGCTGAGCGTGCTGTATTTTTTAAGATTAGCAAAATGCTTTGCTAAGCAAAGTTTGACAGCTAATGTGTAGTGAGATATAGTATTTTTATAAAATAGAGTTTACGTGTTTTATGAGTACCCATAACTCGGCAAGTTTCCGGGAATATTTGAGACTCAAAATTCCTTCCTTGATCGCTGTGAATCTCTAAAGGTACTCCAAAACGACAGAAGATTTCATGAACTAGTTTATCTGCAACTGTTGAAGCTTCTTGATTTGGAATGGCGAAGACTTCTGGCCACTTAGTGAAGTAATCCATCACAACCATGAAATACTTGTTACCGCTTTCATTCTCCGGAAACGGCCCCGCCACGTCAATGGCTATTCTCTCCCATGGTGCACCAACATTGTACAACTTCAACGCACCTCTACTACGAGTCTGAGGTCCCTTTACAGCCGCACAACTTGTACATTTGCGACACCAGTCCTCGACGTCGTGTCGACATTGGACCCAGTAAAACCGTTCTCGGATCTTCAGTAGAGTTCGTTTAACCCCCAGATGGCCTCCTGAAGAATCATTATGGTACAGCTGTAGAACATCCGGTACTTTAGCTTTAGGAACAACCATTTGCAAATGACAGCTATCTCCCCGAACATTTTTCCATTTACGGCACAGAACTCCATCCTGAAGCAGCAAGCTGTCCCACTGGGCCCAATAGCTTTTATTGGTCGAACTCATCGCTGCGACGTCGTTCCACTTGGGCTTGGGAGCACTGGCCTTCATCCATTCCAGAATCGGCTTGATGTCCGGATCTTCCTGCTGTGCACGTTGTAAGCTGTCCTTCCACTCGTTGCTGAGGTGGTCTGCCCTGAGCATCCTCACGGATACCACTTCCTTACTCTCTTGCCTAGTACAATGTTTGCAATCTTCAGGACAAGGTCTTCTTGACAATGCATCTGCGTTGCCATGAGATTTCCCGCTACGATGTCTGATAGTAAAGTCGTATCCCGGCTGCTGCTGGGTGGTGATGTTAGCCGATTAGAGATTGTTCACCTTACCTTTTTAGGGTTCGCTTAGGGCAGCTGGATCGAAGATGGCCCCTTTCCCCACAGCCATAGCACCTAGGGCTGTATCCTTTATTGTGGTCGCGAACCGTAACTGCTGCTACCTCCCTAGCGTAAGGGGCGCGATGATCCTGCCGCCGCCAGGTGGTGCCGTTAGCTGCACTACCCTCTCGAGATCGATCAACTTCCTTTTCTACTACATGACGTCGACTTAGGCGCGTAACAGTAATATTTGTTCGAATTGAAAAATATGTATTATATAAAAGTACCCAGTTGACCGAGCTTTGCTCGGTATTTTTCGCTCGGTTTTTTTTAATTCATGTGCTTTGGAAATTATATTGAGATACAAATTACTAGTCGTTCACTTCAAGAATGCCGTTACCTCCCGCCGCGCCCCCTCATTCCGCGCCTCAAGCGTCGCCCTTTTAGTACCGATAGCAACGTCGAAGTGTACTTACGTCCGTTTTTTATGCTCCCGTACGTTCTCTAGTATGTTACTGTTTTTGCTGTTGTTTTTGTTACTGTTGATTTTTTGTTTTTGGTTGATATTCGTTAATTTTAAACAAGCGATTTCGAAAATCTTTAATTCGATATATTTAAAATGTAAAATAAGACTATAAAAAAATATTTTATTTTATCGAACACGTTATTATTTCATCATCATCATCATTCAAAAAATATTTTATTTCATCGAACACGTTATTATTTAACTTTATTGAAAATATGAATACTAAAAAACATAAACATGATGACTTTTTTCGTCTACGGTACCGTCAGCTGTGCCGTCGTAACGGTCTACGACGGCAAACTCGAAATGAACGCGTAGTACATACTGATGAAATACGAATAATATTTTTGATCTTAGCGACATAATAGAAAAAAATGAACTGGTTATTTTAATAAAAAATCATGAGTGCAATTAGTTTAATTTAAATTTTCGTCTTTTAAAAAATACTAAAAAAAGGGCTCGAAAAAATAGATTTTCTAAAAAAGAAACGAACTTGAAAAAAAAATTTAAAAGTCAGTCGGTCAGTCTGGGCTCGAACCATGGTATTACGATTTTCAAACCGCCCAATATACCAATTAAGCTATTTGTAATCATTAATAAACTGTCAAAATTTACCTTCTTATTCTAACGATATTGTAGCAGTTTTTCATTGCCTAAAAACACGGACAAAAAGACATTTTCTAAAAATAAATCCTAGCTAGATCGATTTATTGCCCCCGAAACTCCCTGCACACAAAACTTTATGAAAATCGTTGGAGCCGTTTCCGAGATTCCGATTATATATATATATATATATATATATATATATATATATATATATATATATATATATATATATATATATATATATATATACACAAGAATTACTCGTTTAAAGGTATAGGATAGATTTCGTTTGATTTATTTTATTTATCATACATCATTTATTGTAATGTAAAGATAATTCATCAAAATAACTTTTTCATTAGTGTCGCCAGGGATGGAACTCGGGTTGCTCGGGGTTGCCCGGGTTGCGTTTACGGCGAACATTTTGTCCTTGAGCTTGGCTCATATCTTTTTTGTTTCTATTTTATAATAAGGTTACCTCCACACTAAGAATGTTTCCTACGTATATTGCGGATGCAGTTAACAAGAACGAATTAAATTTCACAAGGACAAATATCCAGACCCGGTATAATTATTTTAGATTTTTTTCCATATCGAACTTGCGGCTCTTGGAGTTAAACTTATTGCTAAGCTACTCCGCTATGGAGCCGTCAAGTAAAGTTTTTATAGAGATAAATATTTTAGTTATAAATTGCTTAGTATTAAATAAACTTATAAAGTCATTAATAATTAAATTAAATAACATCATTTACAAAGTATCAGTGTGGCAGATTTAGCATACGAATCGCTCATTTTCGGATAGATCCTGCTGTTGACCTTCTACCGTCGACTAGTGGTCAAGAGCCAGTTGAAATAATTAACCCCCATTGCATTTGAAACCAAGCAAAAAATTAAAAACCTTCATACGAAGCTTGTTTCGTTGAAAGGACAATTAATCAATAAAAGCTTATTAATAATAAATACGTTGTATTATTTACTCACGAAGTCAGAACATAAGAAATGGCAATTATTTAGAACCATATCATCATTACCCATCCTCTACCTTCTGCCCTCATCGCAATTGATTTAAGTTTTGCAGAATGGCTTCTCCTCCGCATCGCATGCCTATAGCGTGGTAATGCCATGCTGCAGTTATATTAGGCCAAAGTGCGCAAATTGCGCTAAAAGCCATACGCCCAACGATCGCCGCTGCCCGGTCCTGAGGAAGATTGCCAGGAAGCAGGGGATCGTTCTACCTGGGCTACTCCCGGAGAACCCTAAGAGGATCCCCCAGAGTCGCCCAAAGGCTGTTACCATACAGGAGGAAAGAGGGGTGGACCACAATCCCAGAGGAAAGGGTAGGCAACCTTGGATCCAGATCCAGATTGGACCAATCACCAGAGGAAAGGGATGGAAACGGTGGAACCCATAGAGCAAAGAGCAACCACCGGGGCGACTCTCCGACCTCCTGCCAATGACGCCACTGAGAGGCAACCCTCCCAAAGGAAGAGGCGGAGGAACAGGAGTAGGAAAACGGAACAGCCTCCTCCTCAGGCTGTGAATACCTCTACCCCTAGAACTACAGGACCGATAGCCTCGCAGGCGCAGGTTACTACTACAAGACCACCACCGACAACCACGACGGGTAGAGCAACGGAGAGGGCCCTACCAGAAAGGAGAGCCCGCTCTACTTACAGAGCACGCTCTACCCAAAGAGAAAAGACCACCCTAAATGCCCCGAGACCAGTGCCTTCACAGCGTAGTGCAGAACGCAGACCACCAACGTCCGGCTTCGAGACGGCTGATGCCATCCACAGATTGGTAGGTATAGCCATCGAAGTCGGAATACAAGTCCTGGCCGACATAAGGGCCGGGACAGACCCCGTTACCGCCGTCATGAAGGCGCTGGCATCACTACTGGCAAGGCATTACGGAGGATAGTAACCTGAGTCTGCTTTACTGGAACCCGGACGGGATTCGTCAAAGGATCCACGAACTCCGCACGGTCACCCAGCAACAGGACATCCAGGTGATCTTGCTGGGTGAAACCAAATTACGACCTACAACGCATCTTAAGCTGCCTAATTACATCATCTACAGGAGGGACGAGGTCGATCCTCAAGGGGTCGCTTGTAGAGGGACAGCGATCCTGGTGAGGAGAGACATCGTCCACCAGGAGTTGGACCTGCCAGACTTCCAGACGATGCGTTCAATCGGCATAAAAATGGAGACGGCGGGCGAGGAACTAAGGATCTTTGCAGCATACCACCCGCCAAGGACTCCATTTCACTCCTCAGACATCCGGACGGTAATGGAAGGTACGGCACCCACCATCATCGCCGGGGACCTGAATGCCAAACACCCGGCGTGGGGGTCCAGAGTGATCACCCCGCCGGGTCGTGAACTTTACGACGACGCAGAGAGCCATGATTACGACGTTCTAGGTCCCGAGGAACCGACGCACATCCCTACTGACCCTAGGAAGCGTCCGGATGTATTAGACATCGTGCTCACTAGGAACGTCAACCATCCAGTAGTGGTAGAAGTGCTGTACGACCTGAATACACAGCACCTCCCGATCCTGATAACCCTTGGCACTAAGGCAGTGACTTCACCGCCCAGAGCTGTCAAGACCAAGATCGACTGGAGGCTCTACTACCAACACCTGCAGGAGAGACCTCCAGTCCATACACCGATCAACTCAGCGGACGACGTAGAGGCCGCTGTAACTAGAATAACCACGTGTATCCAGGAGGCCCTCAACGTGGCCTCTACGATCGTCCCTCTCACGGGGAGAAAAGAGGAGCTGCCGCTAAGAATACACGTGAAGCTAAACCACAAAAGAGCGCTGAGAAAGCTCTGGGCGCGCACTCGCTGCCCTAGAGTAAAAAGAAAATGAAACACCTCGTCAGACGAACTGTCGGTTGCAATACAGGCCCACAGAGGAGAGGCCTGGGAGCGGCGCATATGGAAGGCAGATGAACATCATGCGTCGCTCTACAAATTGAACCGGCAGTTAACGAAAACTCGACCACCTGTTTGCCCGCTGACCAACAACGTTGGCATTCAACGTTACGATGCCAAGGGAAGAGCGGATATCCTAGCTGAGCACTTCGAGGAGCAGTTTACGCCGAACCCAGCAAGTGCGGAGTTCCTGGAAATCCATACTCGGTAAGAGAGCCGCGTGCAGGAGCCCCTGTCGTCGCCCGCGCCACCGCTTGCAGGAGAGTGGTTCATCTCCTCCGCTGAACTGCGGAGGACAGTAACCCGCCTGCAACCGAGGAAGGCGCCGGGGCACGACGAGATTACCAACGCTGCACTACGACAGCTGCCCAATAGAGTCCTAGGAGAGATAGGTCGGCTCTACAACGGCATATTGCGGACATCCCACTTCCCGGAGCACTGGAAGAAAGGCAAAGTTATCGTCTTGCCGAAACCCGGGAAGGACAGGCGTAGAGCTGCCAATTACAGGCCGATCACGCTGCTACCACATATAGCTAAACTGTGCGAAAGATTACTGTTAAGACGTCTCCACCCGTGCATCCAACTTCGGGCGGAGCAACATGGATTCAGGAGGGGTCACTCTACAGCAACAAGCTGACTAGAGTGCTGCACCTGCTTGCGGCCGAGCACAACCGCGGCCGCATATCGTTGGGCGTCTTTCTCGATATCGAGAAGGCGTTCGACCGGGTGTGGCACACAGGACTACTCTTTAAATTAGACGATCAAATAAGTATCCCTCCTGCTATATTGTGGCTAGTGGCGTCTTTCCTCGTAGACAGGAAGTTCTACGTCTGTGTAGAGGACGCCGAGTCGGCAATAAAACCCATTACAGCTGGTGTGCCACAGGGCAGCTGTCTGTCTCCAGCCCTGTACGCGGCGTACACTAATGACATACCCACCCTGGCAGGACACTTGCACGAATGGGAGGACGACGTCGAACTAGCGCTTTTTGCGGATGACAGCGCATACTTCACGTCGTCCAGAAGAGCCCACATTGCAGCTGCCAGGATGCAACATCTGCTGGACCTGCTGCCACCATGGTTGGATGAGTGGAGGATGGCCGTCAATGTTAGCAAGACGACCGCTCTACTCACTCACCGCTATAGAAATCTACCACCACCGCTAACCCTCGGAGGCCAGGAGATCGCATATGAGAAGGCCGTGACCTACCTTGGATGCCGGATTGACAGGATGTTGCGTATGACTGCACACGTCGACTTTGCTATACGCAAAGCTCGATGTGCGCGGGCATTGCTCCGCCCTGTCCTGACATCCAAGTTACCGACAAAGTCGAAGTTAACCATCTACAAAATATATATAAGACCCCTGCTAACATACGCTGCTCCGGCCTGGTATGCACTCCTGAGCGATCATCAGAAGCGGCGACTTCAGGCCCAGCAGAGTTTGTCATTACGAACTATAGTCGGTGCGGGTCGCTACGTCCGGAATGACGTCATAGCAGCCAACCTAAAGATAGAGAGCCTGCAAGAATTCGTGGTCCGGGTGGCGCGTGGTATGTTCGACCGCGCCGACAACGGGCCACAGGAACACCTCAACGGCTTCGCGCCGTTGCACTCACGGCCGCTGGACGGGCGACCCTATCCAAGAGAACTCCTCCCTATATAGATTAGGGAGTCGAGTAAACCCCACAATGCCGCAGAAAGGCCAACTCCGACAAAATAAATTGTGTTAAACACAAAATTATAGACAACCATCCTTAATGATAAATTTAACCGACTGCGACAAAAGTCGCCAAAACAACATGCCTTTACCACCAAGGCGCCCAGGACCGGCACACTGTAGTGTGCCGTGAGGAACATCCGTTTAAAGGGGTACACCCCGAGGCCCGAGACCTGCACGGCATTATGCCCTGCAGAGGACAACAACGACGAGTTATATTAGTAGTATAGCTGTAGCATGAATGGGTCGGCTCGAACGGGGAAGGACCACGCTCTCACAGAATATCAGCGTAAAATAGTAGCTTAATGCTGCTGTGTTTCCTAGGGTGAATGAAGAAAACCGGAGACCCTTTTACTGGAAACGAGGCATTCCATGTTAGTCCTCATGGCTGACAACGCATCTGCATTTTGATTTTTAATTGAGGATAGATGTAGATGACGAGGGGCCACAGCAACCATTTATTAACAGGTGGACTGTGTGCTCGTTTGTCACCTTACCCTAAAAAAAACCTATCGATGATAATCGGTAATAGCAGTGTCCCTTTACGTACTCATTTCTTATTTTATAACTAGTTGTGGGGTAATTTTTTCCTCACATTTTTAATCCTAAATATAGTGACGTATTTTTTTGTCTCTTTTTGCGACACGCTTTGCCGCCACCTATGGCATTCTCTGTCTACGGTAATAGGTCTACTAGCTATGGAGTGTAGAAGTAAGGAATACCAACTCCCATAGTAGAACAGTTGAAAAAGATGCCAGCTGTAAGCAGTAAATAACAGTTCAATAACTATCAAAAACTCTCCACAACAGCTCTGAAGTAGCTACTGGGATGAAAGGAACGTAGCAGTTGTCGACGGTTTAAGTGTGGTGCTAAACTGCTCAGTAGCTCTAAAATCTAAAATAATTTTATTTAGTAAATATGACCTCGAAAAAGTCGTCTATCCCACTAATATTTTTCGGTGCGTTCTTTAAAATTTACCCCATAGATATAGTGGCGCCACCCTTATTTAATGGTTTTATGGACACTTTTTAATACAGTGTCTGTACTCCTTACTTCTACACTCCATACTATTAGCTCGTAGACAGAGAAACCTATAGACAAATTGACGCCTTCTTTCGCATTCGCACACGAAAAAGATAGATTTATGCACACGTCTTGCATAGAAATGAGACAGAGCGGTGTGATTGTTTGTTCCTTTCTCCGTGCCGGTTTTCTGTTTAGCAAACTACACTTTGCTAAACAACTTTGACAGTTCGTAGCGATCTAACGAGTTTACAAGTTGGTTTAAGTGAAAAAAAAGTGTTTTGTGAGCTTAAGATTGGTGAATCTTGTTCAGTTCAGTTCTTAGAACAATTAAAAAATTTATCTCAATATGTTTAAAAGTCATAATGATTATTGGATAACCTAAACCTACGTTATCGTCCTTACTCACTCTAGGCCACGCTAATCATTAGTCTATAGGTATCTCTGTTTATGTCGTAGACCGAGAAACCTATAGACCGTAGATGCACAGACCGCGGCCCGCGGGCCGCATGCGGCTTGCCGGCCGAATACTGGTGGCCCGCCGACAGCAAAAATAATACTCTCGTACATTCGAAAAATATTGAATTATATTCCAGAATAAAACCAAAAAGAAATATGTTCAAAAAGTAATTTGAATCTCGCGCGCGCACTCTTAAGTGCGCTTATCGGTGCGCCGTGCATGCGTCGGTAAGAACTGTCGGTATTGTTCGTGCTGATCTTGGTTAAATTCGTTTTCTTGAGGAACCGCCGCGGCCGGCGGCGCGGCGACGACGGCAGCGCGGTGGCGGCTTATCCACGGGTTGTATTGTTAGAGCAAGCGAGATAGCAATAGTCCCGAATTCTCGATTGCTCGCGTAGGTAGATACACGAAGCTTCCAGAGTCGGTTTCGTGATTTCTTCAGACAGTTTTCGACTCTATACGCGCGGTATAAAAGCCACGCTAACCGCAGCGACCGACAGTTCGGTTTTAATTTGAGTGAAGTGTCAATAGTTCTAGTGTAGATTTTAACTCGACAAGCCGGTGTCATATATTTTGATCCACATTCAACGTAGATTTCCCGTCAAGTGCCGTGTATAATTGTGTTGTGAAATCGTAAGTGAAACTCTGTTATTAATAAGTGTTTCCCTACCTATTTAATCAATTATTTTTGGTAATTTAAAAAAGGATGGGTAATTTAAGTAGGTACTGTAATTGATTTTAGATCCTAGCCAGAATTAGAACGCAACATGGACAAGCCAGGACCTAGTAAAAAAACGTAAGGTTAAAGATGAAAATCGGCAGTTTCAAGAAATTTGGACTGAGAAATACTTTTTTGTATGGTCGCATTACAAAGTCGTTTGTTTAATTTGGAGGAGTTCTGTTGCGATTGCAAAGGAATATAATGTAAAAAGGCACTATAAAACACAGCATCCTACTTTTACCAAGTTTACAGGCGAATTAAGAAAGCAAAAAATGTTGTCTTTAAAACGGGAGCTTATTGGTCAGCAAGCTATGTTTACAAAACCCATTCAAGATTCAGAAACAGCTACAGAAGTTAGTTCTCGAATGATAGCAAAGCGAAGTCGCCCCTTCAATGATGGGGATTTTGTAAAAGAATGCATAGAAATTGCCGCTAAGAAAATGTGTCCAGAAGCAGCAAAAAAGTTTGAGAAAATTCAACTGAGTCGTATGACTATCCAAAGACGAATTATGTCTTTGTCAGGTAATATTGCGGAACAATTAAATGAAAAAACTAAGAACATTGATTTTTTTTTCATTAGCACGAATCCACTGATATTAGTTCCACAGCTCAACTTCTGATATTCATACGAGGTATTACTCAAGATTTTGAAGTCTTAGAAGAGTTATTAGGAATGTGTTCATTGAAAGGTCAAACCAGAGGAGTTGATATACTCAATGTACTTTTGGATGAGTGTTCAAAAACTGATTTGTACTTATCAAAATTATCGGGAGTTGCAACTGACGGTGCTCCTTCGATGGTTGGTGTCAATTCTGGGCTAATTACTTTGCTGAAAAAGCATCTGCAAGAAAAAAACATAAACTGAAGATCTCATGCAGTTTCAATTGCATTATACACCAAGAAGCCCTCTGTTCTAAAAAAATTGAATTTAAAAATATCATGAAAGTGGTAGTTTCGACTGTGAATTTCATAAAATCACGAGGACTCAATCACAGGCAATTCAAACAATTCCTTGATGAAATCGAAAGCGAATATAGAGATTTACTGTATTATACAGAAGTAAGGTGGCTAAGTCGTGGATTGACACTGGAACGATTTCTAAATTTAATAGAAGAAATTGGAATATTTCTGGTGGAAAAGCAAAGGGATGTTCCGGAACTTAAAAATCCTGATTGGTTGTGTGATATGGCTTTTTAGTTGATATTACAAATCATTTGAATGTCTTGAACACACGGCTTCCAGGCAAAAATCAACTGATATCCCAGCTCTACGCTCTTGTATCATCCTTTCAATGCAAGCTGACTCTTTTTAGATCGCAATTGAATTCTGGAAATTACAATCATTTTCCGAATTATAAGAAAATGGCTGAAAAATTCAACAATACTGCGATTAATTTCAATTATGTAGGAAAGCTAGATATTTTGATTCAATCTTTTCAAGACAGATTTTCGGAGTTTAAAAAAGTGAAACCTCTGTTGGACATATTCAGCAATCCTTTCACGATTTCAGTTGAAAATGCGCCAGAGTCAATGCAGTTAGAAATTATCGACATTCAAAACGACCAAGATTTACGCAACAAATTCAACGAAGGAGACTTGCTGAACTTTTACCGCTGCATTGATAAAAATACGTACAAAGAGTTGCGCATAAACGCTCTGAAATGTGCCACCTTATTTGGTTCTACCTATATATGTGAACAAACCTTTTCAATACTAAATAATAATAAAACAAAAATCGAAAACGCCTTGCAAATGAAAGTTTGGAAACAGTTTTACGTGTTACTACAAGTAAATTTGAGCCAAATATAAAAAAAGATTGTAAGCACTATGCAGTGCCACGCTTCAAATTAATAAATTCTTTTCAATTTTAATACATTATTATCAATTACTTATTGTCTTTAATTATCTATACTTCTGGCGGCCCGCCATCAGTTCATAATTTGCCCGAGAGGCCCCAAGTCTTAATAAGTCTGTGCATCACTGATATAGACAAATTGACGCCTTCTTTCGCATTCGCACACGAAAAAGATAGATTTATGCATACTTCTTGCATAGAAATGAGACAGAGCAGTGTGATTGTTTGTCCCTTTTTGCGTGCTGGTTTTTTTATTTAGCAAACTACACTTTGCTAAACAACTTTGACAGTTCGTAGCGATCTAACGAGTTTACAAGTTGGTTTAAGTGAGAAAAAAGTGTTTTGTGAGCTTAAGATTGGTGAATCTTGTTCAGTTCAGTTCTTAGAACAAAAAATTTTTTATCTAAATATGTTTAAAGGTCATAAAGATTATTGTATAACCTATAACTATGTTATTGTTCTTTCTCACTCGAGGCCACGCTAATCACTAGTCTATAGGTTTCTCTGTCTACGGTTTACGCATTAGCTACTTCAGTGATAGATAATACACAATATACCAGAGACTTCAGGTTATGTACACCTGGCAACATTAATTCTAAAATTTATTTCAATTAAAAAATATAATTGTCTATGGACAATGTGCTTTACTTTACTCCAGCAGCAGACGGATTTTTCCAATTAATTTCTGTTACAGTGATAATTACTTACCACTGCCTATTAATCTAGTGCCAATGACATTTTACTCATTAGTGTATATATTTAGTATAACTAAAAACATATCCATAGCGTGTACAAATATTGTGTGACAATGTACTCCGGTAAAAATGCGGTAAACCCCGCATATCCCACGCAGTGGGCCTTGAACCCTACTGCGTATCAAAATATAGATTCTAGTCAAGTAGACTGGGCTGCATTAGCTCAACAATGGATAGCGATGAAAGAAGCAGCGGCAATTGTTGCCGCACCACAACCTCCCGCAAAACCCGACATAGAAGGTGGCGAAGCTCCCATGGAAGTTGAAAATCCTGACACCAATTGCGAGAGTATCGTACCACCAGGAGCAGAATGGAACGCCGCTACAAATTCTTGGGGAAACACTTGGAATCAATGGGGTATGTTAAATAGGCACGAACCCAAGTTATTAATTAATGCCACTTCCTTTTATTTATATATTAAGCACTTAAAATACTTGGAATTTTAGATTAATGAAATGCATAACATAGGTAAAATCAAATTTTTATTCAGTTTAATCAAGTCATCTCATAAAAATTTATTCTATTCAAATCATTATTTTTTTAAGCTCAAAGTTGTTCAGTAGACTATGAAGAAGAGTAAGCTTAAAAATGAAATAAAGCCTAGTTCCAATAAAATAATGTATTTTATAACTTATGCTGTTACTGTTTAGAATAAATACATAATATAGAAATGTTTTATAGGAACCTGAATAACCAACAATCTAATAAATCAATGGGCACAGATGGTAATGGGCCTGCTTAAAGCTTGAGGAGCTATTGTTAGGAAAGAAGGGTTCTCGAGTAGTTCAGCAGTAACTGTTAATAACTGATTAATGTATGTATTATGATTAAATCAAAAAGTAAGTCCAAGACATGAAACTAAACTGAATAAGGTTATATTATATACTCCCTTCAGTGTCAGAATGGCATACACCGGACTGTCCAAACAGTCTGGTCCAAGTGTTGCTGGTTTCGTAACCTGTTCATATTTATGGAAAGACTTCTGGATAAAGCTAGATAACAAATAATCTGTTATCTGTAATTCGTTGACATATATGAATATTTGCCAGTTGAAAATTGTCAATTAAATTGCGCCAATTCGTTCCTTGTTCATTTAATTTCGTATTTAGTGTTTTCTTATTTATTATTGGTGAAAACATCAGAGTAGCACACAGTTTTGTGTGTTTTAATTCACTTTTGTTGCATGATTAATGTTTCTTTTAGTTTTTATCAAAATGTAGGTACCCACATTATTCTTATGTAACCACTCAAGCGTCCAAGCCACGCAAGTGACTCTCGCTCCACCTGTCTGCATATTAAATGTCACTTTTTTATTACAACCTTGCGAGACACTCAACAAAAACTATTACTTCTGTAAAACTACTATAGCTACATTCAAATAGAGAAGATTCACAAAAAGCTCAAGAAGGGTAGTATTTCATATTGTTAAAACAAAATTGCTCTAATTAAAAATAAAAGATGAAAATAAGTCCTAAATTTGGGAATATCAAAAGAATTATAGTATTTATTTTTTATTTTGAGTTTTACAAGAAAAGTATAATAGTTACTGGAGACAATTATTTTATGTTATAATAGTACATGATATACCCTTTAAAATAACACCAATATCTCAATATTATTTACTCAATATAGATAAATATATAACATTTACTCAATATAAATATTCACTCCCCAATGCAATCATAAATTGCATGAGTTGCATTTTAATCATTTTTAAACACATTTCAACATATTTCTTTTATTAATGGCTATTATCATGTTAATAGTGAAGCATTATTTTATATTTGGCATTTATTTAACAAAAACAACCGATTGGAATATATTTTAAACAACATATAATAAGAAACGAAGATCGCATATAGTGATTAAAATTTCGAGCTAAATTATTATATGCAAACATTTTGGAACTGTCCTAATGATACATATTTCCTAAAGATAATATCTTAACAATCAATTTGATGTACAATAACATAAGAAATAATGTATAAAAGCAGAAAATTAATCACATCTTTGATTAAGCTCCACATGCTTTAACAGTCCACAAACAAAAATGAACTATTATTTTCCACTTTTTAATTTCTGTATATTTTGTTGCCATTGCAAAGATAAAATTCACTCTCATGGATGACACATTTCAAACAGCACCATCTCTTATTTTTCTACTATATTATTAACATCGTTTTTTATCGCTGTACACATTTAAAGTGAACGACGTTGTTTGGGAACTGTAGTCACCATGGACAGTTGACGCAAGATTTTTTTTTGGGGACTACAGTCACCTTGGATGATCAAGTGGATAATATGAGAAAACATGAATTAAGTAAAATATAAAACTAGCCCGGGCAGTATTAAATCGCCTCAATGGTGTTTACTGTTGAGGGCAGTATTAAATAGCCTCATGTATTGTTTTTATACGTGGTAGAGCCATACTGCAGTTATATTAGTAGTATAGTTGTAGCACAAATGGGTCAGATATATATATGGGAAGAGATATTGTAATGATTTTTATATTACCTACACATTAAATAAAACTGCTTTTGTGGATTTTTGTCATATTTAATTTAACTTATTTTCCTCTCCCGACATTTTGAGTGCTTTGCAGCACCCATGTTCATGGGTGAACTGAGATGTTTGATGTTGACATTGATATTATAGTAAGCTAAAGTATCTTCAGCTTTCAATTATTAATTTGATCTAATCTACCCAGATGAGCTTGCTGTATCTTGAAGTTTTGCAGTGGTGTACTTGGGTTTGCATTTGATTTTATTAATTATAAGATCCGAAATAGGTGGTAGCACCCAACCCCCTTATCTATTGGAATTAGGATTTTCGTATAGGTATACCTAATTCTTGATTATGGTTGATTATGCTTAATGGTATCTGACCGAATGTGATGTCAGATACCATTCAATGGGTAATCAAAAAATAAATTTATATTGTACTTGTAAAGAATTAGTGACCTATAGTATAGTACAGTGTTACTGTTTCTAATAACACATCTACTTAAAGTCTCTTTGGTGCATGTAACTGAATTTGTGAAACATTTACTAAATATTTAAGGCTGGGGATGGCAAGGAAATGATCCAAAAATGGCAGGTGATCCATCTATGACAATGACACCTATGATGGATGGGTATCCAGTTGCGCCTGACAATGCTTCAGCTATGCCAGGGTAAGAAATATTTTTTTAATAAATTCTAATTCATGTAATTATGTTTTATGTGGTAGAGCCACACTGCAGTTGTATGTTGGGATATTATGGTTGTAGCACTAATGGGTCGGCCGACCAGAGAAGAACCACACACAAAATAGCAGCTCAATACTGCTATGTTTTGTATGGTAAGTGTAAAGAACCAGAGACCCTATTTACTGGAAACAAGGCATTCCATCTTAGTCCTCAGGGGTGACAATGTATCTGCCTATGGGCCATAGCATCCATTTACCATCAGGTGGACTGTGTGCTCGTTTCTAACCCTAATTCTATTTTAAGCTATTGCATAGCTTTTATCGCGGGCTTTGAGCGCGGCGACCGAATCAAGAAATTCCGTAACGAAAAAAACCTAAGACCCGAAAACCTAACATTGTCTAACATCGTTTAAGTTCGGCAGACTTCGGCACGGTGTTTGTGTGCGTACTACTAGACGTATGCGTGTAGACTAGTTGCATGTATTGTAAGATAATAAAAATATTTAAAACAATAATATAGTTTATTGCAAGAAGAATATTCTTTGGATTTATATGAGTCTTCGTCATGCTAGCAAATTTTATGAATTTGGAGTATTTAATAAACACAGACTTTATAGAAAATTATCGTTTGTCGGAAGAACTCGTTAATTACCGTAAACCTATAGTTTCAATGATAAAAGTTCCTGAATAACCTACATCTATATATATTATTATATATTAACTTCTCATTTTTTCAATAAAAGAAAAAAATATTGTTTTCTTATCGGTCACCACGCTCAAAAAGTGTAACTTGAATTAATATCAAAGAAAAAACTTGAATTGATATCATAAAAGAGAAAAAAAATACTGCATAAATAAAATAACGAAATAATTATAATTGCGTAAGTTGAGCAAAATGCTATGCAATAGCTTTACTGCGGCAGTCCCCGAGTGCCACATGTATTTTTTTTTAAATATTGTTAAATTAATTAATTTGTATTGTCACATAACACTGACAAAAAAATTAACCAATCTCTCAAAGGTTATCAAATAATTGGTATTCTGCTTCTAACCATTGACTGTAAACCCCCATCAACCCTAAAAACCCATCTGTGAGTTGTCAGAGTGATGTTTGTCGAATGACTATATTATGTATGACATTGCAATAAGACCACTATTAAAATCAAAATATTAAATAAATCATTATATTAAATGCAATAATCAGAGAACTTGTTTTATTTTAATGATTATCTTAATGTTTTGATTTTTCCATTTGTATGTTGCTTCATAATTAGTGAAATTTAAAAATAAACTAAATGTTGCTTTTGTTATACACTAAATTAAGTATTAGATAATATGTTTTACTTTTATAGATACACAACAACAGGGGCAGTGGCTACACCAACATTCCAGCATGGCTATTGGACAGCTCCACAAGTAGAACAATCAAACAGTCGAAGTAGTAGTAGAAGTCGAGACAATCGATCTAAAAGTAAAAACAGAGATTCTAAATCATCCAGAAATAGATCTCACAGGTAAATTTTGACAAAAGTGCTGAATCGATTAGTCAGTTTTTTTCGCGATTTATTCTGATTTCATTTTTCATTTCATGATATATAACAAAAGCTTGCTGTGTATTGGGAGCATAAGAGAGTGTACTACCCCATATCATCAGCATTTTCCTGATATTTAACTTATAATAATAGAACAATAATGTTTCTAACCGCCTGCCAAGTGGGGAGATATTTGACTACCATGACAAATATCCTACCTATGAGGGGGGGATCCAATCCAATCTATGAGAGGGGTCTATTAGGAGTGTAATAAATGTAACTGGCTGCTGTGACCGAAAATTGGTCTGTATTACATTATTATCTCATCCATTTGCTACATAATTTATTGGACAATGAATTTATGTCGGCTCCGTGGCGCAGTGGCTTAGCAATGAGTGGCTGCGCTGGGGGTTGCGGGTTCGAATCCCGCACGCAACAAGCATTGGTATGGCCTACAAATAATTGTTACGGGTCTGGATGTTTGTCCTTGTGCGATTTATGTTTGTAAACTGCCTCCACGATACAGGAGGAAATCGGAGTGTAACATTTTTAAAATAAAAATACTGTATACTAACAATACTAGGGTGTTGTGCATATTATTTTATTTTCTAGTGTTACACTAACTAGTTTTAGGGTTGCAATGGATAGGGATATGAATATCTTTTAATTTCTGCACGCTAGTAAGTGTATACATGAAAAGATTATATTCAGAAGTGGAATGAAAGGCTGATAAAGAAGACATACCCTAATGCTAGTTACAGGTATAGTTACTAACCAAAAAAAATATAACTGTGGTGTCATTAGCACATAGTATAGCTTGATATGTTCCTGTTTAGTTTGTATGTATCACTATAGTATAGTGTACAGCGCCGCCGAACATCATAGATATACAATCAACAAATTACAGATTAGCATATATGAATGATGTCATACTTTGGAATTTTAGTGTTGTTAATTAGCTATATTTCTTAATTTCTCTTTATAAATTATTTAAAAATGTGTTCTTATGCCATTTTAGGGTAGGTAGGTTGGTTAAATAAATGTATTTCCTATTTATCACAACAAGGTAACATTGGTGCTATTACTGATTGAACATGACATTAGTAATAATAAAAATGGAACATATTTTAAACAAATTAAAACACATTTCTGCTACACTACATACCAAATTAAATTTTAAAGATATTATTGTGATTTTAGATTCCAAAAAATAATTGCATGTATCTTCCATCCGATCTATTAGATCCTGTCAATGTCCACTGTGGAACAGCCCCCCCCCCCCCCATAGATTGCCTCATAGCTCATAGGGAGTATATTTGACATAGTTGCCACACTTGGCAGGCGGATTGGCAACCACAGTTTTTTTTTTAAATTAAAACTATGTTGTTAATATAATAAAGAGGGTGCTGCGTCCTGTCTCCTGTTTATGTTTCTGTTAAGACTTGGGGTAGTAGTAGAATGTTCTTATGATGCCACTACACAGTAATCTTAGTGAGAACATAAACCATCATAAAATTCTGGTGATAGACTTGTTCTGACATCATATTTGTTGCATTTCAGATCAATGATTTCATCGACCTCTTCCAAGATACACTTAGCACAATATTTAATTTCATGTACCCAGTGTCTACCAACCCAGACCCTGTATGTTACATTGGCGTCAGCATAGCCTCTACTTCCAGTCACGCGTTTACTTCAAAAGTTGTCCCTTTCTGTTATTGATGTTCAATGAAACATGATTAAGTATTATCTTGTTACATCTGCCAAGCATTTTCTAAAGGAGTTAGAAAATGCTAGTATAGGCACACTACCATTTTAATTTTAAATTCACACCTAAATTGAATACTTAACTGAGTCAATAATTTATGATAACATTAACTTTATTATATTCACAGAGAAAAAGTTCCAGTTATACCTCCAGTAATGGATCATATTGACATGCCTGCAATGAGTGGAACTACAGCCACTATAGATGCTGCTAAAAGAAGACAGCTTCCTGCATGGATAAGAGAAGGTAATTCATTATTATAGCTTTTCATTTCAAATTTAAATAAATCTTATTATGTTATTTATTATTGGATCTGCTTGAAATCCATATGAGACTATTGAAAGTATACACTATTAGCAAATCAAAAAATCAACTAAATTGGTTAATTAATCTCCAAGATACCATGTTACACATAAAAAAATACAATTTTAGTTACCCCAACTTCATTTTGAAACAGTTAAAAATTATTTTTGGTTGTTTGTCAAATACGATAAAAAAGAATGTGTATTTAGCAATCTTTAACCAAGTATTGTCAGTTTTGTTTCATCTTACTCGTCATGTTTTTTTTCTCTGTTATATGTATCTCTTATTGCTGTTAATTCCTTTAATCATCTTGCTTTTTTGCCTAATTTTATGTAAAGGAAAGTCCCACTGCTGGGAAATGCTTACTGTTATTTCTGAGACTGGGGCATATCATATGCTGCACTGCTCCATGCATGTTTATGGACTTCATATATTTTCAAAATATTTTGATTCCTAGAATATGCAGGTTTCCAAACAATGTCATCGTTTACTACCGATAACTATATGAAACAGTACTTAAAATTACGAACCCAGATTGCTTACCATAATGTAAGATTTACGCAAGCGCTTAATGGTTGAACTACCATGGCTCTGCCGATTTTATTAATATTAAATTAAAACTCATAATGTCTTTATAACCAGGTCTAGAAAAAATGGAAAGAGAGAAGCAGAAGGCCATGGAAAGGGAACAAGAAAAGAAAGCAAGAGAGGAAGCAGAGAAAGAGCAAAAGAGATTAGAAGAAGAAGAATTAGAAAGAATGAAAGCAGAAGCCAGTGGTCAGCCAATGTTACCAGCTAAGAGTAAATTTGTATGTGCTTTTATATAACAGTTTCTGAAATTAGAAAATTATTAAAAATTAAATTAAAGAAAAGAAATATTTTACAAGTTAAGACCGATTTACACTTCGACAAGTACAGTAGCGAGTTAACTTGCGAACCTGGCGAGTTAAGTTTCAACGGCAATAAGCGAGTTAAGTAGCAAGTTAACAATTAAGTTGAACGGGATAGCCGGCCGAGCTAATTTTCGGCGAGTTAAGTGCGAAGTGCTGCCCTCCCGCGCGTCTCCCGCCACCCGCAACTAAACTCGCCGTTCGTGTAAACGAGCGAGTTTAGTTCAGTGCATGGGTTGGACGCAACGTTTGCGCGCCAAAACTTACAATTGTACTTTCATAATGAAACTCGCCACAAACTTTGTACGATACTGTTTATTGAATATTTACACGTTTTATATTGGGTTTTAATAATAAAATAGATGGAAGATATCACGTATAAATTTGTACAGGAGTATTTAGAACACGATTGTTTATATAATAGCAGAGGTTCAAATTGTAAAATTAAACCTTCTCGAGATGCTGCACTCATGAAAATTCTCAAAAACTTCTTTAACAACAACCATTAATACTTCTCTGACTGGATCATTTAATTCTTGACGTAATCCTAGAACCATCTTTAACGAAAACCAGAAACTTAACTAAACTCGCTGTGAAGACATTGTTTGAATGCTACTGCCAACTTAACCGTTTACTGTCAACTGCCCTGTAACTAAACTCGCTACTGTACTTGTCGAAGTGTAAATCGGTCTTTAATGCTATACGTCCACTATGCGAACGTGTCGGGCCGCATAGCAAAAATCCATCTGCTACATTTTGTATGAAACCACTGACTACTGGATCTATTTTAGGAAAATAGTGGGGAATTAGTTTGTTTATGTAGAACTTCATGTAAAGTGGTGTCTTCTTTTTTCTTTTTGTTTGAAAATCTTCAAAATTTTCTTAGACAGGAAAATACTCGAAAGAATTTTACTGTATCATTGTCCAAATTAAAAAAAAAGGATGAAATCGACCGTAAAATCGTATTTTTGTACATATATTGTGCAATCAACGTCATGAAACAAGATATAAAATTAAAATAATTCTTCGTAAGAGTTATCTAATGATCACACTACCTTAAGCTCACTTGTCATCATCATCATCACTACAGCCCTTTACAAGTCCACTGCTGAACATAGGCCTCCCCCAAGGTATGCCACAAAGCACGGTCCTGAGCCACCTGCATCCATCGACTTCCTGCATGTCTTACCAGGTCGTCACTCCATCTAGTGGGGGGCCTTAAACTTCGACTACCAGTACGAGGCTTGTCATAGTTAGATAAAAATCTGCCTATGCGGCACGGCCCGCCTTGTATAATGAACATAGTATGCAAAAATGCTCGTCGTCCTGTCTAATGGACGCCTAGCTTAACAGTCCCTGACCGTAAGTGACTACTTAGCCCAAGGATACCTACAACCAATTTAACATCAAACAAAGATCTCTGAGGACGAAGATAAACCTGATAAAGTATTTTTACGTGGTAGAGCCACATTGCAGCTATAGCTATACTATAGTTGTAGCATGAATGAGTTCGCTCGACCGGGGTAGGGCCATGCTCTCACATAATACCAACGTAAAGTAGCAGTGTAATGCTGCTGTGATTCGTATAGTGATTGTAGAGAACCAGAGACCCTTTTTACTGGAATCAAGGCATTCTATCTGAGTCCTCAGGGGTGACAACGCATTTGCATTTTGATCCTTAATTGAGGATAAATCTATGGGCCGCAGTATCCACTTACCATCAGGTGGACTGTGTGCTCGTTTATCACCTAATGCTATAAAAACAATTTATAGTGGCCTATGTATACACTTTTTAACGGAAAACTAAAGATATCAATAGACGCACTGCTGCATAGCAAATATAAGTAACTGCCTTATATTTGCTATGCAGCCTGGCCACAGGACATTCGCCGTAGCGAAAATTCGTGCGGCGCGAACAGCGAGGCGTCTAGCGACTAAAACCAATGTATAGAAATGTATGGATCAAGCCACGCGTAGCGGCGAGTGGCAACGCGACCGACGAAATTTACCGGGCGAATCGCGCGGGCTACCTGCGGCGCGGCGGGCGACTGAAACAAATGTATGAATCAGTACGGTGCAAGCCACGGAGGCGGACGGTAGACGCGGCGAATAGTATAGGGAACAAAATATTTTAGTTGTTTTCGCCACGAAAAATGCCGAGCCGGCAAAAGCAACTTAAAATTCTATCCGCATTGACTTTTATCTCCAATTCTAGTTGAATATTAACAAGAATATAATCGCAGGTTTCGACACTTATTCTGGTATTTACTCGAAATTTTTTTCTAGATGCATTCTGTATTTGTTATGGAATCCTCCATCTATAATCCTATTCCTATTCAAATCATGTACTCCGCAATCTCTTCCAAATATTATGTCTTGAATAAAAAAACAATTACTTTGTAAGCAATATCGAGATAACTTTGATAAAGACATTTCACTCTCGGCCTATCTGGTCGCGGCGGCAAACGTGAATGCCCGTGGTCCTAAAATCGCGCCGCGCGAATTGTCGCAACGCCTACCGCTTCGCCGATCCCCGTGGCCAGGCCGTAAGATGGTACTAATGTAAACATTTTCCTAGACTGAAAAGAAGTTTTGGTTGAAGATATGTTTTAAGTAATTACTATGGATAAATCAAAACCATAGGAGCTTGCTTTTGACTTAGATTTTCCTTCGTCATCAACCTGTAAGAGTTCCTTACTTGGCATGGGGTTTCCAATTCTGGTGAGGGTTTGCCTTAATTACTATACTTGGCAAGTGATTTGGCAATTACATCACCAGACATCTTGTATTTTTGATGTTGCTACCCAGCTCTCAACTAAATATATAAGTCTGTTGTTATTATGGTTATATGGTATATACTTAATTCTGTTGTAATTTTTTTTATTATCTTTTAAGGACTCGGATTCAGATAATGAAGATGGCGACAAGGAGGAGTCACCTTTACCTGAACCAGAGCAGAATATTCAAGAAGAAAATGAACCTGAGGAAGTACCTGCTGTGAAAACAGAACCTGAAGAAAAACCAACCTTGGTCAAGAAAAGTAAGGAGGAGATTATGCAGGAAGTTGTAAGTGTGTTTTATTTATTTACACAAAAATGTAATCTATGAGCGTAATGAATATTTAAAGTTTATTTAATAAATGAATAAAGTTTATTAAATTTTAAATGAATAAAGCAAGCAGTAGAGCCGTAGCCGTGTAGTGGCGGTTGAGAATATCCACTACCCCATATCTTCCCGCGGGTGTCGTAAGAGGCGACAGAGGGAGACAGGCAGGAGATGGGCAGCAGGATATTCCTGATAACAACAATGATATAATAAAAAAAACTGCGGTTGCCAACCCTCTCGCCAAGCGTGGCAACTATGGCAAATATCCCCCCATGAATAACGACGCAAACAAACGGCCCCCAGTCCCCGGCGGCCCCGCTATTCCTGGCTTCGTTGGCGACCATGGTAACGGCGGGGCAGGGGGTGCTAAGAATCTCCAGTGGAGGTTCGGTTGCCACCTACGACGACTCGACCTGGCAACATATAACGCACGCATCCTGAGGACTGATGAGAGGATACTGGAGCTGGAAGAAGAGGTAGACAAGTTGCGCTGGCATATTATTGGATTATCCGAGGTCCGAAGAGAGGAGGAGGACACGGTAATCCTCGAGTCCGGCAACTTGTTCTATCACCGGGAGGGCGACCATCTGTCCCAAGGAGGTGTTGGATTTATCGTCCACAAGTCTCTCGTCAACAATGTTGTAAAGATTGGGAGTGTGTCGACGAGGGTTGCGTACCTGATACTCAAAATCACCTAACGGTATTCGCTGAAGGTCATACAGGTTTACGCACCAACCTCGGAGGAAGTGTATGAGGATATTTCCAGAGCCATGCATTCCTCCAAAACCCACTACACGGTGTTGATAGGAGACTTCAACGCAAAACTGGGCACAAGAGAAAACGGTGAGCTAAAGTTAGGTAAATTTGGAGTAGGGCAACGGAACCGAAGGGGCCAGCAGCTGTCTGACTTTATGAAGAAAGAAGAACTCTTTCTTCCAGAAGCAGCCCCACAGAAAGTGGATCTGGTCGAGCCCCGACGGTTCGACAAAAAATGAGATTGACTTCATTATGACAACCGGACGCCAACTGTTCGGTGATGTCTCAGTGATCGCAAGGGTGAAAACTGGCAGCAATCACCGAATGGTTAGAGGCACACTGAACCTAAACGTTAAGTTGGAGAGGTCTCGTCTAATGAAGTCAACGCTCCGTCCCCCTCGTGCTCTAATCCAGAATCCCGAAACCTTTCAGCTCGAGTTACGTTACCGCTTTCAGTGCCTAGAAGATTGCAATGCAGTGAGCGTTATGAATGACAAGCTCGTGAAAACTGTCCATGCGGTTGGAGCTAAGTTCTGCAAGACCCGCCGCAGAAGAACACAAAAACTCTCCGATCACACTCTTAATCTCATGACTGTTAGACGGGAGATGAGGCTGCAATCGTCAACAGATTTGACAGCATACAGGCAACTGAACAGACAGATCTCCAAATGCATGAGGCGAGACTTACGCAACTTTAATACTTCTCGTATTAAAGAAGCGATCGAGCGGAACCAGGGCTCCAAAGTCTTTGCCCGAGATCTGTCTGCCAGAAAGAGCCAACTGTCAAAGCTGAAGACTGAGTGTAGCAGCGTCGTTTCCAGGACACCTGAGATTCTGAGTGAGATTGAGAGGTTCTGTGGGCAGCTGTACACATCATCGTTGGAGCCATATGCAAGTGTAACGATCCAAGAGCAAGTCTAATCCCACACTATTCCGATGATATCCCAGTCCACAGTCTGAGCGAGATTAGAATGGCTCTCCAGCACCTTAAAAACGGCAAGGCCCCGGGCGAGGATGGAATTACAGCGGAGCTTCTGAAAGTTGGTGGAAAACCGGTACTTGAAGTCCTTCAGAGGCATTTTAATTCCGTCCTCCATGGTGGCACTACTCTGGAGGCGTGGAGTAGAAGTGCGTTGGTCTTGTTCTTCAAGAAAGGTGACAACGCCCTCATTCATTCATTCATTTTCATCATCAGATTCATCATCAGAGTTATTACGAATCGTCTCACACGCAGACTCGATGACTTCCAGCCTCTTGAACAAGCCGGTTTCCGAAAAGGCTTTAGTACCATAGACCACATAGATACCCTTCAGCAAATTGTACAGAAGTCCGAAGACTTCTGTACAATTTGCTGCAGCAGACTGCAGAGAGGTGTAAGACAGGGTGACCGTTATTTCCCCGAAACTCTTCATCGTCGCATTGGAAGACGTTTTTAAGCTACTGGACTGGAAAGGATACGGTATTAACATCGATGGCGAGTACATCACTCACCTTTGATTTGCTTGAGTCCTTATGGCAGAGTCGCTGGAGGACTTAAGCTTTATGCTCAATGAACTCAATATGCACTATATACCCCAACGGATAGGTCTTAAGATGAACATGGACAAAACAAAGATCATGTTCAATGTCCATGTCACACCTATGCCGGTAGTTGTTGGGAGCACTATGCTCGAAGTTGTTGACGAGTACGTTTACCTGGGACAAATAGTCCGACTAGTTAAGTCCAACTTCGACCAAGAGGTCAATCGACGGATTCAACTCGGCTGGGCAGCGTTCGGGAAATTACTACGCATCTTCTCGTCAGGTATACCTCAAAACCTGAAAAATAAGTTGTACAACCAGTGCGTGTTCCGTGAACCGAGACGTGGTCCTTCACTGCTGGCCCTATGAGGACACTCAAAGTCGCTCAGCGAGCTATGGAGAGGGCTATGCTCCGAGTTTCTCTGTGTGATAAACTTAGAAATGAGGATATCTGCAGTAGAACCAGAGTGACTGACATAGCCCACCAGATTAGTAAGCTGAAGTGGCAATATGCCGGCCATATAGCTCGAAGAATCATTTAAAAGTTCATGTTTCGTGAATTTTCGGGTGAATAATAACAAATAATGGAAGCAAGCCAAAATAAATTTAAATATTTGTAGAAAATAGTGATGCAACGAATAGGAATATGAATATTCGTATTCGCCGAATAGTAGACATTTACCGAATATTGGTATTCGGCGAGTACTAATCACGAATATTTAAAAATTAATATTTTTGTACGCAACTCTTATTACTGACAGACTTGGAAAACGCGCGTCGTCGCGTCGGCGCGAAAAAATACGACGTATGCTTAGGCCTTTAGCTGCAACGACGGGGCTCCGGGAGTTTCCCTATCACTGCGAACCCTGGATTGATTCATTCATTTCGTTTGACAGTCGAACGAAAGCACAGATCAAGCAAGAGAGTTTTGTTTAATTTAATTGTTTTGTGAGGTTGCTGCAAAGTGAATTAAAGAAGTTGAAGCTCGCCCAAAAATATTTTTCACTGAAACCATCTACAGTCCCTTCAGAAAGGCTTTTTTCAACGGCTGGGATCATCTAGACTGAAAAAGATATCGCCTAAAACCAGAAAATCTACAAATTTTATGTTTTTAATTAAAAACTTGCCTATTGTAAATTCTATTTATTAGAAAAATAGAAAATTATCAAATGAATTTGTTGTTTATTACCATGACGAGATATTCGTATTCGTAATTAAAGTAGTATTGTTGCATCACTAGTAGAAAATTAAAATATGTATATACATGTATATATTATACATATACATATATATATATATATATATATATATATATATATATATATATATATATATATGTATATATATATATATATATATATATATATATATATATATATATATATATATATATATATAATGTGTGTATACAGATGGACCAAAAGAAGTTTTACTTTAGTTGTGTGGTCATAAGCACACTCGTTTCGTTTTTTTATATAGAATAAGGGTGACAAACAAGCACTTAGTCCACTTGATGGTAAGTGGATTCTGTGGCCCATAGACATCCACATTTATCTTCAACTAAATATCAAAATGCAGATGTGTTGCCACCCATGAGGACTGAGACGGATTGCATTGTTTCCAGTAAAAAGGATCTCCGGTTCTCTACACTCACCACACAAAATACAGCAGCTTTAATCTGATATTTTACACTGGTATTCTGTGAGAGCATGTTCCTAATCCGGTCGAACCGACCCATTCATGCTACAACCATAATATGGCTGCAGCATGGCTCTACCACATAAAAAAGTATACAGTGATGCCAACATAGGTGCTTATTTAATCAATACGATTGTTAGACGATCTGATGGGTAGATTGGTAGATTTAAAATTCTTGTTTTTAAAGATTTTTTTAATAAAATTTGATTTACAAGCTAGCAGCTATCCATCCTAAGAATTAAGTAAAGATGATTAAACAATAACACAGTCTGTCTGATGGTAGAATAAAGAATCAAAATGCAGATCTGTTCTCACCACTGAAGACTCAGATGGAATGCCCCACTACAAGTATGAAGGTCACTAGTTTTCCTCATCATAATTATAGCAGCTAACCCATACATATTGCAGCCATAATACAGCTGTGTTATGGCTGCAACAGGTCGGCTCTTATTTAATTATCATATATTCCGAATTACTTTAGATCCTTTTTACTGGTAATGAAGAATTATAACCTAGTTCTCAGTGGCGACAATACATCTGCTTTTTGATTCTAATTCAAGGATTAATATGTATCAATATATTTTAGTAAATCCTGTCCTGTTTCAGTCCATGTGATTTTCAGTGAATGCTGTGTCTATTGGTCATTAATTTATTTACACTTTATTGTACACCTTAATAAAAGAATAACAAAGGGCGGACTTAATGCATTTTGGTATTCTCTCCCAGTCAACCTGGGACGTGGCGAAAACAATGTGACAAATGCCAAATATAAAATGAACATTATAAAAAATCAGAATAAAAACTACTGATATTTAACATATTTATGAAATTAAAGTTAGACTAATTTATATCAACACAAATACAATAAAATTATATACCATAAAATTTACTACACACACAACTTCACTTCACCTTTACACTCAGGAGTTCACCTATGTGATAAAATACGACTAACTGACGTGGCTCAATGGATCAGTGAGCTTAATTTAAAGGAGTCAGTCATACAGCTCAAACTTCGTAAATAGTTTATAGTCAGTGGTACCTGGAGGTTGGTTAGGGCCACATCACGAAATATGTTTAGCAGTTAACTTATACTAGATTATAATTTAAACAACCTCTGAATTTGATGGACATTACAGTTTTTACCGTCCGTCAAAAAAATATTTCGACGACATGTGAAGTTGACTAAACAAAGGAGTTTTAAAAACAAAGGAGACGTTCAAAACTGCAGCAGTTACCGGGGAATAAAACTCATGTCACATACGATGAAAGTCTGGGAAAGAATAATAGAGAGAAGAATGAGAGAAGAGTGTGAGATAACACAAAACCAGTTCGGATTCATGCCCGGTCAAGGTACGACAGATGCCATTTTCGCATTACGCCAATTGTGCGAAAAGTACAAGCGCGTGCATAAAAATCTGCACATGGTTTTTGTCGACCTTGAAAAGGCGTACGATCGGGTTCCCCGTGAGGTTTTGTGGTGGGCGTTAAAGATGAAAGGTATGCCTGGGAAGTATGTGAGGTTAGTCCGTGCTATGTACAGAGCATCCCGTACATGTGTACGATCTGCCGCGGGAACTACGGGCAGTATCGATGTGGCGGTAGGGCTGCACCAAGGGTCGGCATTGAGCCCTTACCTCTTCCTACTGATTATGGACGCTTTGACGTCGGGCCTGCAGGATGAGGCACCCTGGTGCATGCTCTTTGCCGATGACATCGTGCTTGTCGGGGAAGAAGGCATCGAGGTACAGAGCAGACTGACGGGGTGGCAACAGAGGCTGGAAAGTGTTGGCTTGAAGATCAGCAGATCCAAAACCGAATATCTGTGCTGTGATTTCGGCGGTCTTTCCAGTCCTGTACCCATGTCGTTGGATGGCGCTATACTGCCTACCTGCTCAGATTTCAAGTACCTTAATTCCCTCATTCAAGGCGACGGCGGAATAGATAGAGCTGTGCCGCATAGGATTAACGCAGGGTGGATGAAATGGCGACAGGTCACAGCCACAACGTGCGATCCCCGAATGCCAATAAGGCTGAAGGGGAAAATTTACAAATCGATCATCCGACCTGTCGTCATGTATGGAAGTGAATGATGGGCCGTCAAGAAGAAGGATGAAAATAGACTGCATGCGAATGAAATGAGAATGTTACGATGGATGTGTGGTGTGACAAGGATGGATAAGATAAGGAATGAGTATATAAGAGGAAGCCTGAAAGTAGCGCCAGTGGTAGAAAAGGTGAGAGGAAGCAGATTGGCATGGTTTGGGCATGTGATGCGGAGGAATGAAAGTCATGTCACAAAACGAGTGTTGAATATGAATGTGGAGGGACACACGGGCAGAGGAAGGCCGAATAAAAGATGGATCGATTGTGTGAAGAGTGATATGAGAATGAAAGGAGTAAGTATGGAAATGACGGCTGATAGAGAGGAATGGAACAAGAAGGTTTACTGCGCCGACCCCAGATGATGGGAAATGGTCTAGAGAATGATGATGATGTGAAGTTGACTAAAGTCAACCAAATCTAAGAAATACCTTTTGACGTTTCACATTAATCATTCCGCAATAACTTTGCACAAGCGTACTCACACAATTTAAAATAACGTACAATAAATAATTATAAAGTTATCTATATTTCATTACAAAGTGTATAGTTTTTTATCACTAATTTAAATTTGAATCTTTGAAACAAAGCAAAATATAAGAAAATAACCAGAATCAACTTTTTGTACTTGACGTCGTTTCAATGACATGTCGCTATGTATATTACCGTAATGTTTGGATGATTAAAATTAATTGTTATGCGAATAATCGGCAAAAGTATTCCAATAATCGGTAAAAATATTCAAATAATCGAATAACTAATTTTTATAATGTATTATTAGTTTATTTTAATTTTTATTTCTAAAATTCCTTAAATTACATGAATCATGAATATAACAAGTTTATTTGTCAACGTAAATTTACGTTGACAAATAAACTTGTTATATTCATGTGTTGGCAAAAAAACTCATATACAAGGCCGTGATATAAAAACCACTACGTAATTTCAATTTCCCGCGATTTCGAGAGCTTACTGTGCGTAATTTTGTGATTTTGTGTTTGTCTTCTTATTTTGTGACTCGGCTTTAACTTATTGGACTGTTTCTTCAATATTCAATGTTGAAGCATGTGCCTATTTCACAAAGGATCATTGGGCAAAAGTGGTGGAAAAAACACTGCATTATTGAAAATCAAACACCGACAGCTCAACTGGTTGTACTGAAAGTGATTGAATAAATTTATTTTTAATTCTAGGATTAATATGTATATAATCTTAAATTTTTATAACTGTGCCTCTAGAAATAAGCAGTACCTAGTAACAAATACGCAGAAAGTGATAAATCTTGTGTTTTAAATTATCCGTTTTTAATTTATTCGGGTATTCAAACCCAACTGTAAATGATTACCAACTCTAAATAATCTATATCGATTTTTTTAAGAATCTAATATTGTACGTTCCCATATTTTGGTTGGCATGCCTGGCAGAGCGGCGGACACTTCCTTGCCTTAAAACCCTCCGAAATAAGGGGGCGCCTATGCCCAGCGGGACGTATATAGGTTGTAATTAACTTTAATGTTTTTACAGTATTCTCTTTATGTAAAGTGGTAACTAATTAATTTCTTATTTCACTAACAGATGTATGCGGTGCGACGATCGCTTACAGAAATCCTGCTAGAGGTGACCGACCAGGAGGTTCATACGGTGAGCCAGGAAGAATTGGCCCGATATAACGCCGCACAAGGTATTTCCATTAATATAGGCTTATATCAAACGGCCCGACGGTCACTCTCAAGATTTTGCTCTAAACAGCGAGAAATTTGCGCGCACTGACTCTAAAATGTGATATACTATATATTATAACTTTGTGAAGAAGAATTGTGATGTGTAAAAATGTGTCTTAAATCATCGCTAATAAAGTCTTATTTCAGATGATGCCTGTTGAATGAATACATTTATGTGTGATTAATGTTGGTTTTATTTATATGGTAAAAGCTTCGCGTCTCAACGCCATGAAAGCAAGCAAGTCCAAGGCGCTCGCCGCTATCGCCAGTGGACTCGGTAAGTTGCGTTTTTAAGGACGTGCTCATCTAACTATTTCGCAAACTACCCTCGCGAAAGAAAACCTGGCGGCATTTTTATGTTTTGTTTTAGTTTGCCAGATAGTTTTACATGTATATGGTGGTTTTGAATGGTGGAAGAAGATGAAATGTGAAATTATTTATCCTAAAAATTTAATTAGACTTTACCATGGACAACATGATTATAACGAAAAAGTATTTAAGGCATAACCATAACTGCCAATAACATTAGTTAGAATTAAAGAGAAAAATTAGACACCTAGTGGAATAATAAAAACTATTGGACTGTGCATTAAAAAAAATTAAAGTTTACCGAAACCACCATATACAACTGTTAAATCTTTGATTTCAGCTGCGCTGCATCTAGTATGATGTTTTTATAATATTGGCAATGTGATTATAAACGACTGTGTTCGGTATTGTGTAGTGGAAATGAATTGGTAAGAAAACACAGAATTTATTATAAATGTTAATCACATGTGGTATTTTATATATCTGTGTACTTAGTGGTATTTGTTAAAATTTTAAAAACATGAATTATTATAGTTACGACATTATAATCTTAAGGTTTTTCTTGAAGAGATTTACAAGACTCATTAGTAAAATACATGCAATCAATATTGAGGCATCAGTAACAAAGTTTACTTCAAGCTTTAAAGTATGTAGACATTTACGACATTTGTACATATACGATATGTTTTTTTTTTCCTGTAATTTCTTTGTCTTTTATGATTAAAACTCACAAAAAGTTTCTTAGAAAGCGTTCTAATGTGTTGATAAAATTTATGAGTTTATAATTGTATTTAGGGAAATTCTGCTTTTCCTATCGTGCGTTAATCGTTTACGCAAGTAACGTCTAAAGTTTAGTTCAAGCACGCAGTTATAGTTGGTTTTTTATAGACCAGTGATAAAATCAATCATAACAATTTCAGACAAAACAGTACAGTGGGTTGTTCTTCCTATTGAATTCACTATATGTTGAAATTACTGACTGTAATTTGCGTTTTATTCCCAATATCGTTGTGGCATTTATCGCAATAGGCTATGAGGAAACAAAAAATCCAATGGTTATTTTCCGTATTTTTTCTTAAATATGTGTAAGTCTGTATAATTTTAACTTAAATTTTATTAAATTTTTTCGCAAAATATTACTAAAAGCGTCCATACAGGGCTGGGCGCGTACGAGAGCAGCAGCGACGGAAGCGGCGATGAAGACGATCAGAAAGACTTGTCGGATCATCAGTTGCAGGTGAAGTTTTTATCTTGTACAGACACCATATTGTAGAAACTGCAAAGAGCTACCCAACAAATATATCCTATTGATACATTGCACAAGGAAAACTGTTCTTACAATAACGCTCAATAAAAGAGAATCCAAAAGCAACACAGGTGCCTTAACATCTTATAAGAGTATAATAACTTCAGACCATGTAGTGACGGTGTGAGAATATCCACAATCCTATATCTTTGTTTTTTAAATTCCTTCCGTGGCTGTTGTAAGAGGCGAAAGAGGAAAACTGAAATCAACCTGCCAAGTGTGGCAACTGTGGCAAAACCCCCCTATGAGGCAATTTACGGGGAATGTCTGTGTCCATAGAATTTCATAGGCTCTAATGGATAATGGAACGATCCTCAGTAAACGCTCCTCAGTCTAACGGATGACGCTGTTGTCAGTCGTGAAAATGAGACGAAGCGAATATTACGTTTACGCCAATTGAAGACAAGTATAGTGCTAATTTACACTTCATTAAAGTCTTATGTCAAGTAACTTGCATAAGACTTTAAAGAATAACGATGTGCATATTGCGTAAACAATAGCGCATCCAATTTTTTTAAACTTAATTTTGTTTTGACAATCAAACCTTAGTCGATCGCTGGCAACTATAACTGCCCCAACGGTAAACCTTCATACCGGTCGTAACGGTCGGTCCCCTTCATATCGATTATGTAACCGTTACCATAAAAAAAGGAAATGTCCATGTCGAACCTAGGATTATTCCAGTACTTTACAATTTAACTTTACAAACATAAGATTTAGTCTTTATTATTATTGTGTAAATGTTATGTACGCTATCTTTAATTTTTGAATCGATGTAATTTTTAGAACCCCGAGAAATCATAGAAAAAAAAATTACACCGATGTATTATTTTTTCAAATATGTTTCTCTGCTATCTTGGATTTATAATTTAAAATGGGATTAAATATAATGACCACTATAAAATGTTTTGATACCCTTAGTTCTTTTACCAAAAATATTTAATTGACACCAGAAAAATAAAGCCTAAAATTACAATAGTACTAGCTATTTTAGTCACAACTGCACTTCAAATTGTACGCGAACACCAAATGTGAAATGATCACCAAATTTTAGCGGCAAATTAATGCGCTATTTCTGTCTAAATAAATCACTGTGAATGCCATAATATGTAGGCTTATTACCAAATAACTTATTATGATTATAAGTTATACTGCCATATTAAGTTATGAATAGAACACAACAGGTTAGGTTGCGCCTAACGGACCTACCCTTAGGCGCAACCTAACCTAACCTGGCGCTTGCGCTTGGCAGATTACTAAAAATGAAGTCAGTTTGCTTAAATAGTTCCACCACCAGTCTCTATCAGTCCTCTGCCGACATAATATAGCGTAGTTAATGATTTGTAGTTAGATACGTCATTATGAATGCAAGATAAATTATCTTTTCGTTATAAAGTTTTTGTATTATTATTATTTTATATATAATATTTTATCAAGAATTTTTGTTTTAATATCTGACAAAGTTAAACATAAAACTGCAAAAGAAATAAATTGCTAATGTATAAATATATTATTAGAAGTAGTCATCAATTTATTATTACAAATAGTCTACAAGTCCTTGTTTATTAAGATTTGATGAAATCTTGTGAATGCAAATGCTATGTAAAAATGTCTATTAATTATCATATGGTTTTCGTCAAGGTAAAAAATTATTAATACAAAAATTCGGTGTCAGATAAAATGAATAAGATTTAACATTGTGATGGAAGAAATGACAAATTTTCGTTTGTGAACCCCACACATTACACATACAAGTTCATAATACATACTTATTCATGAACACTCACGCCTGTCACCCAGAGGGGTAGGCAGAGACTACGGACGCGCATTTTCAACATATCGCCAATTTGGTCGATGAACTTTCGCTTAGACGTCCGTTCCCGACTCTACCGTTCACTTCTGCAACATATTTTGCTTTTTCACTCTTTCCTCATTCATTCGTTCTGCATTGCCAAACCACCTGAGTATGCCTTTCTTAATCCTAGTCACAATATCATCTTACAAGTTTAATACATACTAAACCTGTATCTGTATTCTTGGGGAGGGCAAAAAACATGTTAACATATCATTTTTTGATCCGGTATAATGCCTGAGTGAGAACCGCTAGGCACCTTTATCATACCGGTACATGAACGAGACAAGAACTAACTTGTTTTCTTACTGTAACATTTTTTTTGGTATTTTGGATCCGGAACGGTACTGAAAAACTCAGTAAAAGTTAGTAAAAATTACTTTTCGTACACCCGCTCAATGAAATAAATGATGTGACTTAGCTAGTTTGAAGAGCACTTCCCGTCCTCTCTAAATTGAGTACATTATCCCCGTCACCATTAATCCCGGCATCACTACAGTTGGAAAGACACACCATCGACGATAATACGACTATTACCGACGATAAATCATGTACTTAAAATACCCCGTATTTTTTTTTGCTTTTTATTTTTTTCATACACGTTACCAGGACTTCGTATCGTTTTCTATATCGTGGAAATGTATAACCTACGGACACTTATTCCCCTCGGGATTCGAACCCGCGACTCCAAATCGCCGTTGTCAAACGATTAGCGACTGCGCTAAAGAGCTGTCATTTAAAAGCAAATTTTCATATTTCGTGTATTTAGGAAATAATAAAGCGGAAGAGATTGGAGTTTGAGCGAACGGCGCGAGAAATTGAAGCAGAGGTGAGAAGGGCGGAACTCAGGGAGAACGCGGAAGAACCCACCACGCCTGTAGCCACACCCGAAAGGCCGAGGCGATCACGTAAGTCTTGTTTTGAAAGATAACAGTTAATGAAGTTTATGATGTAGTTTTACATGCACTTTAAATTCCAAATACAACTTGCATAAAATAATAATATAAATGAACTGCAATTCATTTTAACAGATTGAATAAGATTGTTTGGTAATGAACACGATAAACATAATAAATACTCCCGATAAATATGTTATACTCTGTACAACATAGCTTGTATGGAGTGTAGAGGTAAGGAGTACAGACTGTATAAAAAAGTGTCCGTAGGAAAGCGTTAAATAAGGGCGGCGCCACTGTAGCTACAGTCTAAATTTTGAAGAACTTTTTATAATTTTTTTCTATTACACATACTTACTTTCACCATAATTCTTTTCACAATAATTATTTTATTGCTTTCAAAACTTATTTTCAAAATCACTATCAACGCGACGATTTAACATACCCCGTAGCTACTCGAGCGCTGTTGTGAAGAGTTTTTGAACTGTTATTTACTGCTTACAGATGGACACTTTTTCAACTATTCTCCTATGGGACTTGGTACTCCTTACTTCTACACTCCCTAATAGCTTGATCTTTTTGACGGATGGGTCTAGTGATGGGAAACAGAAAATATCTAGTAATAGTGCCAAAAATAACGTTTTTATATAGGTTACTTGTAACTGTGATGAGATGGTCTGACTGTATGTTTTAAACTATTCAAGGTAAATTAATTAATTTATCAATCAATTTTATTGCACTAGACACAAAAACATTGAGTAGGTAAGCGACGATAGGTTATATTATTCGTATAATGTTGAGTTAAAATTAAGGTTGAAAAATAAAATAAAATTTTCTCTGTAAAACATAGTTTTCAATTGGGAAGAGAAGCACAACCAAGACTTTCATCGTCGGAGTCGTCATCGGATCTTGTGTCATCATCTCCAACTTGAATTATTAATTTGTTTTCAACGAAATTGCCAAAGTGCACATCGCGCATACAGTCAGACAAACTTCTTCCTTCACGTGTCGAACAACATTCGCACTGTTTTCAGCGGTCACCTGACCACAAGCTTCTTTCAACAAACGGAGCATTTTAGTTTGCTGTGAAGGGAGATGTGTTGTTGCGTCCTGTGAATGAAATAAGTGATGAATAAAGTAGTATTTAATGCAATATATGTTATAGTATTTATGACTAAAAAGAAAATTTATTTAATGCAAATATGTTACTATATTTATCAAAATATTTACGCATTTTTACTGATCTTTAATTTGTGCCCATATCAGTTCTATGGCATTATATTGATTATGCTAGGGTGGCAATCTCATAACTGTGTAACCACGTTGCTTTGCTGCTTCGTCCAGCAAATACACTGGCTTCCTTGGTGTGTGTGTGTGTGTGGCCACCAGCCCAAGCAGTTCGCACTTGAGCATTGTAATAGCGGCATTTACGCCCTTCTTTATGAGCCACTCTATTATATCGGCTTTTTGTTTGCCGTCGTCGGAGCCTTGTCTATCTGCGTGAAATGTTAGGATGCATTATCCATTATTGTTATATGAAGACCGTCCAGGTTGTCCATCATTTTAAAGAACCATGCTGAAAATAATAATAATAATAATAATAAAATATTTATTCATTGACCAAAAGTAATAAAATATTTAAAAGTTAAACTAATACAAAAATAATATTTTTAGAAGGACAATGAAAGGGTTCTGACTCAGCATGTGTTGCAGAGAATCTATAACGCTGTTATTCTGTCAGCACCCATATACCTACTTAGTGAGCTAAAGTATAACAGTACGCGTACATCACCGATTATATTACAATTAGCTTTTAGTGTTAAATTATTTATTTATTCATTCAGCCAGTACAAGAACTATATAATTAACCAGTACAAGTTATCATAATATTTCTATTAATAATTTGATAATTAATATACATGTACAAGAGATAAAACATAATATAAACAAAATATAAACGTAATATAAACAAAAACATGAAAAAAATAATAGTATTAAAAGTAAGAGCTACAGTAGTGTTTTATTTATTCAGACTAATTATAATAATTATGCTAGAACAACGTAATGGTTATTAAAAAGAATATTGGTAGTAAATGTAAGTTTTACATAATTGCAAGTTTCGGAGTTCGAAGTGCAAAAGTTTCGAAGTTCATCTCTTCGCGGTATACATTAGCTTTTTTGTATTGAAATGCCAGTGAACAGTTTGACACAAAAGCTTTGGCAGTACCTGCGTGGCAAATTATTAGCCACTCCCCCTTTGCTTCTGGTACTTTTGTGGATGATTGGGCCGTGTCATCGTTCCATGTTTTTTTTCACAGTGTGATTGGCATTCAACCACGTTTCGTCTAAAAACACAACCTTCTCCCAATCAGAAATATTTTTAGCTTTTCTTAAAAAATCAAATCTTTTGAGTGCTATGTCGTTCTTTTCCATAGGAATCTTGCGGTTGTTTGATTTATGGTAATGAAAACCAATTTTATTTAATAGTTTTGGCAGCGAAGTTCAACCACCGTCATATAAACCAGCTTCCCTTAAGGCCGAATACGAAGAGAACTGGCGAAAATTAATGTATTTCTCTTGACTAGAACTTTGACCTGAAGTAATTCTAAGCTTTAAAACATTTTTGTAGGTTTGTTCGGGTCCTTCACAATGTCACCGTCATTTTAAAATTTTAAAATAAATGAATATACCAACAAATAAAAAAATGTTAAGAAATGATATATAAAATTATTGTTCTTCCAAAACTCTGTGAATTTTAATTTAGGAAAAATTCTTTTACGTAAAAATGTTTGTATTGTGATTCCGAAGGTACCTGCTATCTTTATTTTCGATACAAAATATTATTTATTAACATAATTCGTTTTAATTAAAACACCTAATAATAATATCGTATATTGCCAGATAAAAGTTTGCCGTAATAAATTACCAGGCGCTTCGACGTGTGACGTAAGGCAACAACAGTCGAAGTGTCTGTAGCGTGTTTTATACGCGTTTAAGTGTCTATAAATGTAAATATGGGTAGGAAAAGAAATAAATGTTACCTAAGTGGTAAAACAAAGAGAGTTTATCGCATGAACGCCGCTCGAATGTTGTATTTTGAGGTTAATACTTATATTTTTGTAAGGTAATTTTTTGTTTGAGGCTGCCTAATAGGTTGCATTTTTACTCATTTACATTAGCCAAACTGATCATTTATACTTTTCTGGTTTCAAGTGAGAAACACTAAAAATGTAAAATATCAAGACCCAGTCGAAAGAGAATGTACAGAGTAGTGCAAGCACAGAGACCGCAAATAATGTCGGTCAATGTATTGTCCGAAAGCATGGGGTAAGTACGTAATTAAGAAAAACCGAAATACTTCGGATGTGAAGTGATTGACCAGTCGGAGTAGTCTTGTGAGAATTTACATACACAGTACCTATCCCCACTATGGGGCAATCACCGACTTTTTAGTTTTTTTTTTCTTTATTATTTATGCAATTTGCATTACGGCATCTTGTAAGACTCACAAGAACAAACATTTTCAGTTATATGAGGTTCTTTACGTACGATGCACCAATTAAGAAAAAAATCGTTATCAATTCAATAACTTTTCGAACAATATTTTGTAACGAATAAAGTACAGAATTTATAATCTATAGGAACTAATATTATAAATAAGAAAAATTTATTTAAGAAGTAAGCAATGCTCTCTGTGTTGTTCATTACTCTGCATCTGAGCTAGCTTAGTCAAATATCATCAAAGCCCGTACGGCTTTGATTATAGGTATTATACATGTCTATATAAACAAAGCGTAGGTACTGGTGGCCCGTGGTTTGCTGCGAAACGAGCAAGGTCATTGGCGTCGTATTCAGCCTTAATGTTCCCAGCAACTTTTATAATTAAAATTTTATATTGAAAATCGTCAATATCGACTGTAGGCTTCGCTTTTCGCTTCGTTTTTTATTAGGAGTCGATAGCTTATTCTCCTCATCACCTTCTTTGCTTAATTTTTCAGTCGATATAATAATCCAATTCCCAAAGCGTCAGCTTTTGACACTCAGCTCCGTTATTTTGACACGCTCAAAACAATCGCGTAAGCGTATTACAAACTCACGCGTTTCGGCGTTACGCACAATTTTTTCACCCTTTGATTAACAAAAGTTCACAATGAAAACTAAAATTCAACAATATAAACTTAACAAATTTAAATAATAACGCAACAAAACAAAAGAACGACAAAGTAGCTTGAGGTTATAATTCAAGATACTCGGGACGTAACGCATACAAGGCTGTCGCACTCGTACCAACAGGCCAGGCGGACAGACGGAGCCAATGCTGCCAGTGTTGCTAAATTAATAAAACTGATTTTAATTAAGGCTTCTTTGTAACCGATATTTGTAACACTTACTGCCTGCTATTTGTGTCCCATCCGACCGACCGATGTAACATTGTACGAGCGTCCATTGTTTTCCGTTTTTCTATTTATATCTTACTTTGAAGCAATAAAAACCACTAAGATTTTCGGAAAATGCTTGAATCTTAAAATGCTTTTGTCTTGTGTCTATTTTTCAAATTTTTAACAATTTTTAAAATTATTAAAATAACAAAATAATATGTTCGTGGTTGCAAAGTTATATCGATCGCAAATTTGACATCTGTCGAAAAGATCAAGCCATGTTGTACAGAGTATAATCCATAAATTGTCTAATCGCTCTTATCTTGAGTTTCTAATTGTATTTCTGTTCAACTTTCAGGGTTTAAATGCAAATTTGATCATCGGAATTGTTTTTAATATAATATGTAAATCATTTAAACGACTCTGGGAATGCAGCTTTTTTGATAGAATAAGGTTATGCGCTGGGCACAGTCCACCTGTTGATTTGTGGATCTGTGGCCCATAAACGTTTACATCTATCCTCGATTTAGAATCAAAATACAGATGTATTGTCACCCCTGAGGACTAAGATGGAGTGCTTTGTTTCCACTAAAATGAACTCCGATTATCTTTATTCACCATACGAAACACAGGATCATTAGGCTGCTATTTCACGCTGGCATTTTGTAAAATCATGTGAAACATAGATGGAATACTGTGGAATGTTATATTTAAATTAGATCTTTGATACATTCCATATTTTATTTCCCTTTATACCGTTAGCATTGCTCACGACTAACAAAATTCGCATGTTGTTATCGTTTTAGGATCATCAGCAACACCTCCTCCTATAGAAACCGAAACACCCGAAAAGAAACCGGAACGTCGAATGTCAAAAGACGTCAAAAAGAACAATCATAAATCTAGCGATAAACACGACGGTGTTCGGAGATTAGGGACAATACCAGAGGAAAAGGTAAAGAAAACAAACAAGTGGGAGAAGACTCCGAGTCCACAAATTAAATCAACAAGTGATAAAGACAGTTCCAGTTCAAGTTCTAGCGATTCAGATGACTCTTCGTCCAGTTCCAGCGATTCATCGTCAGAAAGTGATCAAGATGCGAAAGTTGTAAAATCAAAAAAACGTAAACGTAGAAGCTCAAGTGAGAATGATCCAGCGAATAAATCAAAGAAAGAGAATCAGAAGATACAGAAAACCGATGAGCGGAACGCAAAATCCAAACATGGCGATTATGAGAAGTACGAGAAGTCGCGAACTAAGAAGAACGACGAACATTACGATAAACATAAATCATCAAGGAACGAAAGACACAAGGATAAATATAGAGATGATTCAGACGATGATAGACCTAGGAAGCGTTCTAAGCGTTCCGCAAGTTATGAATCGCGGTCAGGTCGAAAGAGAACGTCTAGGGATAGATCGGAAGAAAGATCGCGCCGACGGGACAAGCGATCATATGACAGGGACAGTTCGAAGAGGGATAGGTCTTACGACAGATCGGGGCGTGACTACGAGAGATCGGGTCGAGATTACGACAGATCGGGCCGAGACTACGAGAGGTCGGGTCGTGACTACGAGAGGTCGGGTCGTGACTACGAGAGGTCGAGTCGAGACTACGAGAGGTCGGGTCGAGACCACGACAAGTACGATAGGTATGAGCGTAGGGACGACCGGAGGCGTTCGCGAAGTAGAAGCCACTCCCGACATCGCCGGTGAACGTCAGGGTAACAACGCGACAGGTTGTATTTTTGTTTTCATTTTGAATCTGTGTGATCCTGTTCGATTTAGAAATACGTTTATTACAAAATAGATCTTTATTTTCATTGTATGCCGTAGAAGGAGCATATGTAAATAAAATTGTTCATTAGTAGTCCTTTTCACACAATATCCATACTATATATATATATTGTAGCAATCATTTTACATTTTATATACGCATTTAATGGATCGATTTATAAAAGTTAAATTAAACTGTTTTTAAGTTTCATGAATTTTACGAAAGAATTGAACGTAGTACAAAAGATACCTGTATATTATATGTCAGAATATTTAAATTGTTTTAACTTTACTAAATGTGAATACTAAAGTAACACGTAAGAAATTATATTTCTATAAATAATAGTTTCTGTATTTGCAACAATACTACGTAACTATAACTTTCCTACGCAGAGGACACAATTCGCTTTTATAAATTATCTATGTTACATTCGTGATCAATAATGAAAGATGACTGTGTGAAGATATCTCTCGCAAAAGATGTCAGAAATATGTTTTTAAAATCATGTGTAGATTCCACAAATTAGTTGTGAGTGGAATCATAGTTCTTCTCCATTAGCATTATCTTGTTCTCCTTAGTATAGCGTCTAAGTTCGAACTCTTTCATAAATTATATGGAATTAATATTCAAAGGAGTTGTATTATTTTAAAGTTTTACAATTGCAATTATGAAATTTCTAAACGACAAGATTTTTAAATATCTCAAAATGATATAAGTGAAATATATAATATGTCCCTATAAGGTATCATTATCTTTTTATATTTTCAATAACGTATTAAACATGTGCATGTGATTTTACAATATAGGTACTTACATCATCGCAAAGATAACGTGAAAAATATATTTCTGATATCTTACAGAACATTGAGCTGTGATATATTATTAATATTTTCTGTTACAGGTTGGAGCGGAGTAGAGAGAGCGTAGTAGCGCTTGCGTCTCGGTTGTGTAAATATTCTAGTGATAGTGTAAAAAATTTAAATTGCATCAGCATCAAAGCATTGCATTATTCCAATAAAAATATTACCCAATATCTTTGTATTTAATCGCTTCGAGCGTGGCGGGACTCCTCTAACATGACAGAAACGAAAAATGAAGAAAATCTCAAAAATTATGAAATACTTGAACTTTTAATATAAAGTTAAGGCAGACTTATAGGAACTAACAAATATAGTAAAATTCATATTTGTTAGTTCCTATAAGTCACTAAGAACATCATCAATGTAGTCGATGTCAATTAAATTAGCATTGTTCCTCCAGACCGAATTTCGGCCACGGCGGCCTGCCCCAACGGAGTCTAGCCATCGGCGCAGGACAGGATTATAGTGCCCAAGTGTATGCGCAAGCACAGGTGCACCCTCTATTCCCTCATTCTCATAATCCGATGGGACGGTAAATCGACACGCCCGGGAGAGAGATCAGGCGCAGGATCAACGGCTTTACGTGCTTTCAGAGGCACGGGGGTGAGACACCGCCAACTTCCTGACTCCGGGCAACTCCTGAGAATTTCTTGACGGAAAAACTTAATAATTACACTTTTTTGGCCCGATCCGGGATTCGAACCCAGGACCTCATGATCAGCAGTCGCACTACTACAACCACTAGACCACCGAGGCAGTCAAAATTAATTAAATTAGCATTGTTAGGGTTAACTCAAAAACTACTTGTCAGATCTTAAATCTGTATGGGACCACATAAGAAGCACCAACTTTCAAATAAAAAAAGAATCATCAAAATCATTGATGTCTTACTACTACGTATAGAGAAGACGCTTTGCAATTTCGCGCCACGCTTTGCTGTACACTCTAGTGACTGTACCGCAACTGTTTAGTGAGTGTTCAACGCCCGTACAGACGAGTCGTGTTCGCTTTGCATAAATAACAACTTCAAAATGCCTGGTTGTGTTCTTAAAGACTGCAGTAAACACTCCAGAACATGAAAAAAGTGACGGTTTAATATTTCATCGGCAAGTAGACATTAAAACGGGCAAAATGTAAAATTTATGGAAGCGACTTGTTGTACACTATGTTGAATAATACGCGTAAGCGCCATGAAATTCCTAGCGCTTATGAAGTTTTGGTCGCGAAAAAACTAATCCCTAATGCAAACTAGCGCTGCATGTTTTAATAGTTTAGTTAGACGACGTAACTATTATTTTAGCTCTGCAGCGAACTCTAGTTCTAACTCTTACCCAAAATGAAGCAAACTTTTGTTTCGGGGTGTCTGTTCTATACGCTAGTAATATAGTTCGATGATCAAAATCAGTACACCTAGAAAAAAAGTACTGAAGTAACACATTAAAAAAAGAAGTCGTAACCTCCTCCTTTTTTTGAAGTCGGTTGAAAATATTAAAACAATTTCAATATAATACGCGTAACTTCTAATCTCATGATGAATGTGAACATAGTGGGTAGTAGAGTTAAAGGCACTGCTGAGTCCTTGGTACAATTACTTAGGGCATCGAGAACCGATCCCTTTCCACGAACCGGTTCTTTTCTTTCTTGTAGCTTGGAAGCTATTTTCGTTCAATGGGAATAACGATGTTATTATAATCATATTCATAAATAAAACAGTTCATTGCAAATCGTAGGTACGATTTATTATTTTTAAAGCCTTTTCAAGTCTTGGTAACAATCATTTCCGAGTCAATATGGAATACTAAGTACTTAATCTATCTAAATATTATTAATGAATGGTTCCTTTTTATTTGCTTAACGTAAAGTATCTTTAAAAGTTACTAATCAAGTATTACTTGCAATTGTTTCTTTCTAACTAAATATAAAACAATTCAAATATCTCACTAACTAAGAATATTAATTGTACGTAAACAGTTATTTAACATTTTACTAACAAGGAACATTAATTTTACAATTGCACGTAAACAGTTATTTAATATTATACTTACATTTTAATATCAATCAACATAAAATAAAACAAATCAAACATCTTACTCACTAGGAACATTCATTTTACAATTGCACGTAAACAGTTATTTAACATTTTACTTATATTTTAATATCAATCAACATAAAATAAAACTAATCAAACATCTTACTCACTAGGAACATTCATTTTACAATTGCACGTAAACAGTTATTTAACATTTTACTTACATTTTTATATCAATCAACATAAAATAAAACTAATCAAACATCTTACTCACTAGGAACATTCATTTTACAATTGCACGTAAACAGTTATTTAACATTTTACTTACATTTTTATATCAATCAACATAAAATAAAACTAATCAAACATCTTACTCACTAGGAACATTCATTTTACAATTGCACGTAAACAGTTATTTAACATTTTACTTACATTTTTATATCAATCAACATAAAATAAAACGAATCAAACATCTTACTCACTAGGAACATTCATTTTACAATTGCACGTAAACAGCTATTAACATTTTAATATCAATTAACATAAAATAAAACAAATCAAAAATTGCCGTGTAGAGTTGAGAATATCCACTACCCCATATCTTCCCGTGGGTGTCGTAAGAGGCGACAGAGGGAGACAGGCAGGAGATGGGCAGCAGCATCTTCCTGATAACAACAATAATATAATAAAAAACTGCGGTTGCCAACCCGATCGCTAAGCGTGGCAACTATGGCAAATATCCCCCCATGAGTAACGACGCAAACAAACGGCCCCCAGTCCACGGCGGCCCCGCTATTCCTAGCTACGGTGGCGACCATGGTAACGGCAGGGCAGGGGGTGCTAAGAATCTCCGGTGGAGGTTCGGTTGCCACCTGCAGCGACTCGACCTGGCAACATATAACGCACGCACCCTGAGGACTGACTAACGGTAGCCATAATAACGCAACTTGACCATTTGCAGCCGCACGTTTTTCCTCGTCCCCCGGCCCGCAGTAGTGAGTCTAGAAGTCTAGTCTGCGCGCCGCCGCCACCTAGCCGTAGCGCGGCGGCGACAGTTCAAAATTTCGCGCCGAGTTGAGTGAGAGCGAAATTTAAAATCCGCGCGCGGAGGAGGGTCTGCTGGCCAGCTAGGCACAATCGCGTCTAAGCTTAGCTCAGACAAACTGCGGGAAAATATTTTGCATTTCTGGCGTCGCATACTCGCAGTTTAGTTAAATTTTGCGTACTTAAATCAATATTATAATGGCATTGAAGTCTGATATAGAGAAATTTAAACTTAAAAGATTCTTTTAAGATTTAAACTTAAGAATTGGAAATATTTTGGCGACCTTGTTCTCCACGATGCCGATGAGAACGTCAACGAGAAGAAAAAAGTTTTAGAAGAACTGGTGTTTTGCAGTATTTGTCTAATTTCGAAGAAGGATGAGTGTGGTGATAACTTTTCGTTCGGATCGTAAGTAGATACCAGTAGTATCGTAAGTAGTCATGTGGTTATGATTATGAGTAGGAGTCGAGAAACGAATTTATATTGACACACTTTATCAACACAATACCGAAATAAAAAAAGAATCATAACACTTTTTCTCTAACAAAATAATGTTACACTTTAATAAATAATGCATTTCAACTAGCAATCACTTTCGATTTATGGACAGAAAGCTATAGACGTCTCAATTATATTACTTTTACATTGCACTACCTGACTGACGGTAAAGGCTTTGATACTTTTATTCACTAAGTACATATTATTTCACGGCATAACCTTTCCTAACGAATTTATGTATAACTTCTTAAAATCCTGCCATACTCCACCATAACGTAATCATTATTGAATTATATGTTTTGCTTTATCTTGCTTAGTTCCATTCCTTTTATCTGCAATTCTTTTCTTTTTATTTCAGACATTGAGCTGAAAACTTTCACGCTAAAAACTGAACTAATGGTAGGTGTTAAGAGTGGAGAAAAGAAAGCAATAAACGAAACAAAAAAAGAGTGCAATCACTGACAAGAAGCTTTGCAGTGTAACTGACGCAGGAGCTAATGTGTAACGGGTAGTTACATTGGCGAATATTGATAGCCATCTTTGCCTAGGCCATGGTCTCCATAATCTTGTCATTGTAAATGGGATAAAAAAACTACAGAAATATTAAACTTAGTTATGAAATGCAAAAAAAATAGTACAAGCAGTAAGATACCGATTGCCAGATTTAGAGAAAGATGCAAATAACGAACAAAATAAGTTTTTAAATCTTCTAGAAACAGCAGCTCAAACTGTTGAAGACGATGAAAATGATCCTATTTGCGGGAATGAAAACGAAGTCGAAGAAGATCGCTCTCTTTTCGGAAATTTATCAAATGTTCCTAGCGTTAAAACGTCTACACCCACATATTGGCATAGTGTTCTTGAGATGCTTGAAAGTATGGCACATTGTTGTAACAGAAATCCCATTAACAACATTTTGAGAAGAATCGGCCAAGAAGACCTCAAAATTGTGCAAATGGGATGAAATTTGCTTGAAGATTTGATAAAGTTTTTTGGCAAGTTTCGAGAAGTGGTGGTGGGATATCATCTCAAAAAAGATGCACTATTAATCTCGGACTGGTTTTCAAAACGGAATTAAAGGAAGTGCTTAATTCAGCTGCAGATGACGAAACGTTGATCATGTTTGCTTTGAAAAACAATATGTTGGCCACCTCGATTAAAGTTTCCCGACAACAGAAACACTTGTCACTGCAGCTTTGCTAGACTGCCGTTTTATGAGGCTTAAAGAATTAGACACATACCTCGAGCCAAAGCGAAGACACCTGCGTCTTTCGTAGTGAAGCGCGCAACAGAAATAAAATCCATTGCTCGAGACGCCAAATTGTTCGTTGGAACGCTCAAACCTGGAGTGGGCCGTTCCATCTGGTGTTAGTTTTTTACCACGTATCAAGGTAGTTAAGTATTGACGCGCGCGTCGGTTGGGACGGTTGTTTTCATCATTCGTGTGTTCGTAGTGTTCCGAGCTATGAATAACCAAAGTTGCCGTAAATTGATAAAGCCATATGGTTAAAAAGAACCGATGTGGAATAGCAAAAGTAGTTTTTATCATAATACAGGTAGCTGCTTGTACACGATTGATATTTTTTTATAGAATAAGAGTAACGAACGAGCACATAGTCCTCCAGATGGTAAGTGGATGCTTTGGCCCATATTCATCTACATCTATCCTCATTAAGAATCAAAATATAGATGCGTTGGGACCTCTGAAGAGTAAGATGGAATGCCTCGTTTCCAGTTGAAAGGGTCTGCGGTTTTCTACACTCACCATACGTAACACAGCAGCATTGAGCTGCTATTTTACGCTGGTGTTCTGTGAGAGCGTGGTCCTTCCCCGATCGAGCCGACCCTTTCGTGCTACAACCATACTATAGCCGCAGCACGTTGAACGGTCAAACACAGGAACAGTTGCCGTGCGTGCCAGGTGCATTGAGTTGATATATTTGGAACAGGTTCCGCGGAACGTACTAGTTGGCGCGGTCATTCATGGAGCGCGTAATCGATACGTGGCTTAAGATAACTAACCACGTTTTCATCACGTGAGGGTTGTAAAATAATGCCGGGTTTAAATTAAGATTATCGGCCCAGCATCCGAACAGTACGTAGTCGACTAGAAATTTTACAGAAGGATAAGTTGACGCAATGATCCAGTTGACGCGCGGCCTTCAAAGCCAATGGAGAAGGTATCCTTCAAAACTTAGGGGTAGAAAGTAGCAGCACCAGCTCTTTTTAGAAAAAATGATTAGAAATGGTTAGGGACTTTTTTAATACATAATGCTATAGATAAATATTACAGTTACTATTACAGTCTTATCAAAAGTCATCTGCTGAGCATGTACTTCTCCCATAGATGGTCTCATAACTAGTTGCCACGCTTGGCAAGTGGGTTAAAAAGAAAAAAAACTATGTGTAAGTACTTGATACTAAATTCCATGGAATCGGTGCAGCCCAGTTAAATTAACATGGCAAAGGCTTATGTCCTCATAAAAAGAAAAGACCTGCCAAGAGTGGCAAACATGGCGAATACCCCCTTGTAAGGCAGTCTATAGAGAGGCCTACATATGTTAAGCAGTGAGCTTTTGATAAGCTGTAATGATAAGAAAAAACTAGAAGAGATAAATACACGACACCTCGTGCATCGTGCATATCAGAAGGGTGTAACGCAAGTAACATTGTGTGGAAAATGCTCTGTTTAGACGTTTAATTTTCTTTTATTGTTTGACTGTATCAGTATCGATTATAGGCCGATGTCTTTTTATTAGTATCTTATTTAAGATTACCATATATTATTACAGTTACGGAATGATTGATATTTAACATCGGTAAACTATTCCCGCCAGAGTCACACATAACACAATCACTGCGTGCTAAGACGAAGTGTGCATTTAGAGAAAGCGCGTGATGGCTCTGGGACTAAAAGCTCCTTGGGCCGTATTATTTCTAGGAGCTTGTCTTAATTTTTATAGTAACAAGCTCAATCCTCGTTGGTGTTAAATTATTAAAGCTGACAGGCGATGGTAAAGAAAGCTTCTCTAATGAAGCTAGAAAGTTGAATTAGAGACGATGGATACAGATAGCTCAGTGCCGTGTTTTTATAGCAGACCTTGGGAGGGTTATATTCTGTAGTGGGCTTGTGATGGCCCGCAATCTTGGTAACAATACAGCTGTCACAGACTGATACAAAAAATATTACGTAAAATAGACCTAAGAGTTTACACATCTAATTATGTTGTGATACAAGGACATGCACACAAATTAAATAAAGAAATCTGGCAGTTGTTACAGAATTTAACTATCCGACAATTGGTTATAATTAGAGTTTTAATTGCTATATGTAAACGCTATGTTAGTGTTTTTGTACGATTATGGTATTTGGTGAGGAATGGATCATTTGTTTTGTAGAGCGATAAACTTCAGCGCGTATGAACGATTTCTTAGCGGCAGGTTTGGATGAGTACAATATGGATTTTATAGTATTTTTGCTATAATCAAAATGTGTTAAAAGATACGACGAAAAATGTATCTATTATAGTGTGCATGACTAGCATAGATAATGACTAGTAAAGGGGCAATTTGTATAATTGTTCAAAGCGGAATTCGAACCCGCTGCCAGCGGCGCCACTGCCTAATGCTTAAAAAACTGAACCGTCAAATACTAAGCTTGTCAAAAACTAACTTTATTAAGGAAATAAGACAAATCACTGTGATATTGCGTCATTGGCTCAGTACCTGAGTAATAAATCAAAGTATAATAATCCCTACCTATGTTTTATAATTAGTACCTAATTGTTTAGTGCCTGGAACTAAGTGGACAGGTCCCATAACGGGCTAACCGAATATGTGGGTAAAAAGTAAAGTAAAGTTACAGCCTAATATACGTCCCACTGCTGGGCACAGGCCTCCCTACATTTCTGAGAGGGTTTTAGGGCAAGGAAGTGTCCGCCACGCTACCCCAATGCGTGTTGGCGAACTTCACATGTCTTAGAAATATTTTTTTTTCTCTTATTCCTCAGACATGCAGGTTTCCTCACGATGTTTTCCTTCATCGCCGAGCACGTGGTAAATCAAAAAAAAGTATGTGGGTATTAAATATTACTAGTGCCCTGAGTACAGAAGACAATTTTGGACAACATCAATATTATGTTTGTGAGTATACGAGGGGTGATCCAAAAGTAATAATAATGAATATTAAACACGGTGATTATAGTTAGGAAATAATTTATTTTTCTACAAGTCCCCTAACAGTCCAATGCATTTAGTCCATCTTTTTTTTAATCCCAGGTTTCCCATGAAAAAATCGTAACCTTGACCCTTAAAAAAAAGATAGAAGTTACTGAGAGCTAGATCTGGCGAATAGGGCGGGTGTTCGAGCAGTTCAAATCCCGTTTCTTGAATGGCAGCCTTCGGAATTGCGGCTTTGTGAGCTGGAGCGTTGTCTTGGTGAAACTGCTCTCCAAATCGCAGTTTACAGCGTCTTTTTTCCTTAATAGCCTCCCGCTATCCTTTTATTTGGCCTGCGTAGTAAGAACCCAAAATAGTGGCTACCTTTTCCAAATATTCCACCATAATTATATTATACGTGGTAGAGCCATGCTGCAGTTATATTGCAGAATGGGTCGGCTCGACCGGGGAAGGACTACGCTCTTAGATTCTCTAGTTTTCCAGCATGTCTTCTCCTCCGCATCGCATGCCTATAGCGTGGTAATGCCATGCTGCACTGCTGTTATATTAGTAGTATAGTTGTAGCATGAATGGGTCGGCTCGACCGGGGAAGGACCACGCTCTCACAGAATAGCAGCGTAAAATATTAGATTAATGCTGCTGTGTTTCGTATGGTGAGTGTAGAGAACCGGAGACCCTTTTTACTGGAAACGAGGAATTCCATCTTAGCCCTCACGGGTGACAATGCATCAGCATTTTGATTTGTAATCGAAGATAGATGTAGATGTTTATGGGCCACAGCAACCACTTACCATCGGGTGGACTGTGTGCTCGTTTGTCACCATATCCTATAAAAAAAAATATTCGTTCAGCGTCCCAAAAGACGGCCGTCATAACTTTTCCCGCCGAACGTGATAGGTACTGAATTTCTTCGGCGTCTTAAACCATCAAACTATTGATTGTTGTTTGGTTTCAGGATCAAAATTATGGATCCAGGTCTCGTCCATGGTCAGGAAACGTGACAAAAAGTTTTCCGGATCTGCTTAGAACCTTTCGGGATTCAACCTCGAAATATCAACTCGTTTTTTCTCGTTGCTTGTCGGTTAACATTTTGTTAACCGACAAGCATTTCAGTGTGCCTAGTGCGAGTTTTTGTATGCGTTCGATGCGATAAAGTTAACTACGATTTGTATGGAATAAAAAAAGCGCCAACTAGTGACAATAATTTGAAACACAATTCCTGAGTGCGAGTTTACTACGTGGTCAATATCGATCATCGAACATTGACTAACATTCGACAGTGAGAACGTTAACGCTCGTGATTGGTTGTTTGAAATATATTGCGAGTGCGAGCGACAATTTTGATCGTTCGAGACGTAACTTATGTAAACTTTACGGCGTCGCTATCGAAAATGTTTTCACTCGAATTTTTACAGTGAGATGGAATAGTGGGAATAATTGTTGAAGAGTTAATTTTATTTCGTTTTATGTGAACGATGTATAATTATGGCAGGACGTTTCTTTTCGCTTGGAGGATATTTGCAGCCGCTAAGGCATAAATAAGTAATAATTATAGATGACTACCATTCTTTGATTATAAAGACAATCTCATCATAATCAAAGCTGCTATTATAACGCCAGTGTTGAAGCAAGAGCTTGTGCATATTTTCGTCCGTAGTTACATCCCGACGACAGGCAATTTAAGGATAGATATAGCATTTTCCACGAAAATATTCAAGTTTTGTGTAAATAGCGCTTGATAAATCTAAGGTCTACTATCTCTATTCAATAATTAAATCAATTCCTTCAAAATTTTTTATACAGACCATTTGATCGCTTGCTTTAGACGATGCTTTGCCGAGGCCTCCATGCCGAAAATCCAATAAATTCTAGTCCGCGTAACCTAGTTACAAAACACACGTATCAAACTTCAATTTACATCTAAATAACTTAAATTCCATTTACTGCTCCAAAAATTTCACCATAAAAGCATTATTAAAACGAACACATAGTTATGTTTTTTGCTTTTAATTTAAACGTTATATTATTAACAATTACGGACAAGTTACTCGTCCAAGTTGACAATTAAATATCTAATTCATAATCTCATTAAACTAACACAAACTGTAGAGTGTCAAAACCTTGATCAAATTACGAAACATAAACAAAAAGGGTAATAAAGATATAATAACCACAAATTTGATAGACAGATGCTAACGTTAAGACCACTAAATAAAATGTCATTCTGAATTTGGTTAGTTTATCTCACGGAACCAACATGCTACCAACAAAGATAAGGAATAAACGCCATTCACAGTGAGCAAACGCGAATCGGAAGATTAGCTTCGATTGTAACTCACACTCGCTCGTCTTCGCTCGTTGATACCGACGACGTTAACTCGGTTAGCGCGATGGTGAAGTCATTCGATTAATTTTGTGGAACTCTCACTAGGCACACAGGGATAATGCTTGATCTTGATTTTGATCCTTCGATCTGCCAATACCATATGTACTTTTTTCACGTTGAGGAATGTGGATGTGCGTAGTTCATGATGTTCAACTTCCATGGATGTTCTGCCCATCTTAAACTCCTTGGTCCAGCGTCCAAATATGGAAGATGGTGGAGCTGATTCCCTCAATGTTTCCACCAAGTTGCTGTTATGTTTATTATGCCGTATTATCCCATCGATGATTCGTATTCAAGTGAATGTAACTCCCGGAAATCGTATCCCATTTATATGATTTTTATGCTGATCTAGTAGGTACTAGGTACACAAGGTACACAAAAAATTTTTGGGATTTTTATGTGCACTGGAAATAACCGATTCATTACTTTTTTATTATCCCTCATATGGTAATATATGTACCTATTTTATAAAACAACATTACTTTTCGGGGTGGATGTATTTCGATTGCACCCCGTATCACTCGGACTACTTACAATCATTGCGTACAACGTTGCATCAAATACATAAAGTTAGGAGGTTAAGATGAACAATTGTTCCACAATCGCAAAGGCACTTACTATGCAATTGTGAAACAATTGTTAGTATTTGGAAGCCTCGATCAAATTCAGAACAACAGTTCACATATTAGGTATACAGTGTTATAAGAATTGAAAACGTTAAGAATTCTGTCCATATTAAAAGACGTATTAGTAGACCAGGGAATTAACAAATGTCATAAAACTTTATAACACACGCAAATAGAATTCCAATCCCGCTGGCAATATTCGATATTCCTGGCTACGGTGGCGATAGTGGCGGCGGGGCATTAGAGTGCTAAGAATCTCCGGCAGAGTTTTGGTTACCGCCTAAGATTACTCGACCTGGCAACATTTAATGCACGCACCCTGATGACTAATGGAAAAATCCTGCAGCTGGAAGAAGAGGTGAACAAGTTGCGCTCGGATATTATAGAATTATCTAAGATACAAGGTAATCCTCGAATACAGCAACTTGTTCTATCACCGGGAGGGCGACCAACTGACCCAAGGAGTGAGGGTGAAAACTGGTAGTGATCACCGAATAGTTAAAGGCATACAACCTAATCGTTAAGTAGGAGAGGTCACATGTAATGAAGTCCCCCTTTTGCTCTAATCCAATGCTTAGAAAACTTTCAGCTCGAGTTACAAAATCGTTTTCAGTACCTAGAAGACTGAAAAAATAACTGAGGAATTGAATTCTGCCGGACCTGTCCCAGAAGAACTCAAAAACTCTCCGATATTATGGCTATTAGACGGGAAATGAAGCTGCAGTCTTCAGCAGATATGACAGCATACAGGCAACTGAACAGACATCTCCAAACGCATGTGGCATACAGTTCGTATAGAAGAAGCGGTTGAGCGGAACCGGAGCTCCAAAGTCTTTGCCAGGATCTGTCTGTCAGAATGTGGCAGCATCGTTTCCAGAACTTGAGATTTTGAGTGAAATTGACAGGTGCTATGAGCAGCTTTACAAGTCATCGTTGGAGTCACACGCAAAGTGTGAGTAACGATCCAAAAGTAAGTGCTATCCGACACTATTCCGACGATATTCCGGACGTCTATCAGAGCAACATGGAGCATGTAACACCTTAAAAACGGAAAGGCCCCAGGCGAGGATGGAATTACAGCGGAGCTTCTGAAAACGGGTGTAAAACCGATACTTAAAAAGAAGAAGTACTTCAGAAGCTCTTTGACTCCGTCCTCCATGGTGAGACTTCTTTCGAAGGCTTGGAGCAGAAGTACGGTAGTCTTATTCTTCAGAAAAGGCGACAACGCTCTCTTGAAACACTACAAACCGATTTCCGAGAGTCATTATGAGTCGTCTCACACACAGATTTGACACCTTCTAGCCTCCCGAACAAGCCGGTTTCCGAAAGGCTTAGTACCATAGATCACATATATACCGAAGAGTACAATCTGCTACTTGCATATGTGGACTATGAGAAAGCCTTTGATTCCGTCGAAATTTGGACGGTGCTACAGTCATTTCAGCGGCTCAAGTCAAGCTCGCGTTCGCTCAGCCAGCGATGATAAGGGCTATGCTTGGATTTCTCTGCGTGATAAACTTAGAAGTGAGGATATCCACAGTAGAACCAGAGTAACCGACATAGTACAACGGATTAGTAAGCTGAAGTGAGCTGGCCATATGGCTCGAAGAACCGACATCCGATGGGGAAAAAATGTTCTCGAGTGGCAGCCTCGTACCCGTAGGCGAAGTGTAGGGCGACCCTCCACTAGATGGTGTGATGACCTGGTAAAACATGCAGTAAGTCGATGAATGCAGGTGGCTCAGGAACATGCTTTGTGGCATTCTTTGGGGGAGGCCTATGTTCAGCAGTGGACCTGTGAAGGGTGTTAATGACGATGATGATGATGACCGTAACAGCTCGTCTTAAGATCAGTGCTTGACAGAGGTATATTTCAGACATAGCCAAAATTAAGAATCCAAAGTAGTAATTGCTTTTATTTACTGTTTTAGTCATCCAGAGTGAATATGAATACAATATAATTATGTATTCTCTTTATTCGTCTGGCATCGTGCGCCGTTTCATCCCGTTAAGTCTTCTAAGAAAGCGAGGGTCTTCCACGGTCTACTCAAAAGTCTCTCCACCACCCTAAAAGCGTCATCATCATCATCATCATTACAGCCTTTCACAAGTCCACTGCTGAACATAGGCCTCCCCCAAGTAATGCCACAAAGCACGGTCCTGAGCCACCTGCATCCATCGACTTCCTGCATGTCTTACCAGGTCGTCACTCCATCTAGTGGGGGGTCGCCCTACACTACGCCTACCGGTACGAGGCTGCCACTCGAGAACCTTTCTTCCCCATCGGTTATCGGTTCTTCGAGCTATATGGCCGGCCCATTGCCACTTCAGCTTACTAATCCGTTGGGCTATGTCGGTCACTCTGGTTTTACTGCGGATATCCTCATTTCTGAGTCTATCACGCAGAGAAACTCCGAGCATAGCCCTCTCCATAGCTCGCTGAGCGACCTTAAGCGTCCTCATACGGCCAGCAGTGAAGGACCACGTCTCAGATCCATAAGTCATCACTGGCAACACGCACTGGTTGTACAATCTAGTTTTTAGAGATTGAGGTATACCTGACGAAAAGATATGTCGTAATTTCCCGAACGCTGCCCAGCCGAGTTGAATCCGTCGATTGACCTCTCGGTCGAAGTTGGACTTACCTAGTCGGACTATTTGTCCCAGGTAAACGTACTCGTCAACAACTTCGAGCATAGTGCTCCCAACAACTACCGGCATAGGTGTGACATGGACATTGAACATGATCTTTGTTTTGTCCATGTTCATCTTAAGACCTATCCGTTGGGAGGCACTATTGAGGTCATTGAGCATAGTGCTTAAGTCCTCCAGCGATTCTGCCATAAGGACTATATCGTCGGCAAATCGAAGGTGAGTGATGTACTCGCCATTGATGTCAATACCGTATCCTTTCCAGTCCAGTAGCTTGAAAACGTCTTCCAATGCAGCGGTGAAGAGTTTCGGGGATATAACGTCACCCTGTCTTACACCTCTCTGCAGTTGGATAGGTTTCGAGCTCTGGTTCTGTACTCGGATAGCCATCGTAGCCCTACTGTACAAACACTTCAGCATTTCGATATACCGACAGTCAACTTGGCACCGCTGAAGGGACTGTAGCACCGCCCAAATTTCGACGGAATCAAAGGCTTTCTCATAGTCCACATACGCCAGGCAAAGTGGCAGATTGTACTCTTCAGTCTTCTGTACAATCTGCCGCAGGGTATGTATGTGGTCTATGGTACTGAAGCCTTTTCGGAAACCGGCTTGTTCGGGAGGCTGGAAGTCGTCAAGTCTGCGTGCGAGACGATTCGTAATGACTCTCGAAAACAGCACGTAGACGCGGCTCAGAAGGGAAATCGGTCTGTAGTTCTTTAAGAGAGCGTTGTCGCCTTTCTTAAAGAACAAGACCACCGCACTTCTGCTCCACGCCTCTGGAGTAGTGCCACCATGGAGGACGGAATTGAAGAGCTTCTGAAGGACTACAAGTACCGGTGTTCCACCCGCTTTCAGAAGCTCCGCTGTAATTCCATCCTCGCCTGGGGCCCTGCCGTTTTTAAGGTGCTGGAGAGCCATTCTGATCTCGCTTAGACTGACGTCCGGGATATCATCGGAATAGTGTCGGATAAGACTTGCTCTTGGATCGTTACTCACACTTGCGTGTGGCTCCAACGATGATGTGTACAGCTGCCCATAGAACCTCTCAATCTCACTCAAAATCTCAGGTGTCCCGGAAACGATGTTGCCACACTCAGTCTTCAGCTTTGACAGTTGGCTCTTTCTGGCAGACAGATCTCTGGCAAAGACTTTGGAGCCCTGGTTCCGCTCGATCGCTTCTTTAATACGAGAAGTATTAAAGTTGCGTAAGTCTCGCCGCATGCATTTGGAGATCTGTCTGTTCAGTTGCCTGTATGCTGTCAAATCTGTTGACGATTGCAGCCTCATCTCCCGTCTAACAGCCATGAGATTAAGAGTGTGATCGGAGAGTTTTTGTGTTCTTCTGCGGCGGGTCTTGCAGAACTTAGCTCCGACCGCATGGACAGTTTCCACGAGCTTGTCGTTCATATCGTCCACTGCATTGCAATCTTCTAGGCACTGGAAGCGGTTACGTAACTCGAGCTGAAAGGTTTCGGGATTCTGGATTAGAGCACGAGGGGGACGGAGCGTTGACTTCATTAGACGAGACCTCTCCAACTTAACGTTTAGGTTCAGTGTGCCTCTAACCATTCGGTGATCGCTGCCAGTTTTCACCCTTGCGATCACTGAGACATCACTGAACAGTTGGCGTCTGGTCGTCATAATGAAGTCAATCTCATTTTTTGTCGAACCGTCGGGGCTCGACCAGGTCCACTTCCTGTGGGGCCGCTTCTGGAAGAAAGAGTTCATCATAAAGAGTCCCTCTTTCTCCATAAAGTCGGCCAGCTGCTGGCCCCTTCGGTTCCGTTGCCCTACTCCAAATTTCCCTACCTTCAGCTCACCGCTTTCTCTTGTGCCTAGTTTTGCGTTGAAGTCTCCCATCAACACCGTGTAGTGAGTTTTGGAGGAATGTATGGCTCTGGAAATATCCTCATACATTTCCTCCACCTCCTCATCGGGGTGTGCCGAGGTTGGTGCGTAAACCTGAATGACCTTCAGCGAATACCGTTTGGTGATTCTGAGTATCAGGTACGCGACCCTCGTCGACACACTCCCAATCTTTACAACGTTGTTGACGAGAGACTTGTGGACGATAAATCCGACACCTCCTTGGGACAGATGGTCGCCCTCCCGGTGATAGAACAAGTTGCCGGACTCGAGGATTGCCGTGTCCTCCCCCTCTCTTCGGACCTCGGATAATCCAATAATATGCCAGCGCAACTTGTCTACCTCTTCTTCCAGCTCCAGTATCTTCTCGTCAGTCCTCAGGGTGCGTGCGTTATATGTTGCCAGGTCGAGTCGTCGTAGGTGGCAACCGAACCTCCACCGGAGATTCTTAGCACCCCCTGCCCCGCCGTTACCATGGTCGCCACCGTAGCCAGGAATAGCGGGGCCGCCGGGGACTGGGGGCCGTCTTTTTGTGTATTTGTTCATTGGGGGGTATTTGCCGTAGTTGCCACGCTTGGCGAGCGGGTTGGCAACCGCAGTTTTTTTATTACGTCACAGTTGTTATCAGGAAGATGCTGCTGCCCATCTCCTGCCTGTCTCCCTCTGTCGCCTCTTACGACACCCACGGGAAGATATGGGGTAGTGGATATTCTTAACCGCCACTACACGGCATGGCCCTAAAAGCGTGTAATGTAAAAATTCTAGTTAAAGTAGGTATTCAATTCTTCCCTCCTATTAAAAGTTTTAATTCGAAAACTGCTGTATCGTGACTGCTGTATTCTTTTTCTTATATAAAATGAACAACACCAATTAATTAGGGTTAATTAGATAAAGCACATTATTATTAATTTTCTAATGATATTAATTAACTTAAAACAATCAGCAACTTTTATGTATCATACATGGTAGAGCCGCACTGAAACTATATTATGGTTGTAGCACGAATGGGTCGGCTCAACCGGGGAAGGACCACGCTCTCACAGAATACCAGCGTAAATTAACGGCTTAATAAAATGTTTCGTAGGGTGAGAGTAGATATCCGGAGACCCTTTTTTACTGGAAACGAGGCATTCCATCTAGTGCTCAGGGGTGACAACGCATCTGCGTTTTGATTGATGATAAATGTAGATGTCTATGGACCACAGCATCTACTTACCATCGGGTGGACTGTGTACTCGTTTCTCACCCTTATTCTATAAATAAAATCATCGTACGAAAAATTTCGTAACCATGTTCGAATTACGTTTTTACAGTCTACAATTTTTAATGGATACATGTACAAAATTGCATTGACTTGATTATACAGAAAAGGGCCAAGGAATGTTAAAAATCTATGCATGAAAGAATACCTTATTCTAATGTTAGTTCCAAGTACTTATCTTTGTGTCTTTTATCAGTGTCCTCTCTTTGTAGGGCAGATATTATTATACAGTGCGTGTCGAAGAAGGCGATAGAAATAAAAAAAATTGGTGATGGGATGGGAGGGGGTAGCCAAACCATCTGCCATCAGCAGTGGAATTTGATAGCCTGTAACGAACGGCGGCTCCATAAAATATGCTTATCTAAACAATTTAATCGAATTTTTAGTTGTACATCCATGCTTAATGGAAACAACAAATGAGATATCATTAAAAACAATTATCTATTATGATGCATAAGCTTATCGAATTCGATAAACTAAAAGTAGGTAATTAATTAAAATTTAATCAAAGTTAATTCACGGTGTCAATGTGCAAAACAGTGCATTTTTTTATTTAACTTATTATAAGTCAGTGGTTGGTCACAATCCCACCTGATGGTAAGTGGTGATGTAGCCCTAAATGGTATATCGCACTGCCGTAGCATAACGAAAATTTATTCACTCTTAATGTTTTATTATATTTACGCGAACACTACTCATTGATTAAAACTAAAGTAGTTTCTATTCACACTTGCCTTGAAGACGCTCAGATTGTATTCGGACGGAAATATAGACACCGGCAAATTATTCCACTCCTTTGTCGTACGCATTACAAAAGTCGAAGCAAACCGTTGGGTTCTAACTTCTAATGCGTGGAATATCGAAAACCGACCATCTGGTTGTCCGATCGTGAAGTGGAACAGAAAGTTGGAGCCAGGGTGAAAAGACACGCGTTGAATTTCACGAAATTGGCATCGCCCCATTCGGAGACTGCCTGCAGTGAAAGATTCGCACTATTGGCCCGAGAATTCGGCTAGTAACTCTCCAAAACTGTACTGTCGTCTGCATATCCATAGATACCAGGAATAAGCAGATCATTAATGTGCAGCAGGAAGACTTGCGGAGCCGTTCTCTCCGCAACTCCTGAGGAACTCCAGTGTTTGTCGCCATTCGACGAACAGACATCGATGACGACTCGGAGAGATGTTCACTCAGAAAGTCCTTCACCCAGTCAATCAGGCCAGGGGATGAGCCGTACGCTAAAAGCTTGCCGAAAAGGCTAGCGTGCCAAACCCCTGTCAAAGGCCTTCGAGACATCAACAAGAGAATAGCAATAGCAAGTGTTTCCCTACTGTTCCCGAAGGCTTCTCTCCATATTTACTAACTTATTCTTTATTTATACACCACAAATATTATGTAATTAAAAAAAAATATGTACCACAGGCAATATTATCACTGAAAGTGATTTCTTCCAGAACACCTTTGCGTAATTAACTTTTTTTATAGAAGAGGGGGCAAACGAGCATACGGTTCACCTGATGTTAAGTGACTACCGCCGCGCACGAACATCCGCAATACCAGGGGAATTGCAGGTGCGTTGCCAGCCCTTTAGAAAGGAGTAAGCTCTTTTTATGAAGGTCCCCAGGTCGTATCGGTCCGGAAAAATCGCCGGTGGTAAACTATTCCACAGAGAGGTCGTACGCGGAAGAAAACTCCTAGTGAAACGTACAGTGGTGGACCGCCAAGCATCCAGATGGTGTGGATGGTATCGGGAGGTTTGCCGCGTAGTGCGTTCATGAAATTTGGCGGCTGGGATTAATCGCCCCAAGGGTAGAATGCAAAGAAAGACCGCATCCTATCCCAATCAGGCGACCTATAGTGCCAAACTCGGCGGCAGAATGAAACCGCAATTTCAGCGTGAGTGGCACCACACTCCGGACAAGACAATAGTCCGAGGAGCCTAAAGTGAAACGTGTAACAAGCCATTCGGCGTGGTGGGCGTCAAAATCGCCGAGGATCACGATGTCTGCGGAGAGGATCTGTTGTAGCAACGAATCTGTAGCCATTTGGACGTGGTCGAAGAGTCGGTCTGTTTCAGCATTACCACTATGGTACCTATAAAGGCACCCGTGTGGCCGTGGAAGGAAAAGGGGAGATCTCCCGCCGGGCAAGGTGTTTTGCCCGGGGAGCGGCCAACGCTTCGTGTGATAGTTCGGAGATGATCTATATATACTATTTATTTAGCGATTTAGGCTTCGGTGTGCTTCGCTTGTGACGCGACGACAGCGCCGCCACATCATCCCCCTGCTCAAACCGGAGGTCGACAGTGCAGTGCAATTGCCAGTGCGTCCTTAATGCCGGTGGGGAATGCATGCTGTGTGCGTAAGGGCAAGTGACACCGGTGCGAATAATATGCCGATGTGTAATGCATGCCGTACTACGCACTGGGAAGTGATGCCGGTGTGAACGAAGTACCGGAGCAAGTGCCAGAAGTCTGCCTTATAAATCTGCGGTGAGTCGAGATGAAGACAAGTTGTACTGGTTTGCAGGAACTGAAGACTGCAGAAGACGATTTTCAGTAGTGAATGGTAGGGGTTCTTGAGGATAATGACGAAGGCTTGAAGTTGTAGTTTCCGAAGATTGTTGGTTGCGCGTTCAGATCACGTCGGATGGTCACCACTGTGGCCGTGGAAGGAAAAGGGGAGATCTCCCGCAGGGCAAGATGTTTTGCCCGGGGAGCGGCCAACGTTCCGTGTGATAGTTCGGAAATGTTCTATATATACTGTTTATGATTTGGAACTTTTGATAGCGCGATTTAGGCTTCGGCGTGTTTCGCTTGCGGCGCGACGACAGCGACACACCCCTAGACGCGCGGATGGTCGTCGCTGTCTACGCGTAGCCAAAGGATGGACAGGTCTGAACCTTCAAGACTGCCGAGGCGTCGAAAACAGATGTCCTCTCTGACGTATACGCAAACTCCCACCCGAGGCACAAAGGAGTGTTCCAGTTTGTACCCCGGGTAGGAGAGATACGAAGCATCAGCCGGAGAGGAGCCACCGTCTCGAGATGGTAGTGGACGGCGTTTAGGTTAGAATGAAGTCCCCTGATATTTCAGAAATTCACGGATAGCGTGGCGGGGGTCACCTTGGTCTTGTTGCTCAGTTTGCCCCGTGCAGTTATTGTCTTGAGCGGAATTTGCCCCCCCCCCCCCCCACCAGAATACGCGGGGCAGCCTCAGCACCTACGCTCAGAAGTGGAGTAACTTGGTCGTGGATGCTCAGCGAGGGATTCTCCAGGGGTGCTGGTACCCTCCTGCAGTAGATCTTTACTTAATTCCGCTACCATGTTAATGGGGGGGGGGGATTGGGCCTTCGGCCACCTACAGTCACCGGACGAAACGCGGAAGCAAAATTTTCACTTCACGCCGGTTCTGTGAGGTCGTGGCCTGTTTTGAGCAAAGCTGTCGCGTGGCTCCACCACTGTTAAAACTATATATCTATAAACTATGGTTAAATGTGGAAAAATTAATTAATGGTTTTATTAATTTTAAAAATTGGTGCATACACTCTGGAATTAAACATAATATAATACACATTTTTGGTTTTTTCAAGTCTTAAAAAGATTGTGCAGTTTGTATGAAAAATATTGTATTAAGACGCACAGCCCAAAAAGCTAGATGGAAAAATCTAAAATTTGGATGATAGCTGCCTTTTATAACTAGGTATCTACTAAGAAAAGATTTTGGAAAATTCATCCCTTAATAAAGGGAAATATAGCATGTTACAGTTTCTATGATTCTTACTGAAAGTACTCTGTAAATAAAATAAACTAAAAAGTATTTTGAGATTTTTCAAATCTATCACTTACGGAGGCCTATAAGGTGTTTCTTTTGTATGGAGAAAATTTAATTAAAGTATTTTCAATTACAAAAAAATCAAACAAAAACTACCACGTGGCAAATTTTCAGTATTGTGTACTAGATAAATGTAATAACACGTTACACAAAGATTCTGGTTCTATATACCATATTTTAGTATAACTAAGGCCTTTACATTTTGAAATTTAAGGATTTACATTTTGAGAAGTGACAAGTGCGAATGGCAAGTGCAACTGACAAATAGCAAGTGCTTAGTGGGTATTCTATTCACACTTATCACTTGTTACTGCCTGTTCACATGCACTACTTGTCTCATAATGCCATCTGGGGCTGACACTAAAAGTACTTGGTGTTCATAAAACCTTATAGTTATCGACTAGATAATACCTTTACTTTACTTTACAATACCCATAGATTACTGTATATATACCTACTAGAGAACAATACCTTTATGCTTACGACATGATATTATACATTTTAATTTTTAATCATCTTTGTTATTATATAGGTTATACAGCAGGGTAACTATTTGGAAGTACGAGATGATACCTCGATGTCACTTAGTCCACTCAAAAAGGTAAAACAGTCAATTGTTTTCAACTGAATAAGGGTAACAAGTGACACAACCCACTTGATGTAAGTGGATGCTGTAGACCATAGATATCTACATCTACCCTTGATTAAGAATCAAAATGCAGATGCATTGTCACCTCTGAGCACTAAGATAGAATGCCTCAATTCCAGTAAAAAGGGTATCTGGTTCACCACACACCATATGAAATCCAGCAGCATTGGCCTGCTATTTGCTGGTATTGTGCGAATGTGGTACTTTTTTCGGCCGAGCTGACCCATTGGTGCTACAACCATAATATAGCTGCAACTACTAAATAAAAAACAAACTTGAGGCTTTTTGAGTTATTTAAAGCTGTCTATTACATATATTAAAAGTAATTTTTAATATATGTAATAGACAGCTTTAAATAACTTTAAAGCGACAGTAGCCTAATGGCAGGGCGCGGACCGCGAACTCAAAAAGGTTGTGGGTTCGAATCCACCATTCGACTACTGGCGTGAACCACTCGTAACGCAAGCAATTTAAGCTTACCACGAGTGGTTAAAGGAAATATTAGTAATGTTTATAGCATTGTGAATATTCTTTTTAAATAAAAAAAAAATTTAAAGACCAATTTTTTTACATCCAATCCTTAAGATATAAATTTCAATTAGTCCCTAGTCTTCGACCATATCATTACACAATAATAAATATAAAAACCTAAACATATTGATTATATTTTCTTTGGAAAAACTATTCTATGTTACACACACTAACAGATCCGTCACATGCTGTCTTAAATCCTAATCAATTCAAAGTTAATAAATGTAAGTAAAAATTGGTTTAAGACAGTGAAACTACATAGGTATTAAAATGAATTTTTATTCATTATAGTGATCTCTTTCTTAAGCAACATAATATACCTTAACACACATAAGCAGTAAAATTTAGAATGACTGGAATTCCTTAACTAATTTTCATTCATCAATATAGGCCTCCCCCATAGGAACATATTGCCTTATATGGGGAATATGTCATTTCAACTGCTTCTACGGTCTAGTGGTCAGAAACATGATAGCTGATCATAAGATCCTGGGTTCAATTCCAGACCTGGTCCACAAAATTAGTTTCTGAGTTTTCTGACAAACAATTCTCAGAATCAGAAAGTTGGTGGTATTTCACCCCGTACCTCAGAAAGAATGTCATTGGTACTGCACCTGATCTCTCTCCGGTCATGTTGGTTTTCTATCCTGTCGGAATGTGAGAGTAAGGGAATAGAGTACACCTGTGCTTGAACATATACTCAGGCATTATAATCCTGTCCTGCGGAGATGGCTAGTTCCCATTGAGACCAGTCACCATGACCGAAATTCGGTCTGGAGGACATTATTTGTCATAATTCCAATGCTTGGTAACACAACTATGGTCTGTCCACAATTTTTTATTATTTAGTGTCATTAACAGGAAGATGCGGCTGCTCATCTTCTGTTTAATGTCTCTGTTGCCTCTTACAACGCTCACTTGATACTATGAAGTAGTATACTTTATTTTTACTATCCATTAGCCTGACTTGGTTGACTACTATTCAACCTGACGGTAAGTATGATAAGTACAAACTTCTACTTATGTAAATAAATAGAGATCTTACAATTTCAATAGTATTTATTTACTACCACTAGAATCTTTAAATAATAATTAAAAATTTAAACATGACATTGAAAATGAATCTGGATGTTTCCAAAAATAAAATAAATATCATTTACATTTGAGTATCTTCAGAAGACATACAAAATGAAATATCTAAAGTCTGTTCAGGGAATTTTTGTTTGAAAGATCCTATTAAATTGTAAACAACTGTGCCTTTTTGTTGCAAAGTTTAATTTTAACATTCATATTAACATAATATTTTAACAAAATAAATGTAATGAGTTAAAACTTATACTGAAATTGTAATCTTGCATAATTATTACATTATTTTAGCTTGCCAATAAGATAATTTTCTCCTAATACATAATGTAATAGTTAAAATAAATAAAATTTATCTGATTATTTTTGTCTATTTATAAAATTAATCAGTACTTTTTTTAAAAACAGGCATCATAATAAATATTTTTCACAAATAAAAATAAGTATAACAGTAAAATACTAAAATAAATTTTTGCAATTTAATAAGTTACAACTTCATTATACTTAGGCCTGACTTTAATATTATACACTGTTTTATGTACAGCTTTATTTACCAAATCTTTGATCACATTTATTATACTTAAATAAAGCACCTAAATAACTTTCTATATTTACACTATGGTCTAATGAGAGTTGAATAAACTCTGCTAATCTAATTTGCCATGGCATTAAACCATAACTGCAACATAGTGGTCCAGTATAAAGAATTAAATCAGGATCAGGAATTGAAGAGTAGATTTGAGTTAATGCCTCTCCAAATTCCTGTGTTGTGTATTCTATTGATTTCTTTTCACACAATACTTCACCTTTAGCAATTTGTTTTATACAATTCACTATTTGTGGTCTTCCATTCAAGTAATTAAAGATATTAATAATAACTGTATTTGCATTCATCCCATAGGTATACCCGTTTAAATCTGGTTTGTTTGACCATTTTATACAGCCTGGTATTCCTTTCTTATTTTTTTCAATAGCCCAGAACAGCTTTTCTTCGTTATGTTTCAGTTCGCCTAAAAATGATTAATAAAACATTATTTTAAGAATTATGAAATTCGCACTGAATTAATGAATAATTATAAAAACTTTCTTTAAATATATACCGGTAATATCGTAGAAACTGACGTAGGGTACACCAGTGATAAGACTCCAGATGACTACGCGCGCCAGATCGCTTATCGAATGATGGTCCGTATCGGCAAGAAACACCAAATGCTTCAATCTATTTTTCATCTTTGGTGCATGTTCCATTATTATCATAATATCACTTTTCGTCACCTCGTCACTAAATACTTTTCGTTTTTTAACCCAAAACCGGTAGTAAACATTTTGAACTGCAACAAGTATATTTACAATCAAATGCACGATAGTAAATAAAAATTGCCGAATCAATCGCGAAAGCATGTTAGACGCTGACAAGGTCCCATTTAATATTATTTAATCATTTTAGTTTTACGCTATTTTATACAGAATGACTTAAGGTCACACGATTTCTATAATGTGTGACCATTCATCAGCCGTGCTGTCATTTTCTAACTGTCCAATCATAAGGCAAAGGGTGTAACAGCAAAAGTACCAACATACGCGGTACATTAACGTAACGGTACGGTAACATTGCGTTCTCAGTATATGATGCGTTCAATAATTTTATTACGTTTTAATAACATTACCCTGCAGTACATTAGTCTTTAATTAAATTATTATTCCTCTAACGGTGTTTACCCTTTGTTTTTCTTTCTTCAACTTCCTTTCACGAGTTACCGGAAATAAGTTAATTTATTTTTAAAAAATATGCCTCACTTCACGGAACTCTACTTTTGCCAAATCCAGCTTAGCCCAAGTATTTTATAACCAGTTTTGACCTGAAAATTTTCTAATACGTCTATTGATGTAAAATTTCTTATAAAATTGTATATTTTTTGCTCATTTCATATCGCATAATTGAATTTTCAAATAAAGCCAGGAAAAAAGTAATGTTACCATGTTGTGTGTGCTCGCGTGCTTACGTCCCGCTGACGTACGGCGCGCACTTGCGTGTTTACCGCCGAAGTCTTCGGCGGGGCCCGATGGTATTCCGGCGTTTATTTTTAGGGACTGTCGTGCAGTATTAGTAAAGCCGTTGCTACACATATTCAACGTTTGTATTAAGGCTGCAAAGTTTCCTGATCGTTGGAAACTCACTCGGGTAGTACCCGTGCCTAAAGGTAGCAGAGGTTCAGCCCCCAGTGATTATAGACCCGTGGCGGTATTATGCACTCCAGCTAAAGTTTTTGAGTCAACCATTCACAGTAGTTTGTACCCACAAATAAGTGCTCTGTTGTCCGACGCACAGCACGGCTTCCGTCCCGGGCGAGGGACAACGGGGAACTTGCTCGAGCTAATGACACACATAGTACCAACGGTGGATGCTGGCCAACAAGTGGATGTTGCCTATTTTGATTTTAAAAAGGCATTTGACACAGTAGACAATGACGTCCTACTAGCGAAGTTGGCTAGCGTCGGGTGCACACCGCGCACGCTATCATTTTTCGCCTGTTATTTACGAGACCGATGTCAGTATGTTGACTGCAGCGGACGGCTTTCCGAACCCTACTTTACAAGATCAGGTGTCAGTCAGGGCAGTAATTTAGGGCCTTTTCTCTTTATTCTGACAATCAACGATTTGCCTGAAGTAGTCAATAAGTCTACACCCTTGTTATTTGCTGATGACCTAAAATTAGTTTTAAAAATAAAGCAGCGGGCGGATCATGACATGCTACAGCAGGATATAACGAAAGTCGTAGAGTGGAGTTTGGAAAATAAATTATATTTCAACGCGGCGAAATGTTCTATCCTATCATTCAGCCGTGCACATAACCCGAGTCATCATCAATACTATATGGATGGAACCCCTCTGCAACGAGTTTTTGAGGTTAATGATTTAGGCGTGCGATTCACTACCGACATACAATTTCGAAAACACATTACTAATGTTTGTAAAAAAGCATACCGCAACCTAGGGATGGTCTTACGGCTAGCCAACAGATTCACAAACATCTGTGCTCTGAGAGCGTTATACGAGGCACTCGTAAAAAGTCATTTAGAATGCAATGCTGTTGTTTGGTCACCACATGAAGTCAAATATAAATTAATGCTAGAACGTATTCAGAACAAATTTGTGAGATTTATGTATTTAAAACAGTATGGTGTGTACCCGGGTTATCCACTTTTGTACCCTACTTTATTTATACTAGGCATGATAGGTTATTATAAACTAGAAATAAGAAGGGAAGTTGCTCTCGCCACTTACTTACTAAAAGTGATTCGTGGTAAAATACATAACCCAGGTATTTTACAGATAGCTGAGCTGTGTGTCCCTAATGAGTACGTAGGAAGACGGCGGCGGCCGCCGCTCTTGTCGGTGCCACAAGCGCGCATCAACTTGCTACAGCACGCGCCTTTGACGCGCGCGCTGCGTGCACTTAACGTGGTCTCGCAACAGACTGATTTGTTCAGCTGTACTCTGAACGAATTCACAAAGGCCGCTTATTGTCAAATATCTTCAAGTTGTGCAATATATACCTATATTATGTTTGTTCTAGTTTATTAGTTTGTAACTGCACTATTGTATTAGGTAATACACCTGTGATGATAGTTGTAAGTGGTAAAATAAATAAATAAATAAATAAAAAATAAATAAATAAATAAATGTTTGTCATTCTCAATAGACTTTTGGAGAGGGAACGGATTTTACAATGGCTCAAAGGCCCAGAAGCCATGCCAAAATTAATAAACAGAATAAAAACACAAACTATAATTATATATTATAATAATTATAGTTTGTGTTTTATATAAATAATTATATATTATAATAAGAGTACTAACGTAAAACGAATAAAAACATGTTTTACACGTTCCGTTTCAGACTACGAAAAACTTGTTCATTCGTCATGTGGTTTATAAATGTTCAAAATAACCAATTGCTTTTTATAACTTATTAATTTATGATTAGATAGGTACGATTTTTTATGGTTTTATACTATAAATCGCCTTTACAATCGCTTTCTTTCTGAGAAACGACCATTCGCCAACTTATGTGGCCAGTTTAGGCAACAATATAGGCGACAACGGAGTATGTTAATTTTGTACCTAAAAAAAAAGAGTAAAATGTGATTCTATCCCAATGATTTTAGCATCGGAAAATCAAAATAGGCATGGAAAAGTCATTATTTTAATATCACCGTGATTATTGTTCCGGATAAATAGTCTCAGTGAAAAATTGCAGTGACTTTGTTGCGTTGATAATGTCTTTACCTAGTTAGAACGTTCTTGGGTCGTCCTAAAATGGAAATACACACAATTTGGTAATTTATTCAGTTTTGTTTCAGTAGTCGTTTTTTATTACCTACTTAAAGTAAGCATATGGCAATATTATAAGTGTCATTATAGTTTTAATCATGGAATTTAGAGAACAGGAGAACGATCGCTGTAGAAAATAGTGTCCAAGAAATATGGACAAAATACAATACAAAAGCCGGCTGTTGTATGCTACTTTTACGAATTTTTTCGCGTTTTATTTATTTTATTTTTAATACCCGACGTTTCGGGTACTTTCCAGCACCCATGGTCACGGGGGACTGAGGTGACTGACGTCCCGGTGTCAAACTTTGACATCGGGACGAAAATTCGTAAAAGTGGTTTTAATCAATGTACAGTGTTCTCGTAAATATAAGAAATCATTGGGTGCGTTTGGCAGAAAAAAGCGCTAGCAAGCGCTTACAAGCGCTGAAATAGTTTTCAGCCAGGACACGATTGCTACTTCAGTAGTCCTGACACAATCCGCCATTTTGCTTATTTATTTTGTTTGTTTTGAAGTAGAGTGTATAAGTTGTTTTGTGCAATATTAGTTTTAAGTAATATAATGACATGAATAAACATATACATGTTATTAAAAATTCATGATTGGTAAGTTTTTAATATGAATACTTTACAAACATATATTTAAATTAGGTTAGGTTCCCCGGTTAAAATTAACTTCGTGTCCTAGAGGAAACAGCTACTTACGATTTGACAGCGCTTACCGCTTACGATCGCCATTTTGCTTACAAGCGCTTGCTAGCGCTTTTTTCTGCCAAACGCACCTATTATGTTGTATGCTAGTTTGAAATGATTATATCATTCAAAGAAAAAAAAAAGAAAATAACGAAATTGTTATTATAACTTTTTTAATTTTTTCTCATCTGGTTGGGTTCTATAAATATATAATCATAAATTAAAATGAAAAGATAAATATACATAAATATCAATATAATAAAATAAATACAAGAAATACATAAATAAATAAAGGTCCAACTAGATGGAAGCCCTCGGCAAGGGAGACTAAACGGCCGAGGGTCAGCCAGGGTAGGCCGCGGTATCGAGGAGCACCGCCTTCTGCATTTGAGCCCGGAGTGGTCCGTCACGGAGTCCCAGTCGCCTCAGATGACCCGAGAGGCTGACTGGGATTAGCCCATTTGCAGAGACGACTACAGAAATAATTTCGGCCGGCAGGCCATCTTACATGTCGGTCATCTCGTGAGCCAGGTCCAGATATTTTGTTCGCTTATCTGTTTCGGCTTTCAAGAGGTTCTCGTCTTACGGAATGGTAATGTCGACCAAAAATATCCTTGACTGTGCTCGGTCTATCAGCATAATATCAGGCTTATTCGCAAGAATAGTCCTGTCGGTGATGATGGCCCGGTCCCACTGGCGTGGTCATTTTCTGTTGACTGTATCTACAAAGGGCTCATGTAGAGTCCTATAGTATCTGCCGTGGAGCTCCTTCTCCTTCCATACGGTCTCCCGATCGGAAATGCTATGTACTGCCGGGTCCTGCCATTGCTCGTTGACTAAGTATAGAGAGGTAAGCCCTTTATCACTAGAAATGACGTCATTATATCGTATAGAATGGATCATCCGACCTCACCCGGAAGTAATGACGCACAATTCACGATTATGTATGGTGAGCGCACTCAAGAAGCCATGCCCACCATGCTTTCGCAGCAAGTACAGCCTCATTGCCGATGATCTTGGATGATGCATCCTATGGGACGTCATGATAGTGCGAACTTTTCTATCCAGGGTGTTAAGTTCAGTCTGAATTCCCCTGAGTATGCCAAAGGTATACACGAGGACAGGCATGTCCCAGCCGTTATATGCGTGTGTCTTATTCACACCGGACAAAAGGCTGTTAAGCACTTTGGACAAGCGTGCATAAAACACGTCACAAACTGACTGTTTCATACCAGCCTCATCGATACCGATGTTCTGTGTTATACCCATGTATCGGTATGTTCCAGCCTCGGAATGGTTCCTTAAGTTGACGGGCATAAATAATATGCCCTATGCCCTCAGGGTTAGCAACTCTTCCTCTTTCAACAGGGAGGACCGCACACTTATCCGTCCCCAGCTCCATTCCAATAGAATTGCTAAATTCACAAGTGATGTTTAGCAATTCCGTAAGATAGGAGCGACTGGAGGCGAATAACTTGTTATCCATATAGAAAAGGTGGGTCACTTTTGTACATCCTTTTCGAATCTGGAATCCCTTCCCGGAGCCCTGCAGTAAAGTACTGAGAGGGTTCAAAGAGAGGCAGAACCTGATTGGACTCAGACAGTCGCCCTGGAAGATACCCCTTCTTATCCTTATGCGGCTTTCCGCAGCCGTCATCCGCTCACCGAGATGACAAAGCAACGTACTCCACTGCCCCATACACTGCTCGAGGAAGTCTCTAACTGTACAGTCTATCTTGTATAGCTCGAGGACCCTCTTTAGCCATGTATGTTTTTCTTTTTTCTCGCGGCTCTACCCATAGCTCTCACCACACTACAAAAGGTCAGCTGGCAGAGAATGCCTTTTCGGCATTAAGTTCGCCTTTGTACCAAATTGTTTTGTTTGAGTGCAATAAAGAATTTTCTATCTATCTATCTATGGGGCACCGAGTCGAACGCCTTTCTGTAGTCTATCCAGGCGGCGGAGAAGTTCCGACGGTTGCATTTCACCACTTTGCCAACCGCGTCAACGAGAAGTGGTGCCTTGGTTCCAAGACCACCGCCCCGACATCCATTTTGAGCCGTGACATCACCTGATTTAGCTCCAGGTGACGAGTGATTCTCGAGCTCAAAATGGATGTCAGTGTCTTATATATGGTGGGTAGACGCGTGATGAGGCGGTATTTGATCGGGTCTGTGGTATCCTGATCTTTAAGAACCAAGTGAGTGATCCCAGTTGTGAAGAGGCTCAGGAGCGACTTCTGGTCGAGAGCCTGTTGAAACTGTCGGGCGAGCACACTGTGCTCGCCCGACAGTTTCAAGAGGTTTCAGAGGTTTCAGTTTCAAGAGGACACACTACGAACCCCTTCAGCCAGTAATGATGTAGCCCGTCGAGCCCGGGACTTTTCCATTTCGGGGTCCTAAGGACCGCCTCAGCGACATCTTCCGGCTTTATGGTGATGGGGTCCATAGCCGTAACATTCGCACCCTGGCTCGTCACAACTTCAATCCAAGGGCCCTCGCTGTGGTTTGCGGATTCTGACCACAGGCCACGCCAGAATGCGATAGTGTCGGCCTGATCCGGTCCTGGGCCCGCTCTATATACCTCTGGTCGCTCCAATGATTTATAGAGCCTCTTCTGTTCACTCTGGAAGAGACGATTCTGGGTGAACCACCTTGACCTCTCGGTAAATCGTTGAATGCGCCTCCTCCAAGCAGCGATCTTTTGCTTCAGGTCATCTATGCGCTCCGTTAGTTTCTGCGTGATATCCGGCTGAGACAAACTGATATTTTTCCCTGCAAACGTCATTCTAACGGTGCACACAACCCTCGATCTATTATTACCTGACCTGAAGCTTTTCAGTCTACCGATAAGGGCCCTTGCCTTTGCGATACGATCCTCGATTCTTTTTCTCCAGGCTGGGATGGTGCTACTTTGTCTAGTATTGTGTCCAGCCATGGGTAGTTTGGCATCAATAATACGGCAAACTGCAAGTGCGGTGCCAAAAATAACTGAGTCCATCTCGCAAAGGTCCCAGCTGGCTTCCAAATAGGTCACTAGCATTGGGTTAAGAGCCCTCACGACAGCCCGATTTAGCTTGCTTAGGGGTATGCGGGGAAGTCGCGGTCGATTTTCGAGATGCGTGCTGCGCGTTCCCGAAATCGCCTCTTCCAATATGCTCCTCATTTGTTCTAGTTCATGGGAGACTATTTCATCATCGTCCTAACTAACCACAACCGGAAGATCCATGGCGGCTTCCACGTGTGGATGCTGGTCTGTCGCCTGTGGAGCCGCATCCCAAGCCATAGCCGACTCATTTGATGAGGGAATAGCCTCACTTAGTAGTCTTTCGATTTCGGCATCATCAAATATTTTCGAGCACATGATGTACCGAACTCGGTCTGCCAGGTTTTGTTCCGTAACGGGAATAGACTGCTCCAGCTTAGCAAAAAAGCAATGCAGACGAGCCCTATACGCTATCCCATTCCCCATTCGCCCTATAATACGCTCGCAATGCGTTTTCGTTCCTAATTTTTGTCCAACGCATGCGACATCAAATCAAATCAAAAATCTTTATTATAAATTGTAATAAAAATATTGGAACTTTGTCATAGTAATAGTAATGCGTGTTTTGGACTTTTTGACAGTATCCGTTAGACATGTGTAGATCACTCATTTCTAGCGAACGGATCATTCTAGTACATTTCGTCACTCGTACCGGTACATTCGGATCGATCATTCAAATGGATCCTTTCTGGCTCCAGTACCATCCAGTACTCCGTGTCTGTAAGATCCATTGGGAACAAATGGGAAAAAAAAATTTATGACTTTGTAATGCTATCATCGCCATCTACTGCATGTTATAGGTAATAAAGCACTTTATCGAACAAAAATTTATGGATTTTCAAGGCGGTAAGTCCAAAAGATGCTAGATGGCATAAACACAAAAATTTCAATTGATTTGATTTAACTTTAACTTTATTTATTATTGTTATTATTATATATTTTATTAATTTAATAAATTTGTTTATTTTTAAATTTCATTCATAACTATACTTAATTTCATCGATTCTTATAAATTTACTTTGCATTTAGGCCATCTAGCATCTATTGAGCGTACCACCTTGAGTCTCATCCATTTTGGTTTGATTTCGATAAAATGAGAATTGACTTTAACTATAGATCGAATAAGATGGCGCTATTTATTTCAAAGCAAAGCATTGAAAACAGCAATTTTAGTAAAGGGAAGATATTGTTTTCATCTAATATTATAAAATTTAGGCTTCACATGTCTAAAAATAAGGATTGTAATGTTTATTTGCTACAAAGTACTTAATATGATGATTTTCTTATAAGATAAAAGTTTATCTTATAAGAAAATCGTATTAAATAATTAATTTGCCTTGAAATCTTTTGAAGTGTTATTTTTAGTAAACCCCACGAAACTAAAGTGTTTTTAAAGTCCTATTTTATACGCCTTTGCCACGAAATGATATTTTTAACTCATAGATGCAACAATCAAATATAATAAACAATTAAATGTAAAATATGTAGTAGTACCTATGTTCTGTAATTCTGTTTCCTTTCTCCTTGCTCTGTACGAATAGTGTAGTGTTACCTATTCTAGCCGAATCCAAGTCGCCAAAAATTTGACGCAGAGTAAAAGATGAAAGTCTTAAAAAGTCACCCAATTTTATAAGAAATATTTTAAGAAAATGCTTTAATTTAAACTTATGTTAGGTACCTTTAGTGTTATATTATTCATCAGAAGTAATAAGGATTGTAAGCATAAGAAGTAGACTACAAAGGAATTAAAAAATACTTAAGAAGTCAGTTGCAATATCTACATTTTATTATTTTCTAATAAAAGGGTTATAGAATAAATATCCTTTACAATCGCCTTCTTTCTGAGATAGCCTACTCGGAGACTAGTAGAAAATCACAATCTTGGTCGCTCCGATTACTTTAAAACTAGCCTAAATAGCTAAATATCGCCTAACTTGGCAACATTTCCGAATGCATGCACTGATTATACTGCACTGGTACACCCTACATTAAAACAATTCATTCAGATCTTTCGGGATTCGGTGGGTTTGCGGCTCATTCACAATTCAAACAAATCGCCGGTTAAAAAGGTACCGTCAATTGTTTGTGATTGGTTGTACTGGTACATTCAAAAACAAATGAATGATCCATCAATACTTTTAAGTGTTCCAGCTCAAACGAACGAATCATGCATGATTGACACATGTCTAGTATCCGTTTCCGTTCTGCCATTATTGTTTCTTTCTCTTGTCAGCTTGCTAAGGCAGGTTAGTAATTTAATAATTTCTCATTATTCCCATTAAAGGCATTAAATTTTACATATTTAATTTAACTTTTTAACAGTACCTATTTCGTTGTACGATATTTTAGTGTTTTCTTTTTCAATTGATGTGCAGTTCTATATGAGTTCTATTTTATGTTGTCGTGACCACGCCGTCAAAGTACAATTTATTTTTGCAGGAACTTCAAAATGCAGTTGCATATAAGAGGCCAATCGACACACGTCTTGGACGTTAACGGACAAGAATCAATTGGACAGATCAAGGTATTATGAGATAATATTCAGTTAAATATTTGTTGGTTATCCTCTCAATATGTCTAATATTCCGAATCTTAGTTCACGTGGATATTACTCATTAAAGTTCAATAGTGCCAAAATAATTTGAAAGTATGTCTTATTATTTCTGATATTTAAATAATTTTATGCCAGAACACAAAGTTATATTTTAATAGCTTCAACTACATTTAGCGTTTTATTTTGTAGGAGCGTATTCGTACTCTTGCTGATATTAAAGATGAAGACCTGACTCTGTCACTTTGTGGTGCACCCCTTGATGACACTACCCTTGTGTCTGATTTATCATCAACAGAGCTTGACCTTACAGTCCCACTACTTGGTGGTAAAGTTCACGGATCCTTGGCTCGTGCTGGTAAGTGATATGCAATTATTATGTATTGGTGCAATTGTCCGTAGGATAGGTTTAGGTATACAGTGGTCAAAGTGAAATTTTTTTATTTAATGCAGTTCACTAAAACTATATAATGCCTTCAAACTACCATCTGATGTAGTTTATATTATTTCTTTTAACACTACATTAACAACAAACAGAAACTGATAGTAAGGTTTACAATTAAGTCGCCTGAATTTGGGGGTGAGGGGAGAAGTTGTAGAGTCGCCCCCCTACTTCTCTAGATTTTTTTTATAAATTTCAAATTCAATTTTGTCGAAACTTTTTTTGACAATTTTAACCTGATTTATTGGGAGAGAAAGTTGGGGCACGGAAGCCCCACGCCACTCAACGTGGTGCAGTCGAAAGCCTGGTTGACGGAGCCCTTAGGAGGAGTTCCTACTTCTAAGTGAAAAAATAACTATGAAGGGGATGACGGGGTCTTTTCACTCGCTCACTCGACCCCATCATCCCCTTCTTACATAACCCGCCTGAGTCAGCATGCCCCATGTCCAAAGCTCGCTTTGCTCGCCATTGCACTCAATATTACCCCAAAATATAAACTTTTATAATTAATTAATTTATATACCTAATTTATGGCTCCCACCAGTTGTAAGAAAGGATCTTTGGGATATATAGCAGTATTCTGCCACCACAAATATTCCACTGTGGTCTCATCAAAATTCTGAAATTCTGAAACTCAGAAGTAATTGAATGACGTAAAGTATGTCTGTCACTGTCAAACAAAATGGCCAGCCTAGTGATTCATTTTACACATTTTTAAATCGATTCAAATTGAAATCAGATGAATCGATCCACAAAAAAATTGAAGTCTTAATGATCTCAAAAATCGATCTTTTTTATTTGCATTAAGAGTTTATTATTTACAATATCAAAAGATACCATCAAGTACAGATAACTTTGAATGATATAATTGAAAAACTCATTCTTTACGAGTTGGGGTACATACAACTAATTGTAAATAATTTTATAGTTTTTTTATTTTTATTTATAGTTCTTAATAAAACAGAAAAAGATTCGATCTCCATTCTCTAGGGTGAAATATCGATGCACTAGATCGATTCAATACTATATATCGATATGGACATTGACAGATGCAACGTCAAAAATGTGAGTGTATATTTAAAAAGGGTCTCCAGCTCTCAACACTCACCATACAAAACAGCAGCATTAAGCTACTATTTTAAGCTGGTATTATCTGAGAGCGTGGTCCTTCCCCTTTTGAGCCAACCCATACTACTAATATAACTGCAGCATGGCTCTACCACGTATAATGAGTCATTTACCAATATATATCCCTTTACACTCGGACTGATACGAGCGTGAGTTTAAATTCAAAAAAATACTGGCACCAAACAGTTTACTTTTCCGAACGCAACCGGCGTCGATCGTTCGCGAGGTGTATTTTACGCGCGGAAAATAGATACGGGTGGGATGGGAGCAGTCAGTCACCTGTGAGCTGAGATGAAAGATGGCTGCGTTTTTCGATCCTCGCCGCGCCGCGGGTAAGTAATTATTTTTAACAGTAATTTGAAAGTATTTGATTGTGGTTTATAATTATTTTAAAGTTAAAAGATAACCCAATACCTAGATTATTTTGATTTTGTGCTGACCTTTACGATTTCGTTAGAATTACGTTATAAAGTACGACCGCTACGATCGTGCGGCTCCGGTTGTACTACCGAAACATTATTCGGGAGTGGGTACTGTACTTGATGATTGTTTTTACATAGATTTTGTAATTAATAGTTACTTTTTTTAACGTTTTAGGCAGAAGTTTGAACGAAGATCAAGTTATACAATCGCTGGGCGATGGAAACTTCTCCGACATCGAAGATTTTGAGGACGACGACGACGAAATCCAACCCAGCACTTTCGAAAATCTTCAGTTGGATGATCCAGAGCCTGAACCACAGCCGTCTGTAGCGCTGGAGCCGGAACCGATGCAAGATACTCCTGGACCATCACAACTAACTCAATCTTTGCGGCCACCTTCTCGAAAGAGAGTTTGGAAGCAGGTACCTTTCGACGATTGTAGTCATGACTATGCTCCCTTGCCCGTTACTCCGGTCAGGACTCCAATGGAGTATTTCTCTGACTATTTCAACAGAGAGTTTTTTGATGAAATTGCCAGATGCACAAACATGTACCATCACAGAAAAACGGGCCTAGAACTGAAACTTGAAGTAGCCAGAGTTTTTTCAATACACATCATCATTGGATGTATTCCCTACCCCCGTGTCCCGATGTATTGGAGAGGTGGAATAAAACTGGATATAATAACTCAACAAATGGCTCGTGACAGGTTCTTGACTGTCCGCAATGCATTGCACATTGTAGATGCTGATGAAGCTCCGCCAAGTAATAGTAACAATCCACTGTGGAAAGTACAGCCGATGATTGACCGGTTAAAATTAGCCTGTAACAAACTTGAAAGAGTTCCTGGCTTCTACTCCATTGACGAGCAAATGGTACCATTTACTGGCAGATGTGTACTTTGCCAGGTAGTCCGAAATAAGCCGCGCCCGGTGGGTTTGAAGAACTTTGTGCTGACCACAAGTGAAGGCTTGATGCTAGACTTCGACATATATCGAGGAGCTAAAACCATGTTTGCAGATACATCTCTTGGACTTGGAGCTTCTGTGGTTCTGCATCTGGTGAAAAGTGTACCGCCTGGAAGCTGTGTCTACCACGACAGATATTTTACGACTGTTCCGCTAATTGAAGAGATGACAAAGAGGAATCTTCACAGTACGGGAACAATCATGTTCAACAGGATCCCTGACCGTACTGCGATTAAATTTAAACCAGATGCTAGAATGGCTCGCGGAGAATCACAGCAGTACGTTTGCGGACCAACTGTCGTCGTCAAATGGAAAGACAATAAGTCCGTTCTAATGGCGTCAAACTGCACCGGCTCGTCCTCATATTCAATCGTCAAGAGATGGGAAAAACAGCATTTACATTAGCATTACAACCAACACATGGGTGGTGTTGATGTTCTGGATCAGCAGATGGAGTATTATCGGACATTCATCAAAACAAAGAAATGGACATTGAAAGTGCTGATACACTTTCTTGACTTGGCAATTGTCAATTCTTGGCGACTATATCGTAATGATTGTATGGCAAATAAATTAAGCAGGAGGGAAATTTTGCCCTTGTTAGACTTCCGCATGAACATTGCTGATGGATTGTCAAGTTTGCCGGCAAGAATCCGGCCATCTACGAGCAATATTGAAAATGAACCGCCGCTGGATGAAAATGAATCTCCTCTTCCGAAAAGACAGTACAGACCAGCAAACAAGCCGTCTGAATCAAAGCGGTATGATGGATACGAACATTTTCCAGTGTTACGAGTACGAAAATTGTACCAGTCGCACAAAGGTACGCTGCACAAAATGCGACACGTATTTGTGTATCGCACGTGGCAAAGACTGTTTCAAGTCTTACCATACCAGAGGATGATCTGATAGTTCCTGATTTGCTTTAGAAGCATTAATTAAAATTATTTTTTATTGTAGCGTACAACTTTAAAAGTTTGTTTTGTTTTGTATATATTTTACAGAAAATTTTGTATCATGTTGCCAAAGGCACGAATTAATGTTTAGTTCTAAAAAAAATTATATGAGACTGAATGATTAAAATAACTAAATAATTAATAAAGAGGCTGATTAAGTATAAGCTTTTTTAATTATTCTTTAAAGTACCAAAACATAGGGCTAGTTTAAATTCACGTTTAAAGTCACGATCGTGACTATGTCGTGTACGACCTGCGACTCACGATCGTGCGGGTGGATTTGTGGGTAAACTATGACCTCGAGATTTTTTTGAGCTCTATATACCTAGTAGGAAGGCAACATAAAAGTTTTATGGTTAGAATCTGAAAAAAAAATCTCCGGTTGTAAAGGGATATGAAAATTATTAAAAATACTTCGACGCTGCTCCGGCAGCAAAAATCGCGTCGGAGTGCTTCAGATAAAACCCCTTGACACAGTGTCAGAATCCTCAAATTCAGGCAACTTAATTGTAAACCCAACCCGAAATTGAATGCTATTCGAGCTACCCAAGCTCCTCCAAAAATCATAACAACTTTTTGGAAGATCTGTGAGAGTGATACCAATGCACCAAAGTACTTAGCTTTGTAGCAAGCAACCAAAGAGCACTCCAGTGGGACTTGTCACACTAGCAAACATGATTATTAAAAGATTCATGCCCAGTTAGCATGCTTGTAGTAGTCTGAACATAAGATTTGCTCAATCAAAGCACTATTTTGAGAAAGCAGCTCTTGTGGCTGGATGCTGGGTAAAGCTTCTCAGGCTTGCCTGCATTCCATATCATTGATCCAAGATTAGATGTGTAAGTTCTTTGGGCGGCCTCGCACCTGCGACGTTACTAACCCAAATAAAAGTGGGGTAATAGATTCTGGTTTGAGTGCCTTACATGCTAAGTTACTGTGGGCTTAGGCCATCAGGATACCACTATGACTTTATCTGCTAAAGGGTAATGTTATTTATTTCACCTTTAAGTAGTTTGAAGCATTCATAGATTAGCTCTGAGTTTATAAAATTATTGTTCAGGGCCTGTAAGACTGAGTATTTGAACTTAAAATAACAAAACATTTATTTTTCAGGTAAGCCACATGCTCATTTTCCACCTCTCATATAGAAAAAAATCTATTCTTTACTTTAGAATCTGTAAATAGTTGTTGTGGGCAATAATTGGTTAGGGATTATTCAGCATTCCCTGTGCAAATAATCAAATTAATTCCATAAATTATTTGACACCAAAGGTACTATGTAATCTACATATAAAACATAAACCTCACGCCTGTCACCCAGAGGGGTAGGCAGAGACTACAGACTTCCATTTGGCACGACCCTGACACCTCTCTTGCCTCCTTCACATCCATACACCTATGCATACATGCTCGTCGGTTAAGGGTACTCCTAATTTGGCCCGTTTTCAATAAATCGCCAATTTGGTCGATAAATTTTCGCCTAGGACATCCCTTTCCGACTCTGTCATTCGCTTCTGCACCATAAATTTTCTTTGTCACTCTTTCTTCATTCATTCTTTCCATATGATCAAACCACCGAAGCATTCCTTTCTTAATCCTGGTCACCACATCATCTTGCAAACCACACTCTTCTCTTATTACACAATTTCTTACCCTGTCATTCAGATTCAGCCCTAACATACTCCTTAACAACCGCATTTCTACTGCGTTTATTCTACTCTCATGCTTCTTCTGCCACACTTTCACAACTTTCACTACCATACGTTAAAGTAGGGACCAACACAGCATTGTGAATTGCCATATGTGCCTTTTTCGACACATTTTGACTCTTCACAATAGAGTGCAGGGCCCCATTTACTCTATTTCCCGCATTCACTCGTTACGTCGCAGCCCAAATATACAAACTCATCTACTTGCTCGATCAACTCCCCTTCTATTCTTATTTCACAAATCGTTTTACTTTCTTCTCTTTCAATAACCATAACATTCGTCTTACTTGCGTTCACTTTCATACCCCTTTCTTTTAATGATCCGTTCATTAATGTAACCATCATTTGCAACTCGGCCGCCGACGACGCAAGAATAACTTGATCATCGGCGTACAAAAGGCATTTGATGGTTAACTCACCCATTCTTAATCCGATTCTTCAACTTTCAAATTTTGCAAACAACTGTCCATAAATAGGTTGAACAGCCACGGGGCAGCCACACAGCCCTGTCTGACACCTTTATGGATGTCAAACCAGTCCAAGTAGACCCCATTGATCCTAACACAAGCACTAGAGTCCCTATAAAGAGACTCCAATGCCTGTATCAAGCCAGCGCTCAACCCAAATGAGTTCAGTGTTTGCCATAGCAAATCCCTATCCACTCTGTCATAGGCCTTTTCCAAGTCCATGAATGCACAAAAAACCTTTTGGTTTTTGGCCAGAAACTTCTCCGCGATCATGCGCATGGAAAAGACTTGATCTGTACATCCCATTCCCTTTCTAAATCCCGCTTGCACATCCCAAATTTTTCCATCAGTTTATTTCATGACCCTTTCAATCAGTACCTTAGCATACAGTTTTCCCACAATGCTAAGAAGGTTGATGCCACAGTAGTTTTTACAGTCCTGCTGCGACCCTCTTTTATATACTGGGACTATCACGGCTTTGCACCAGTCTACCGGTACCCGCTTCAGTTCCCAGCATAAATTAAACAAGGTGTGCAGCAGGCCTGCCACCACTTCCTCTCCAGCCCTTAGCATTTCGAGTGAAACTCTTATCATATCCGGCAGCCTTACCTGCTTTCATGCTTTTCATTGCTTTCATTATTTCATCTATACTTATCTCGCTACCTCTTTCCTCTTCTTTCGGTGTTTCTACTTCACTTAGTACACACGTTGTCTCCTCACTCATAAACACGCTTTCAAAATATTCCTTCCATCTCTTTAAACTCAAAACTTCATCATTCAGAATATAGCCATTCTCGTCTCTTATAGCATTCATCATAGGCTGTTTTGAATGTCCCCTGGCAGTTCTTACAAGTTTCCAGAACATTTTAATATTTGCCTGGAAGTTATCTGATATTCTTCTATTTTTTTTTTTTTTTTTTTTTTTATAGAAGAGGGGGCAAACGAGCATGCGGCTCACCTGATGTTAAGTGACTACCGCCGCCCATGATCAACCGCAACACCAGGAGAATTGCGGGTGCGTTGCCGGCCCTTTAGAAAGGAGTAAGCTCTTTTCTTGAAGGTCCCCAGGTCGTATCGGTCCGGAAAAATCGCCGATGATAAACTATTCCACAGAGAGGTTGTACGTGGAAGAAAACTCCTTGTGAAACGTACAGTGGTGGACCGCCAAGCATCCAGATGGTGTGGATGGTATTGGGACGTTTGCCGTGTCGTGCGTTCACGAAATTTGGCGGCTGGGATTAATCCGAACAATTCCTCAGAGCACTCCCCGTGATAGATGCGATAAAATACGCAAAGAGATGCAACATCTCTTCGCAACGCCAGTGAATCGAGCCGATCGGAAAGCACTCGGTCGTCGACGATTCGAGCTGCTCTGCGCTGGATGCGGTCAAGTGGAAGGAGCTGGTACTGGGGAGCCCCAGCCCAGAGATGGGAACAGTATTCCATGTGCGGCCGAACCTGCGCCTTGTAAAGTTGCAGGCGGTGTGCCGGCATGAAATACTGTCCCGCTCTGCTGAGCACGCCAAGCTTTTTAGAGGCCAATTTGGCCTTCCCTTCCAAGTGACCACGAAACTGCACGTCACTCGATATGTCGACGCCGAGGATTCCGATACTGGCTGAGGCAACAAGGGGAGTGCCTTGAAACTGAGGGGATACGACAAAGGGGTTCTTTTTAGCGGTTAACGCGCAAACCTGTGTCTTCTGGGGGTTAAACTGGACTAGATTTAGTCGTCCCCAATCCGAGACTCTGTTCAGCAAAGACTCGACTTCAGACACAAGTTTGTCCCGGCACTCGGAGACGTTTTCCCGAGAAATATTGGCTCGGCCGGTGTAAAGAGCATCACCAGTGCTGTCATCTGCATAGCAATGAATGTTACGGGTATGCAACATATCATTGATATGCAGAAGAAACAGCGTTGGCGATAGCACGCAGCCCTGTGGAACACCAGCATTAATAGGCTTGCAATCGGAGCTTGCACCGTCTACAACGACCTTGATGCTCCGATCTGCAAGAAAGCTGGTGATCCAATTGCACAATTTCTCGGGAAGCCCATAGGAAGGGAGCTTCGAAAGAAGCGCTTTGTGCCAAACCCGATCGAAGGCCTTCGCAATGTCCAAACTAACGGCCAATGCCTCCCCCTTGAACTCTACTGCCTCCGCCCATCTGTGAGTGAGGTAGACCAGAAGATCACCAGCTGACCGACCACGGCGAAAACCGTATTGGCGGTCACTAATCAGCTGGTGATCCTCAAGGTACCTCATAAGCTGGCAGTTTACAATGGACTCCATTGTTTTGGAGAACAAGGAGGTGATGGCGATTGGCCGGTAGTTGGACGGGTCTGAGCGGTCGCCTTTTTTAGGGATCGGGTGGACGAAAGCCGTCTTCCACGATTTTGGGACTACGCCTAGGGAGTAGGAGTACCGGAAAAGACGCGTTAAAACCGGTGCCAACTCTGGAGCACACGTCCTCAGCACAATTGGGGGGATTCCGTCAGGCCCACTCGACTTGTGGATGTCCAGGGAGAGGAGTGCTTTGCGAACCGAGCGCTGTGTGAACTGCACTTCCGGCATGGAGCACTCACACCGCGGGATGGTCGGCGGCGTACTCCCCCCGTCATCGAGAGTCGAGTTAGACGCAAAGAAGGAGCCTAGAAGATCGGCTTTCTCCTTTGCAGTATGGACCAGTGAGTCGTCCTCCCTGTGCAGAGATGGAAGAGATGGCTGACAGAAATTCCCCTGGACAGCCTTGGCGAGAGACCAGAATGCACGGGTTCCAGAAGGAAGGCGAACTAGTTTCTCGCCAATTCTGCCTATGTGCTCTGACTTTGCCTTGGCAATGACTCTTTTGAAGGACCTAGAGGCGGAATTATACTTCTTTTTTAGAGCGCTGGTGTTTACATCCCGGGACGCTGATGCATCAACCCAGGCTTGGTAGCACTCCTGCTTATAGCATGATGCTATTTTACAGGAGCGACCAAACCATGGCTGAGATTTGCCTCCAATGGGCACCACAGAGGAAGGAATAAAAAGTTCCATACCCTGAAGTACCACATCAGTAACAGAATCCGCAACAACGTTGGGATCATCCGGCGAGAAGCAAACCCGCCCCCAAGGGTAGGATGCAAAGAAAGACCGCATCCCATCCCAATCGGCTGACCTATAGTGCCAAACACGGCGGCAGCCTGCAGAATGCAACCGCGATTTCAGCGTGAGTGGCACAACACTCCGGATCAGACAATGGTCCGAGGAGCCTAAAGGGGCGTCGACGGAAATCTGATATCCGTCCGGGTGAGAGGTCAGCAGAAGGTCCAACAGGGAAGGTGCATGATCCTCCACATCTGGAATCCGCGTAGGCGAAGTAACCAGTTGTGTCAGACCATATGCCAAGGCAAAATCATGAACAGATCTCCCCGCATGATCGGTTAAACGTGAACCGAGCCATTCGGCGTGATGGGCGTTAAAGTCGCCGAGGATCACGATCTCTGCGGAGGGGATCTGCTGTAGCAACGAATCTGCAGCCATTTGGACGTGGTCGAAGAGTCGGTCTGTTTCGGCATTACCGCTGTGGGACCTATAGAGGCACCCGTAGACGCGCGGATGGTCGTCGCTGTCTACGCGTAGCCAAAGGATGGACAGGTCCGAACCTTCAAGTCTGCCGAGGCGTCGAGAACAGATGTCCTCTCTGACGTAAACGCAAACTCCAGCCCGAGGCACAAAGGAGTGTTCCAGTTTGTACCCCGGGCAGGAGAGATACGAAACATCAGCCGGAGAGGACACCTGCGTCTCGGTCAGAAAGAGCAGAGCCGGCCTCGCCGTCTCGAGATGGTAGTGGACGGCGTTTAGGTTGGAGTGAAGTCCCCTGATATTGCAGAAATTCACGGACAGCGTGGCAGGGGTCGCCTTGGTCTTGTTGCTCCGTTTGCCCCGAGCAGTTGTAGTCTTGAGCGGAATTTCGCCCCCCCCAGAATACGCGGGGCAGCCTGAGCACCCACGCTCAGAAGTGGAGAAACATGGTCGTGGATGCTCAGCGAGGGATTCTCCAGGGGTGCTGGTACCCTCCTGGGGTAGTCTATCTTTATTTAATTCCGCTACCATGTTGATGGGGGGGGGGGGGGATTTGGGCCTCCGGCCACCTGCACTCACCAGACGAAACGCGGAAGCAGAACTTCCACTTCACGCCGGTATTCTGTGAGGTCGTGGTACCACCCCGGTTTGAGCCGGCCCATACGTGCAACAGCAAAGCTGCCGCATGGCTCTACCACTGTTATATGTTATATTCTATCATTCTTATCCGTTCTTTCTTGCTTTTTTGACTACTTCTTTTACTCTCTTATTAAGATGTCTAAAGACTGCCTTTTTTCTTTCAATATCACCATTCGTACCGCTAGAATTACCAGCCTTTGTTGCTAGTAAATCTAGCCATGCTCTCTTCTTTGCTTCAACTTCCATACGTATCTCATCATCCCACCATAACGTATTATTTTTTTGTGTAATCTAATATATAAAAATTTGTTCATATTTTATGCGCTACCATACCATTATTCAGATTGCTGTAAAACTTTGTCAACATATTGTTTGCACTTCCGGGAAGGTTAAAGGCATAGTTGTACCCTGTAGGTGGTACCACCCGTAGCTGGGGCAGATCTCTAGTTAGTAATAAGCTTCTAGTGGTTTGAAACTTTGTTAGTACAGTACCCACACCCATATACGTGATCTATATGGGTATGGGCTCTACCAAAATCTAAAACACCTACCTAAATACACAACTGACTTAGCTAACTTATTTAAATTCTTATATTAATGATAATTTCTAAATAAATGATAGGTAATAACATTAATGTTATTGATTCATACAGAATAAGACTTAATTATAGTTTGATACATTATAAATCTGTAGCTTTTTCTTTAAAAAATCTGAAACTCGTTTTTCACTTTTGGTAAATAATAATCACAAATAAAAAAATATTTGACCAAAAAAATTTTTATTATAGTGGCTAACTGCAGCATCTACTGTTGACTTCAACTAAAATAATAAAATAGTTGGGAGGACTTGAAATAATAAGGAAAAACTACCTAAAGGGTATTTGTTGACTTTATTTGTGATCCTTATTTTTACAAACTAAAAAGGAGGAGATTGGCAATCATATCATATCATAATCACAAACACTCACGCCTGTCACCCAGAGGGGTAGGCAGAGACTACGGACTTCCATTTGGCACGATCCTGACATACCTCTTTCGCCTCCTTTACATCCATATATCTACGCATACATGCTCGTCGGTTAAGGGTACTTCTAACGTGGCCCATTTTCAAAATATCGCCAATTTGGTCGATAAACTTTTTTCTAGGGCGTCCCTTCCCGACTCGGCCGTTCACATCTGCCATATAAATTTGCTTTGTCACTCTTTCCTCATTCATTCTTTCTACGTGACCAAACCACCGAAGCATTCCTTTCTTAATCCTGGTCACAACATCATCTTGCATACCACATTTATCTCTTATCACGTAATTTCTGACCCTGTCATTCAGATTCAAGAGGTTGGCAACTTGTGGAAATATATTTTATGTATAAAAGTATAAGGTATTATATACATCCCACTGCTCATTTCTTTCATTTCTTAAAGGGTTTTAGGGTGAAGAAATGTCTGCTGCGCTGCAGCAATGCGTTATAGCGAACTATACATGTCTTTGATATATTTTCTTTTATTATTTCGCAGACATGCATGTTCCCTCTAGATTTTTCCTTCACCACTGAGTACGGGGTAAATCAGCTCTTAAAATTTAACAATTTCATTGGTGCCGGCAGGGGTTGAAACCGGGTTGCTCAGTGAATGCGAAATTTAAAGCAAGCGCTTATTATCCCTTAGCTATACCAAGGCTGTTCTGATCTTTTTTTTGTATGTTCAGTGATAATTCTTTACCATGTTCAATTTCATTGTTTCTTCTTTGTTAGAAGGCGTTAGCTCGGGGGTGGTCCCCCTGAGCTAACACTTGTAAGATCTTATGGTAAGATGTATGCGAAAACTTCAATTTGCAAAGGCATCTGCTCAAGAGATGGGCAATCATTCTTTACCATAAAAACCAACTTTAATAATTATATTCGTTTTTATTCTTTAAAGACTTTTTACTATTTTAAATGTCTAATTACTAGTATTGTAAGTAGGTGTATAGAAATAATACATACCATATTTTTTTCCTCAAAGAGTAATAATTAGCCAATGCATTAGGAAACTGTGCCAGCATTTTTGGTACTGTTCCTTAAGGAGTATGGTCATATGGTATAATATTAAGTTTCTGTATTATTTATTTTCAGGTAAGGTGAAAGGTCAGACACCCAAGGTTGAGAAACAGCAAAAGAAAAAGAAGAAGACTGGTCGTGCCAAGCGTAGGATTCAATACAACAGACGGTAATTTTTATTTCGGTTGCTTAAGAGCCTTTAGTCACTAAAGCTCATCACAAGTCCACTGTGCTGTACAGACCTTACAAAACAACTGCTACAGTACAACTACCCGAGTTCTTCAGTAGTCTCTGGTAGTCCGGCTGGACCTGGCTCCTGGCGGAGCAACTTGTTGCAACCAGTCCCAGCTGCCCACTAGGCCAAGGCTGGCAACTTCTAAAGCTTTCTTCTTATATTGATTGTCGGTTCTTTGAGCTGTACAGCTAGCTCTTTGCCTTTTTAGCCTCTGCAGCCCATCATAAGTCCACCGCTGAACAAGCCTCACACAAAGGGTGCGTTTGGCAGATAAAAGCATTAGCAAGTGCTTGTAAGCAAGATGGCGATCGTAAGCGGTAAGCGCTGTCAAATCGTAAGTAGCTGTTTTCTCTAGGACACGATGTTAGTTTTAACCGGTGAACCTAACCTAATTTAAATATATGTTTGTGAAGTATTCATATTAAAAACTTACCAATCATGAATTTTTAATTCATGTCATTATATTACTTAAAACTAATATTGCAAAAAAACAACTTATAAACTCTACTTCAAAACAAACAAATTAAATAAGCAAAATGGCGGATTGTGTCAGCGCTACTGAAGTAGCAATGTACGTGTCCTGGCCGAAAATTCCTTTTGAATTGCAGGCTATTTTAGCGCTAGTAACGCTTACTAGCGCTTTTTTCTGCCAAACGCACCCAAAGACTGCCACTATATGATGACTTGAGCTCTTTGGAGTCTCGGGTAGTAATTGCATTTTGTGGGAGCCGCCCATCCATCTGGGCTAATTATCCTAAGGCTAACACCTAAGAAGCTTTCTTTCCCATTGATTAAGCATATATATGCCTCTCCTTAATATTCTTTATGTAAGCAATAAATAACCTCATCACTGTGCCAAATTAGCCAAGAAAGCTTGTTATTTCAGTTTCTTGGAATGAACTAAGCTTGGAAAAAAACTTAAATTAGTACCATTACACGCACGCACGCACGCACGCACACATGCACGCACGCACACATGCACGCACGCACACATGCACGCACGCACACATGCACGCACACATGCACGCACGCACACATGCACGCACGCACACATGCACGCACGCACGCACGCACGCATGCACGCACGCACACATGCACGCACGCACGCATGCACGCACGCATGCACGCACGCACGCATGCACGCACGCACGCATGCACGCATGCACGCACGCACTCACGCACGCATGCACGCACGCACGCACGCACACACGCACACACGCGCGCGCACACACACACACACACACACACACACACACACACACACACACACACACACACACACATGCTGATGCCAAAATTTATTTAAAAATTTGTTCTAGCTAAGAACTTGTTGGTTTTTGGTTCTTCATGTTCATCTTATCTTAAAAGCATAACACATACAATATGATAAATAAGAGCATACATTTGTGGTAGTATAATATTAAATCTAGAAGACCATTAACACTAAATAGCTTCGGAAGGAGGAATCCAGAGATCCAGGATCATAAAGTTTTTCTCGTATTTATTTGCGAAATAGTATAGTTCTTGCAATTCACGATTGCGGTCGACCTTTGGTTGTGGTTCGACATGCGCGGTGGCCTGGCGGAGCGGTCAATCGCGAGCCGACGCTCACTGCCCGGCATTCACACTGTCACACTGTACATGTACATGGCGAACCAGGTCCAAAGGTCGACCGCACTTGTGAATTGCAAGAACTATATAGATTTATTATTTAATGTAAGGTGAGTATACAACGATTATAGGGTCAATTATTCATTGCACTCACATTTTAGCCGGGCATTATCCCTTACCAACAGTATGACAGATGCAGTTACTAAATGTGTATTGACTTGTTTTTGTGTATAGATTTTAACATATTGGAATCATTCCTTGTCCTAATCACAATAACAAATCCCACTGCTGGACTAGACCTCTTCCACTGGTAGAGGGATTTGCCATAATTGTTGCACTTGATAGCAGGCATGGGATAACCAGACAGATTGACGAAAGCAGTCTTGTGCCTGTAAAAAATAATGTGGACAGATTGTTAAGGATTATTACGTGTTAATCCCTGAATAATATATTCATTTTTATTTCATTAAATCAATAATTACAAAGCAACATTTAAGATTTGAATATGTTTTGCTGTATGTTTCTTCATAGTTGTAACTTTAACAAAACTTATTTGTTTCAGATTTGTCAATGTTGTGCAGACATTCGGCCGTCGTCGTGGACCCAACTCTAACTCTTAGTTTATGTTTTGTAAATAAAATGCAATTATAACATCTTTTTGCGTCACTTTGTAGTTTGATTTGTAATACACTAGCTTTGGCACGCGACTTCGTTCGCATATCCTACAGCAATTGTACATTTTTCAGCAAAAAAAAATAGCCTGTGTATGTTACTCTATGGTCCATAAATTATAACTAGGCCATGTGTTTTTAAGGTAGGCAGCGCGTCTCCTGTGAGCAGACACCCGCATAGGGGCACGCGCGTTACATAGCCTATGTATGTTACTGTATGGTCTATAATTTTTTTATAGAATATGGGTGATAAGCACACAATTCACCTGATGTTATGTGTGACCCAGAGACATCTACATTTATCCTCGATTAGGAATCAAAAATCAGATGCGTTGCTAACTCTGAGGACTAAGATGGAATGCCTCGTTTCCTGTAAAAAGGGTCTTCGGTTTACTACACTCACCATACGAAACAGCGGCATAAAGCTGCTATTTTACGCTTGTATTCTGTGAGAGCGTGGTACTTCCCCGGTCAAGCCGTCCCATTCGTGCTACGACCATAATATATCTGCAGCCAAGGCTCTACCACATATAAAAGAAATTATCCCTAGGCCACCATGTATTTTCAAGGTGGGCAGCGTGCTTCCTGAGAGCAGAGACCGGCAAAGGGGTACGCGCGTAACATCTCGTACGTGGTACGTGGTTCTACCACGTACGAAAATACTAATATAAAAAGGTACTATTCATCAACGCAACGCTCCTTTCGTCGCTGTTCAAACCTGGAATAGTAGAATTTACGCCTTGTTCGTGTGCCAAGCAGCAGTGCTCTCAAAATGATTCGTTTAGTTTCGGTTCGGGCACCTGAGCAGGGACTGTAACACCGATACCAAGTATCGATATAGATATTGATATTCATGTATCAATATTTGATTTCAGTACAAAAATATCGATGGAGTCAGTTTATCGGTATAGATCCTGATACCAAAATATCGAAAAAATAAAAGTAAATTCTTCGTTCTCGCATCTTATTTACTCTATCAACAGTCATAGGTAAGGTAAGGTATACGTGAGTGTAAAAATAAACTGTCATCGGCGCGACAAATTCTAAATTCTGTTTGCCCAGATTGCGTACACTGCCAAATATTGGACAAAAGAAATAATCGTTTTGCCAATTACTGATGAGAATTGGAATTTTACACCCTTGTGCGAGTGTTACTGTTGCCTATCGTCTTATTTTAAAAATTTTAGATGGACTAAAAGGGAGCCATAAGGGAGTAAGGACGATATAAAAGTCATCCACGTCAAAACTGTAAATCTTAATTAAAACAGTTAAGTGGTTAAGGAGTGTTAAACACTTCAGGAATACTTCTGCAGTCGTACCGCATAAGGATTTTAACCATTTGCGATCAACGGATATGTCAGACTGTTCCTTACAGCTTGTATAAGTTAGAAAGAGATTAAAATATTATAGTAATTAAAATAGTGGAGCCACACATCAATCATCGGCAACGAGATTGGGTCATGTAGTGTACATGACCCAATCTCGTTGCCGATTGTCTATAACTTTTGCTAGGTACCTCTCCAATGTCTGATTAAATCGTTCTACCATTCCATCAGATTGCGGGTGATAAGAAGTCGTTCTTGTTTTATGAGTACCCATAACTCGGCAAGTTTCTTGGAATATTTGAGACTCAAAATTCCTTCCTTGATCGCTGTGAATCTCTAAAGGTACTCCAAGACGACAGAAGACTTCATGAACTAGTTTATCTGCAACTGTTGAAGCTTCTTGATTTGGAATGGCGAAGACTTCTGGCCACTTAGTGAAGTAATCCATCACAACCATGAAATACTTGTTACCGCTTTCACTCTCCGGAAACGGCCCCGCCACGTCAGTGGCTATTCTCTCCCATGGTGCATCAACATTGTACAACTTCAACGCACCTCTACTACGAGTCTGAGGTCCCCTTACAGCCGCACAACTTGCACATTTGCGACACCAGTCCTCAACGTCGTTTCGACATTGGACCCAGTAAAACCGTTCTCGGATCTTCAGTAGAGTTCGTTTAACTCCCAGACGGCCGCCTGAACAATCATTATGGTACAGCTGTAGAACATCCGGTACTTCAGCTTTAGGGACAACCATTTGCAAATAACAGCTGTCTCCCCGAGCATTTTCCCATTTACGGCACAGAACTCCATCCTGAAGCAGCAAGCTGTCCCACTGGGCCCAATAGCTTTTAGTGGTTTAACTCATCGCTGAGACGTCGCTCCACTTGGGCTTGGGAGCACTGGTCTTCATCCATTCCAGAATCGGCTTGATGTCCGGATCTTCCTGCTGTGCACGTTGTAAGCTGTCCTTCCACTCGTTGCTGAGGTGGTCTGCCCTGAGCATCCTCACGGATACCACTTCCTTACTCTCTTGCCTAGTACAATGTTTGCAATCTTCAGGACAAGGTCTTCTTGACAATGCATCTGCGTTGCCATGAGATTTCCCGCTACGATGTTCGATCTCAAAGTCGTATTCCTGCAGTAGTTCAATCCATCTCGCAACTTGTCCTTCTGGATTTTTAAACTGCAATAGCCATTTTAGTGCAGCATGGTCAGTTCGTAAGTGAAATTTTCGCCCCAGAAGATATTTGCTAAAATGCTGCAACGACTTTACCACAGCTAGCAATTCGCGTCTTGTGACACAATAGTTCCTTTCCAGTTTTGACAACGACTTGCTGCAGTACGCTATCACGACCTCTTGGCCACCATTCCGTTGAGACAACACACCGCCAGGTCCTATATCACATGCGTCTGTGTCAACTATGAATTCTTTGCTTGCATCAGGGTATCCCAAAATAGGTGTTTTGCACAGACGGTCCTTGAGCTCCTGGAATGCGATATCGCATCCCAGCAGAAATGTTGCTTCTCCTCGGTTAGCTTATGCAGAGGTTTGGCTATATCTGCAAAGTTCTTCACAAATCGCCGGTAATAGGAGCACAAAACCAAAAATGCTCTACCCTCGTCTTGTCTTTTGGGACCGGCCAATCCTTAACAGCGGCATTGACAGCGGCGATTTACTCTGGATCCGTGCGGATACCTTCTTCCGACACTACATACCCCAAAAAGTTGACTTGCCGTTTGAATAGCGAACATTTCTTCGGACTCAACTTGAGGTTGGCACTCTGAATCTTCATGAGCACGCGTTCCAGCTTTTGAAGGTGTTCCTCAAACGGCCTACGATGATGATGTCATCCAAGTAGACCAGACCAGCCCGGTAAGTACAAGTTCCATCAGCCTTTCAAACGTTGCTGGAGCATTGCACAACCCAAACGGCATTACTTTAAATTGCCACAGACCCTTTTCCGTCGAGAACGCAGTTTTCTCCTTGTCCTTAGGGTCAATTTCAACTTGGCAGTAGCCACTTTTTAGATCCAGCGTGCTAAACCACTTTACTCCTGTAAGCATGCCCAGCGTGTCATCAATTCTTGGCAAGGGATAGCTGTCCTTCTTCGTAACGTCGTTCAGACGGCGGTAGTCAACACAAAACCGCATGCTGCCATCCTTCTTCTTTACCAGCACCACTGGTGAACACCATGGACTAGAGGAAGGTTCGATAACACCATTCCTTCAATCATGGTTTCCACTTCCTTTTCACGTGCTACCGGTAATCTTCTTGGCCGCTGACGGATAGGCAATTCTTCTCCTGTGTTTATTTTGTGTTGAACTAAGCCAGTCTTTCCTATGTCAGCATCGTTTGATGAGAATACATCGGCATACGTGAGTAACAACTTCTTCGCCTTGACCATTTCTGTCGGGGAGAGAACGCTGTGACAGTCTTCCAAAAATGTGGTCACTCTCGTTTGTGCATCCTTGCTGGGGGTCTCACTCGATAGATATTGGCACCGACGTAACCAATCCACTTCCTCACAAGTAACAACCAGCGTGCCTTTTTCTATAATCTGTTCCCGGTCACAAAGGTTCAGCACACGTACTCCTCAGATGTTAGTGGTTCTGACCAAGGTTCGAGCTACTTTCCATGGAAGGTTATTGTTTACCCTTTCCACAAGTACACAATGGTGAGCTTGCCCCGCGTTTTGGGGAAGACTAACCGGAACAAACGTTTCCGATCTCGGCGGAAGAACAATCTTCTTAATGCTGTACACGTTCCCTGGTAACGCACCTTCCATAAAAAGTTCCTTCTGTCCACATTTCAAAACACCTTGCTTAACGTCGATCTCACAACAGTTATTCCTCTTAAAGTCTAGGCCCAGGATGCAGTCGTCCATTATATCAGCCACGATGACATATGCAGGTAGATCACGTTGCCTAGCTTCAACTCCATCTCCTTCTCTCCACGGACGGGTATACGCTGACCAGTGACTGTTACCAAATTAATGCGTTCTCGGTTGTATGTGGAGTCCCCAAGGAACTGACTTATAAGTTGGGAACTAACAACCGTACGAGAGGCTCCAGTGTCTACGGTCAGTTTACACGGCATTCCGTTGACCTCGCCCTTGATGATCAGACTGTTCCCATCATGGGTTTGTGAGATCGAGATCCTTGGGGCTCTTTTAACATCAGCCAGCACCTGCGCCGCAGTTCTGGCTTTTACTCGTTTCCCTGCCGCTGCTGGGCGGTGCTGTTGGCCGCACTACCCTCCCGAAATCGATCAAATTCCCTTTCTACAGTTCGCTTAGGGCAGCTGGATCGAAGATGGCCCCTTTCCCCATAGCCATAACACCTAGGGCTGTATCCTTTGTTGTGGTCGCGAGCTGTAGCTGCTGCAACCTCCCTCACGCGATGGGAATGATGATCCTGCCGCACGGCTTTCACCTCCAGTACATGGGCCAAGGCGTCCTTAAGTCTCGTGGTGCCCGAGCCTCACAGCAGCTCTGACTTCCAGGTCACGGCTGCCGTCGATGAATGTCTGCACCAGGTTCCCTTCAATGAGCTCAGATACAGACCGGTATGCTTTTCGAACCAGCTTCTCCACCTCTAGAGCCCCCTGCTGCAGGTTTTCGTTGATGCGCTGCACGCGATCTTTAAGTTGCGCACGAAAGACGTGTTCCAGGTGAGCGTTACCATATCTCGCCTTCAATGCCTGAAGGAGTTGCTCATAAGTCACTTCCTCACCGAGAGCTTCTAGAACTTATAAGGCCATGTCGCGCAGGCCTAGTGTGAGAGCAGTCATGGCCTGACTTTTATTCCAGCCGTTCGCCTTCATAACAGCCTTGAACTGGATTTTGTAGGCTGACCAGGAAGAAGTCCCGTCGAACGGTGGCACCTTGAACCCTCATAGCGAAGGTGTAGTAGCTACTACGGGAGCTGTAATAATAAAATAAAGATAATAATAATATCTTCGATTAAATTGCTTTTAAAATTAAAAAGGTACTTCAAAACTACGAATTTCAAAGAAAAAATAGCCTTTCCAGGCTGACTTGAGTGGTTGGACTAGCTAAAACAATATACCAATTTGTAGAGACAAGAATGACGTTGTTTCTTTTCGACCCCCAGTGATTTAATACGTTTTCTGTCGACTTAGAAGAGGTTCCTTAAGAATGAAAGATTGAATAAGAATGTGGGCATGCCACCGTAGCCAGGAATAGCGGGACCGCCGGGGACTGGGGGCCGTCTTTTTGTGTATTTGTTCATTGGGGGGTATTTGCCGTAGTTGCCACGCTTGGCGAGCGGGTTGGCAACCGCAGTTTTTTATTACGTCACAGTTGTTATCAGGAAGATGCTGCTGCCCATCTCCTGCCTGTCTCTCTCTGTCGCCTCTTACGACACCCACGGGAAGATATGGGGTAGTGGATATTCTTAACCGCCACTACACGGCAAGTTGACTGTCGGTATATCGAAGTGCTGAAGTGTTTGTACAGTAGGGCTACGATGGCTATCCGAGTACAGAACCAGAGCTCGAAACCTATCCAACTGCAGAGAGGTGTAAGACAGGGTGACGTTATATCCCCGAAACTCTTCACCGCTGCATTGGAAGACGTTTTCAAGCTACTGGACTGGAAAGGATACGGTATTGACATCAATGGCGAGTACATCACTCACCTTCGATTTGCCGACGATATAGTCCTTATGGCAGAATCGCTGGAGGACTTAAGCACTATGCTCAATGACCTCAATAGTGCCTCCCAACGGATAGGTCTTAAGATGAACATGGACAAAACAAAGATCATGTTCAATGTCCATGTCACACCTATGCCGGTAGTTGTTGGGAGCACTATGCTCGAAGTTGTTGACGAGTACGTTTACCTGGGACAAATAGTCCGACTAGGTAAGTCCAACTTCGACCGAGAGGTCAATCGACGGATTCAACTCGGCTGGGCAGCGTTCGGGAAATTACGACATATCTTTTCGTCAGGTATACCTCAATCTCTAAAAACTAGATTGTACAACCAGTGCGTGTTGCCAGTGATGACTTATGGATCTGAGACGTGGTCCTTCACTGCTGGCCGTATGAGGACGCTTAAGGTCGCTCAGCGAGCTATGGAGAGGGCTATGCTCGGAGTTTCTCTGCGTGATAGACTCAGAAATGAGGATATCCGCAGTAAAACCAGAGTGACCGACATAGCCCAACGGATTAGTAAGCTGAAGTGGCAATGGGCCGGCCATATAGCTCGAAGAACCGATAACCGATGGGGAAGAAAGGTTCTCGAGTGGCAGCCTCGTACCGGTAGGCGTAGTGTAGGGCGACCCCCCACTAGATGGAGTGACGACCTGGTAAGACATGCAGGAAGTCGATGGATGCAGGTGGCTCAGGACCGTGCTTTGTGGCATTACTTGGGGGAGGCCTATGTTCAGCAGTGGACTTGTGAAAGGCTGTAATGATGATGATGATGATGATGGGTGGGCATGCAATCACTTCTCAGTCTTATAAGGTTCTATATATCGCTTTGAGCCTCTACATATTTTGTGCTAAGAAAATTCTCTAACTTTTTTAAAATAAAAAACAATAACTAGGTATAATCACTGATGCATTTACAACTCCGCTCGCGTATCGCCACCAGCTGCTTTGCCGGTGCCGAACGCTGCGTTGCCACTTCAAGTGACACGTGCCGCGAAATCTGGCAACGTCGCGCAGCTATCATAAGTATCGATACCCGATATCGATAAAGGTATCGGTATTTTTGTACCGGTATAAAACGTATCAGTACAAAATACTGATAATTAATCGAGTTAGTTAGTAGTTACTTATATCGATATTAATATTTTTAAAATATCGATATCAGTCCCTGCACCTGAGACGCCCTACCTTATCCTCTAGTGTGACAGGTACAATGCGATAGCAACTTCGGTCCTTCCTTACTCAAGTAGGGAAAGACGTAAGTCGTTATACGCAGAGGGTAGAGCTTATCTTACATATTATATTATTATATAGGTAGACATCAGTTGGATCATCTGCTTGTCGTCCCTTCACTTAACTTATAAAAACTACCAGTACTCACAAGTAGGTGAGTGAAATACGACAGGAGGGGCCACGAAATATCTTAGTTGTACAGGGCCGGACTTAGAACTTTGGGAGCCCTTGCCCTAAGTAATAAACACGTTGAGCAGCTGCTGCATGTTTCTGCGTAGACCGTAGAAGAGTGACAAACCAAATTACACTCGTATTTTTGTTTCTAAAGTTTTGTTTTTTAAGTTGTAATTTTAATTTTTATTTGCTAGTGACGGTGTAAGAATATCAACTATCCCATGTCATGGCAAAGGGAAACAAATCAGGAGATGAGCAGCAGCGTCTTCCTAATAACGACTAAAAAATCTGCGGTTGCCTGACCGCTTGCCGAGCGTGGCAACTATGGCAAATATCCCCCGAGTTGATATTCAGCAGTGTACTTTAAGGGGATAGAGTAAGCCAGCTCAAATTCTAATTTCGGCCCCATTTGTCCACGCGTCGTATGCTATGTACCGACATGTTTGTAATCACTAATACTGTAAGTAGAAAGGTCGTTAGACACTTATTTCAATAGGTTTATCATATTTATGCCTGTTTCTTAACGCCAAGCCAGTCGCTTCTTATTGTTACGAGCTTGAGGTTCGTGACAATTAAAAATTGCCGATAGAATTACCTAAATTAACACTTTAATTTACTTTATAAAAATTAAAGTTAAAAACACTAATAATTAAACACACTAATTCACTTAACTCCGCTCCGAAGCTTCGCTTCTGTCGTCGAGTTCAACTCTGTCTCGATCGCATCTCACGAGCTTGAGGTTCGTGACAATTAAAAATTGCCGATAGAATTACCTAAATTAACACTTTAATTTACTTTATACAAATTAAAGTTAAAAACACTAATAATTAAACACACTAATTCACTTAATTCCGCTCCGAAGCTTCGCTTGTGTCGTCGAGTTCAACTCTGTCTGTGTCAACTATAAATTCTTTGCTTGCGTCAGGGTATCCCAAAATAGGTGTTTTGCACAGACGGTCCTTGAGCTCCTGGAATGCGATATTGCAACTTTCATCCCAGCAGAAATGTCGCTTCTCCTCGGTTAGCTTGTGCAGAGGTTTGGCTATATCTGCAAAGTTCTTCACGAATCGCCAGTAATAGGAGCATAAACCCAAAAATGCTCTAACCTGCGTCTTGTCTTTTGGAACCGGCCAATCCTTGACAGCGGCGATTTTCTCTGGATCTGTGCGGATACCTTCTTCCGATACTACAAACCCCAAAAAGTTAACTTGCCGTTGGAATAGTGAACATTTCTTCGGGTTCAACTTGAGGTTGGCACTCTGAATCTTCATAAGCACGCGTTCCAGGTTTTGAAGGTGTTCCTCAAACGTACGGCCCACGATGATGATGTCATCCAAGTAGACCAGACAGGCATCGCCAATTAGACCGGTAAGTACAAGTTCCATCAGCCTTTCAAACGTTGCAGGAGCATTGCACAACCCGAACGGCATTACTTTGAATTGCCACAGACCCTTTCCCGTCGAGAACGCAGTTTTCTCCTTGTCCTTAGGGTCAATTTCAACTTGCCAGTAGCCACTTTTTAGATCCAGCGTGCTAAACCATTTTACTCCTGTAAGCATGTCCAGCGTGTCATCAATTCTTGGCAAGGGATAGCTGTCCTTCTTTGTAACGTCGTTCAGACGGCGGTAATCAACACAGAACCGCATGCTGCCATCCTTCTTTTTCACCAGCACCACTGGCGAACACCATGGACTAGAGGAAGGTTCAATAACACCATCCTTCACCATTCCTTCAATCATGGTTTCCACTTCCTTTTCACGTGCTACCGGCAATCGTCTTGGCCGCTGACGGATAGGCAACTCTTCACCTGTGTTTATTTTGTGTTGAACTAAACCAGTCTTTCCTATGTCAGCATCGTTTGATGAGAATACATCGGCGTACTTGAGTAACAACTTCTTCGCCTTGACCAATTCGTTCGGGGAGAGAACACTGCGACAGTCTTCCAAAAGTGTGGTCACTCTCGTTTCTGCATCCTTGCTGGGGGTCCCAGTCGATAGATATTGGCACCGACGTAACCAATCCACTTCCTCACAAGTACCAATCAGTGTGCCTTTTTCTATAATCTGTTCCCGGTCGCAAAGGTTCAGCACACGTACTCCTGAGATGTCAGTGGTCCCGACCAAGGTTCGAGCTACTTTCCATGGAAGGTCATTGTTTACCCTTTCCACAAGTACACAACGGTGAGCTTGCCTAGTGTTTCGAGGAAGACTAACCGGAACAATCGTTTCCGATCTAGGCGGAAGAACAATCTTCCTAATGCTGTACACGTTCCCTGGTAACGCACCTTCCATAAAAAGTTCCTCCTGTCCACATTTCAAAACACCTTGCTTAACGTCGATCTCACAACAATTATTCCTCATAAAGTCTAGGCCTAGGATGCAGTCCTCCATTATATCAGCCACGATGACATTATGTAGGTAGGTCACGTTGCCAAGCTTCAACTCCATCTCCTTCTCTCCACGGACGGGTATACGCTGACCGGTGGCTGTTACCAAATTAATGCGTTCTCGGTTGTATGCGGAGTCCCCAAGGAACTGACTTATAAGTTGGGAACTAACAACCGTACGAGAGGCTCCAGTGTCTATGGTCAGTTTACACGGCATTCCGTTGACCTCGCCCTTGATGATTAGACTGTTCCCATCATGGGTTTGTGAGATCGAGATCCTTGGGGCTCTTTTAACATCAGCCAGCACCCGCCCCGCAGTTCTGGCTTTTACTCGTTTCCCTGCTGCTGCTGGGCGGTGCTGTTGGCCGCACTACCCTCCTGGGATCGTTCACCTTCCCTTTCTAGGGTTCGCTTAGGGCAGCTGGATCGAAGATGGCCCTTTTCCCCACAGCCATAGCACCTAGGGCTGTATCCTTTGTTGCGGTCGCGAACTGTAGTTGCTGCAACCTCCCTGATGCGATGGGAACGATGATCCTGCCGCACGGCTTCTACCTACAGTGCATGGGCCAAGGCGTCCATAAGCGTCTCGTGGTGCCCGAGCCTCACAGCAGCTCTGACTTCCAGGTCGCGGATGCCGTCGATGAATGTTTGCACCAGGTTCCCTCCAATGAGCGCAGGTACAGACTGGTATGCTTTACGAACCATCTTCTCCACCTCAAGGGCCCACTGCTGCAGGTTTTCGTTGCTGCGTTGCACGCGATCTTTAAGCTGCGCGCGAAAGACGTGTTCCAGGTGAGCGTCACCATATCTCGCCTCCAAGGCCTCAAGAAGCTGCTCATAGGTCACTTTCTTACCGAGAGCTTCCAACACAGTTAAGGCTTGTTCGCGCAGGCCTAGGGTGAGTGCAGTCATGGCTTGGCTTTTATTCCAGCCGTTCGCCTCCATGACGGCCTCGAACTGGATTTTGTAGGCCGACCAGAAAGAGGTCCCGTCAAACGGTGGCACCTTGAACCCACGTAGCGAAGGTGCTGAAGCTACTACGGGAGCTGTAGTTCCATCCCCAAGTTTGAGTTCATCCAGCGTTTTCTTAACTTGGTTGATTTGGGTCTCCGCTTCCGACAACCGGTTATCATGTTGAGCAACCTTATCCTTCACCTCCCTTATCTCTTTCCCGAAGGTAGCGTGAAGGTCCTTCATGAGAAGCATCTGTTCTTCCTGGCCGCCCCGCAGCTGCTCTTCCAACCGACGGACCTGTTCCTCCTGTCGGCGAGCCTGTTCCTCCTGTCGGCGAGCCTGTTCCTCCTGTTGCTCTTTCAACAGACGGGCCTGTTCCTCTCTTCCGCGCTGCAGCTGCTCCTGTAGCATCGCCATCAGAGCACCTAAGTCTGGTGTTGCAGGTGTAGGAGCTACTGACGGGCCCGCAGCCTCCGTGGCTGGCAGTTGGCCCTCCGACGTCTGCGGCGTTGCACCACCAAATCTCCTCTGGTCCGTCTCATGCTGGCGTTGACTTCGGGTACGGACACCCTCCGTTTCCTCCTTGGGTAAAATCGGCATTATTTTATCCCACTTCTGACACCAATTGTTACGAGCTTGAGGTTCGTGACAATTAAAAATTGCCGATAGAATTACCTAAATTAACACTTTAATTTACTTTATACAAATTAAAGTTAAAAACACTAATAATTAAACACACTAATTCACTTAATTCCGCTCCGAAGCTTCGCTTGTGTCGTCGAGTTCAACTCTGTCTCGATCGCATCTCACGAGCTTGAGGTTCGTGACAATTAAAAATTGCCGATAGAATTACCTAAATTAACACTTTAATTTACTTTATACAAATTAAAGTTAAAAACACTAATAATTAAACACACTAATTCCCTTAATTCCGCTCCGAAGCTTCGCTTGTGTCGTCGAGTTCAACTCTGTCTGTGTCAACTATAAATTCTTTGCTTGCGTCAGGGTATCCCAAAATAGGTGTTTTGCACAGACGGTCCTTGAGCTCCTGGAATGCGATATTGCAACTTTCATCCCAGCAGAAATGTCGCTTCTCCTCGGTTAGCTTGTGCAGAGGTTTGGCTATATCTGCAAAGTTCTTCACGAATCGCCGGTAATAGGAGCACAAACCCAAAAATGCTCTAACCTGCGTCTTGTCTTTTGGAACCGGCCAATCCTTGACAGCGGCGATTTTCTCTGGATCTGTGCGGATACCTTCTTCCGATACTACAAACCCCAAAAAGTTAACTTGCCGTTGGAATAGTGAACATTTCTTCGGGTTCAACTTGAGGTTGGCACTCTGAATCTTCATAAGCACGCGTTCCAGGTTTTGAAGGTGTTCCTCAAACGTACGGCCCACGATGTATGAACTAAGTTTCTAGAGAATCTATACTCGAGCTCTCGGTACCTTGCGCGTGTTTACTTGAACATTCCGGATATTTTGCTAATTTAAATAAATAGGTGGCGCAAGATGCGATCGAAAGATGTGTGATGTCATTAACTGCAACGCTCCCCTCGCTCTCGTTCCTGACACTAGATGGCGCTAGTTGTGTCGGCGACTGGAGCGCGTAATATTATTTTTATTACGGTTATATCCCATTTTAATTTTACGTCGTCCTGTTGCGTAATGTATATTCTGATCGTAAACGACACAACCTCCCCGTTCAAACGCCGAAGCCAAGTGACCGTGCGGCAGGATACACGCTCAAAAGGCCGACAGTTTAGGTAATTTCTTTTTACAGTGAAAATAATGGTATTTTAAAAAAAGTAAATAACATAAGCACTGCTTTATAGTTAGTTCAGTTAGTATGCATAGTTTCATGATCTTATTTTAAGTATTTTATGAATAACAGCGGTTTATTTTTTTATTTTGGAGGTAACTTTGGATTTTTTTTCTATCGAGAAAATTTTCATTCGACGACGAATTTAACGAGAAAATTTCATTCATTTTGTGTTTTCATCTAACATAATCCTTAACATTAATCCTCAACTTTACCATATATTTATTTCAAAGTTAATGCTGCAATATTTTCGGCATAACGAAGGATCTTGCTAAGCAATTTGAGATTATATTTCCCCTTAATAGGCTACAACGGTGTAACGCAATAAAACGAAATTAGTGTTGACTGTCGAAAATTGCGTTCGAAGATTACAAAGCAAAGAACTAGTTTTCTCGCGCACTTTCAGTCGACTAAAGAGTTACGGAGAATTAGCCGTAATTAGTGCGCAATGTTTTACTAGTATACATAGAGAAGTCTGGGGCACACTGAAAGTTCTGCGCTCATAAATGTTTGAATTTCGAATTTAATATTTTTTAAAACAAGAAACTCATAAATAGGTTAACTCAAAATACTTTTTGGCTGGAAATGAAAGTGATAAAAAATAATTGACACGAGTTGATGTTCGTCATTGGTAGCAAAAATGGAATTAACGCAAAAATATTTTAGGACAGATTTTTTAATATTTAAAAAGTTCAGTCTCCACAAGAATGTACTGCTCGTTTACAACATGCTTTTGGGAGAGGAACACCTCATTTGAGGACCGTAAAGCGTTGGTACGCGGAACTTGATCATGACCGTGTTTCTCTTAATTATGAAATTAGTGAAGGGCGACTCAACTGTGATAACTGCGGAAATCAGGCGTCAGGCGTCAAATTGACGCAACATGTAGCCCAACTTGATGAGCGACGACGCGGATATTTTGTATAGCAACTTTGCCTGTACTTACTTGATCAGTTGTGGAAAACATGTCGCTTGAGGAGCTGGTGTAGATCTCAGCTGCGATTTAGCACACGTTCGTTAGATCAAGGCTGAATTTTGCCTCCGATAGGTATCGGAAAGATTGAAATAAACAGTTTCATTCCCTGAAGCACCACATCAATAACAGAATCAGCAACAGTGCCGGGATCATTCGGCGAGAAGCAAACCCGCCATGTTTAGAATGCGAGCACCCACCGCATTCCGTCTCAATCCACTGACCTGTAGTTCCAAACACGGTGGCAGCGTGCAAAACGCAACCGCGAACCGAGCCATGCGGTGTAGTGACTTTAATTTAAAAAGAAACATATGTATGGCGAGATTTTTACTTTACAGAAATACATCCAACTATCTCAATTCGCACTCAGACATATCCACTTCTATCCTACCAAACAAGCCGGTTTCCGAAATTTTTTAGTACAAAGACAACAGTAGTAGAGCCACGCGGCAGCTTTTGCTGTTGCACTTATGGGTCGGCTTGAGCCAGGGTGGTACCACGACCTCACAGAATACCGGCGTAAAGTGGAAGCTCTGCTTCTGCGTTTAGTCTGGTGAGTGCAGGTGGCCAGAGGCCAGAGGTGGAAATGGCTACAGATTCCTTGCTACAGCAGAACCCATCCGAAGAGATCGTGGTCCTCGGGAATTTTGATGCTCACGACGCCGAATAACTTGGTTCATGTTTAACTGTTCATGCGGGAAGATCTGTTCATGATTTTGCCTCGACATATGATCTGACACAACTAGTTTTTCGCCTACGCGGATTCTAGATGTGGAGGATCATGCACCTTCCCTGTTGGACCTTTAGCTGACTCATATCATTTATAATCTCATCCGGACAGATAACAGGACTCCGTCGACCTCTTTCTCGGCTCCTCGGACCATTGTCTAGTCCGTAGTGTGGTGCTACTCACGTTGAAATCGCGGTTGTATTCTGCAGGCTGCCTTCGTATTTGGCACTATATTGGTTGGGCTGAAAAGTTCGTATCGTCTCTATGAGATGGCGCCACTAGATTAAAATCCATATCATTTTTAGGTAGTACCAACCTTCAAAAGAAACGTGTATAAATTTGACAGCTGTCAAATTTATACACGTTTCTTATTTAAATATTATTAGTTTGTGAGATACAGCATTTTGAGTGAAGCACCTTTTGTTATTTTGAAAAAAATGGATAAAAAGGAATTTCGTGTTTTAATGAAACACTATTTTTTGATGAAAAAAAGTGCTGCTGATACCAAAAAGTGGCTTGATGAGTGTTATCCGGACTCTGCGCCGGGCGAAGCAACCATTCGTAAGTGGTTTGCCAAATTCCGTACAGGCCATATGAGCACCGAAGACGATGAACGCGGTGGACGTCCAAAAGAGGCTGTTACGGACGAAAACACAAAAAAATCCACAAAATGATTTTGGAAGATCGTAAATTGAGGTTGATTTTTATAGCTGGCACTCTAAAGATATCAAAGGAACGTGTTGGACATATCGTTCATGAATATTTGGGTATGCGAAAGCTATGTGCAAAGTGGGTGCCGCGCGAGCTCACAATCGACCAAAAACAAGAACGTGTCGATGCTTCAGAGCAATGTTTGGAGCTGTTCAACCGCAATAGAAGTGAATTTTTGCGTCGATATGTGACAATCGATGAAACATGGATCCACCAATACACTCCGGAGTCCAGTCGGCAGTCATCTGAATGGACTGCACGCGATGAACCGAATCCAAAGCGTGGAAAAACTCAACAGTCGGCCGGTAAGGTTATGGCGTCCGTATTTTGGGATGCACATGGAATAATTTTCATCGACTATCTTGTAAAGGGAAAAACCATCAACAGCGACTATTATATAGCGTTATTGGAGCGTTTGAAGGACGAAATCGCGAAAAAACGGCCCCATTTGAAGAAGAAGAAAGTGTTGTTTCATCAAGACAATGCGCCGTGTCACAAATCGATGAAAACGATGGCAAAATTGCATGAATCGGGCTTCGAATTGCTTCCGCATCCACCGTATTCTCCAGATTTGGCCCCCAGCGACTTTTTCCTGTTCTCAGATCTCAAGAGAATGCTCGCTGGAAAGAAATTTAAAGCCGATGAGGAAGTAATCGCCGAAACAGAGGCCTATTTTGAGGCTAAACACAAATCGTACTACAAAAATGGTATTGAATAGTTGGAAGATCGCTATAATCGGTGTATCGCCCTCGATGGCAACTATGTTGAATAATAGAATCGAATTTTGCCAAAAAATGTGTTTTTCTATAAAACGATACGAACTTTTCAGCCCAACTGTTAGGTAGACCGATTGGGACAGGATGCGGTATTTATTAGGATCTCTACCCATGGGCGGGTTTGCTTCTCGCCGGACAATCCCAACGTTGCTGCTAATTCTGTTGCTGATGTGGTACTTCAGGGTATTGAACTTTTTATTCCTTCCTTTGTGGTGCCCATCGGAGGTAGATCTCAACGATGGTTCAATCGCTTCTATAAAATAGCATCATGCTATAAGCAGGAATGCTACCAGGCATCAACGCCCGGTATGTAAACACCACCGCTCTTAAGAGTCTATATAATGCAGTTTTGGTGATATTAAGCGTCTGGATCTCGGTACCTATAAGGTCTAAGGGTTTGCTATTTGGACACATTAAACTTGGACTTATAGTCTTCAAATATGTTGAAGCGAAAATTGTTGTCTCCTTGTTCTCCATTATAAACTGTAAGCTCATGCGGTACCTTAAGGATCACCAGCTGATTACTGACCACCAATACGATTTTCGTCGAGGTCGATCAGCTGGTCTGGACATTGTCTGGTCTGCCTGACCCAATTAATGGGCGGAGGCAGTAGAGTCCAAGGGGGACGCATTGGCCTTTCGTTGTAGTTGTTGTAGTCGTTGTAGACGATGCATGCTCCTATTAATGCTGGTGGTAGTGTTCCATAAAGCTGCGTATTGTACCAACGCTGTTTTTTCTGCATATCAATGATATGTCGCAAGCCGGTAGCATTCATTGCTATGTGGACGGCAGCACCGGTGATGCTTTATACACCGGCCGTGCCAATATTTCTCGGAAAAACGTCGCCGAGTAGGTACCGAAACAAACTTGTGTCTGAAGTCGAGTCTTTCCTGAACAAAGTCTCGGAGTGGGGGCGACTAAATCTAGTCCAGTTTAATCTTCAGAAGATACAAGTTTACACGTTTAATGCTGAAAAGAACCCCTTTGTCGTATCTCTTCAATTTCAAGGCACCCCCCTTACTGCCTCAGCCAGTATTGGAATGATCGGCGTCGATATATCGAGTGACATGCAGTTTCGTAGTTACTTGGAAGAGAAAGTAAAATTGGCCCCTAAAAAGCTTGGCGCGCTCAGTAGAATGGAACAGTATTTCATGCCGCTACACCACCTGCAACTTTGCAAAGGCGCGGGTTCGGCCACACATAGAATACAATTCCCAACTCTGGTCTGAGGCTCCCCAGTGCCAGGCCAACCCGTCGCTTCCAAGGCGGCACACCTTCTGCTGCAGCGGCTCTGCGTCTACATGAGCCACGGCCGCAACCTCGCTCCGCTCTGCACCCGCTTTCACTGCCGACATCGACTCAAGTCCCGTGTCGCTGTTCACGTACACCGAATCTGTCACCTGACGGGCCGTGGGGTGATCTAACGTTGTAAAATTTGGGCCTTCTTCATAGTGCCTGTCTGGCTCCAGGGCTATCCCCTTTCGGGGTTCCTGCCGGCTGCGATGTGTAGTTTCATTTTACAGGTTCAATCCCTACTTCCGTACCAAGAAACTCTAACGTTTTGCTTTTCAACTCCTCGCATAATCTTTTATCCGGGCTAAGTATAGGCAAACTGTTCCCTCCCTCTATTTTCCAAAAATTGCGAGCCAATAATTCGGAAGGTTCAATCGCGGTACAACAGTGCGAAGTTGCCGTAAACCGTAGGAGCGACACCAACAATAACATAACCTAAAACAGTTTCTAAGGCGTAACGTGCGATACATGAGAAGCTACCCTTGACCTTGTTATGTAACAAGAGGTGAGGAAAAATAGATGCCCCAATGAGCATATCAATGTCTCTAGGGACGGAGTAAGTGTTATTCGCTAAAGCTCAATTATCGAAATTTGTTATTGCGGAGGAGTCGACCGAAACGGTCGGCAGACGCTCGGTCACTTTATCTACTACTAATTAATTTTTACTAATTAATTTCTACTAAGTAATTTAATATTATCAAAAGTAATACTGCGACCGAAACGAGATTTTTTTTATATTTATCGAACCTTGTATAACGCTGCCCCCTTGTTATAAAATATATTATTATATATTATTTCCCTTTTATATTAAATAAAATTATATATATATATATATATATATATATATATATATATATATATATATATATATATATATATATATATATATATATAATATATAAAATAGCATATGTCTGCCGCGCTGCCCCAATGCGTGTTGGCGAACTCCACATGTCTTCGACATATAAATATTTTTTTATTTATTTCTCTGACATGCAGGTTTCCTCACGATGTTTTCCTTCACCGCCGAGCACGTGGTAAAATTGCAATTAACAATTTCATTGGTGCCGGTGGGGATCGAACCCAGTTTGCTCGCGTACTGTGAAATTTACAGCGAGCGCTAACCATCTGAGCTACCACGTCTCTCTCTCTCTCTCTCTCTCTCTCTCTCTCTCTCTCTATATATATATATATATATATATATATATATATATATATATATATATATATATATATATATATATATATACCCGATACAAGGGCTTCGCATTTATCAAAAAATGCTCGTGCCGTGCACGGTGAGCGCCTACCATTTTTATGCCCTCCCCCAGTAGGGAACGTTAAATAGGGAACTGGACCGTAGTCCACAGCAAAATAACTAACAAATTAATTAGTAAAAGAGGGCTTGGCCCCTTGGTAGTGCGTAAACACAAACATCGACCGAAGTGGCTCATGTCAATGCGTGTAAACACCATACAGAATACCAACGGTTTAGGCAAATAGGCACACTGGCCATAAGCCCTCCGTAAGCGCCACCACCTGCCAGAGCGCCGCTCCTGCAGACGTGATGTAAGTGTATGGCATCACCACCGATTGCATGATCAGCACGGCTACTAGCAGCAGAGCTTGTAATAAGTCTACCGCTCACCTCAAGGGAATGGTGTCCCACGTCGTGCGACTTTCGGCCGCAGCCTTGAGAGTCTTCTCAGATCCTCCCTCCAGATACCACCCGCATGAGGTCAACACATATGCTCCACCAACCAATACAACGGCAGATATAGCCAAAAGGTAGTTATAAGATAATTCGAAATCAGAAAGGGATTGTGTCACTGTCGTTGAGTATATGCATTTTCGATCATGTTTGTCTCACCTACCAACAAGATGACTTCAATCATTCAAAGGTGGGAAAGTTACAGAGATATGCTATTATGTTGTTATATAAAACATCATGGAGGTCAGACAGTCTGCAGCCCCCTAATGGAGGGACCCGACTTGGGCAAAGCTACTTAAGTGTGCGTCAAAACCAATACACAGAGAGCGCCATTGAGAATAGCGTCCTACCAAACAACCATCGCACAATGCTGCAGAACGCAACAAGCATCAATACGACTATCGTCGGGCTTACACCATCCCTAGGTCCCCCATACATGCCAACAGGCATCACCACCCGCATACCTCCATCAACCAGAAGCACAAGATGCGTCGAATCAAGCGCAGCACACCCGCAGATCCATCACAAGACCCAATACCACTAGTAGCAGTAAGCATCAATGCAACTATCATACGGATGACGCCCCCTCACAACACACCCACATGATCCCTATCGACTTCGTTAACACAATTTGTATTGTTGCTAGGTAACTAAAAAGTAACACCAACCTATTATAGTAGCATGCTACTAAGACGCCAGTGAACAATACTCCACGTATCATAGCGCTAATGCACTAAGACATAAAGTTGAGTTGAGTATGCTCGTTACACTTAAAAGTGCAACCAAATACACTTATCCTAATCCGAAAGATAGACGACGTATCGCTATGCGCTACGACGCCGCCTACAAACGGTATGGGTGTGCGATTTCCACGGGAAAGCCGTATTGCTACAACAAACCCGCTTACCACCGGCACTAAGATGATATGTCTGGGACACATCGGTTAGCGAGTCCAAGTTTACCTCGGTCTCAGTTGCTCGTGAAGCAGCATACAAGCCACAATAATAATCCTTTTCAGGTCCCATTTCTATTAACATAATGCTTTTACTTTTTTGAGACCTTCCACATATTTGCTTTATTTCATAGACCTTACTATTATAAGTCTTTAATATATTGGACTTCTACCCATAACTCTATTATCATAATGCTTATGCATCAAAGAGAACTTCTATTATACTGCTTTTGTATCATAGATCTTACTATTATAACATAACATAACATAAACACTCACGCCTGTCACCCAGAGGGGTAGGCAGAGACTACAGACTTCCATTTGGCACGATCCTGACACACCTCTCTCGCCTCCTTCACATCCATACACCTACGCATGCATGCTCGTCGGTTAAGGGTACTCCTAATTTGGCCCGTTTTCAATAAATCGCCAATTTGGTCGATAAATTTTCGCCTAGGACGTCCCTTTCCGACTCTGCCATTCACTTCTGCAACATAAATTTTCTTTGTCACTCTTTCCTCATCCATTCTTTCCACATGACCAAACCACCGAAGCATTCCTTTCTTAATCCTGGTCACAACATCATCTTGCAAACCACACTCTTCTCTTATCACACAATTTTTCACCCTGTCATTCAGATTCAGCCCTAACATACTCCTTAACGACCGCATTTCTACTGCATTTATTCTACTCTCGTGCTTCTTCTGCCATACCCAACTTTCACTACCATACGTTAAAGTAGGGACCAACACAGCATTGTGAATTGCCATACGTGCCTTTTTTGACACATTTTGACTCTTCACAATAGAGTGCAGGGCCCCATTTACTCTGTTTCCTGCGTTCACTCGTCGTTCTATATCCTTATCATATCTCCCATCCCTGCTAAATACGCACCCCAAATATACAAACTCATCTACTTGCTCGATCAACTCCCCTTCTATTCTTATTTCACATATCGTTTTACTTTCATCTCTTTCAAAAACCATAATTTTCGTCTTACTTGCGTTCACTTTCATACCCCTTTCTTTTAATGATCTGTTCATTAATGTAACCATCATTTGCAACTCAGCCGCCGACGAAGCAAGAATAACTTGATCATCGGCGTACAAAAGGCATTTGATGGTTAACTCACCCATTCTTACTCCGCATTCTTCAACTTTCAAATTTTGCAAACAACTGTCCATAAATAGGTTGAACAACCACGGGGAAGCCACACAGCCCTGTCTGACACCTTTATGGATGCCAAACCAGTCCGAGTAGACCCCGTTGATCCTAACACAAGCACTAGAGTCCCTATAAAGAGACTCCAATGCCTGTATCAAGCCAGCGCTCAACCCAAATGAGTTCAGTGTTTGCCATAGCACATTCCTATCCACTCTGTCATAGGCCTTCTCCAAGTCCATGAACGCACAAAAAACCTTTTGGTTTTTGGCCAAAAACTTCTCCGCGATCATGCGCATGGAGAAGACTTGATCTGTACATCCCATTCCCTTTCTAAATCCCGCTTGCACATCCCAAATTTTTCCATCGGTTTCTTTCATGACCCTTTCAATTAGTACCTTGGCATACAGTTTTCCCACGATGCTAAGAAGGCTGATACCGCGGTAGTTTTTACAGTCCTGCTGTGACCCTTTTCCCTTATATACTGGGACTATCACGGCTTTGCACCAGTCTCCCGGTACCCGTTTCAGTTCCCAGCATAAATTAAACAAGGTGTGCAGCAGGCCTGCCACCACTTCCTCTCCAGCCCTCAGCATTTCGAGTGAAACTCTATCATATCCGGCAGCCTTACCTGCTTTCATGCTTTTCATTGCTTTCATTATTTCATCTATACTTATCTCGCTACCTCCTTCCTCTTCTTTCGGAGTTCCTATTTCATTCAGTTCATACGTTGTCTCCTCACTCATAAACATGCTTTCAAAATATTCCCTCCATCTCTTTAAACTCAAAACTTCATCATTCAGAATATAGCCATTCTCATCTGTTATAGCATTCATTTTAGGCTGTTTTGAACATCCCCTGGCAGTTCTTACGAGTTTCCAGAACATTTTAATATTTGCCTGGAAGTTATCCGATATTCTTCTATCATTTTTATCCGTTCTTTCTTGCTTTTTCCTTTCAACTACTTCTTTTACTCTTTTATTTAGATGTCTAAAGACTGCCTTTTTTCTTTCAAAATCATCATTCGTACCGCTAGAATTATCAGCCTTAGTTGCTAGTAAATCTAGCCATGCTCTCTTCTTTGCTTCAACTTCCGTACGTATCTCATCATCCCACCATAACGTATTATTTTTCCTTTCATTCTTTCTTTTACTAACACCACATACTTCGGTAGCTGCATCTACTAAACCTTTCTTAACATTTTGCCATACATTCTCCAAGTCTAACTCATTCATACATAATTCATCCAAACCACTTACGTTTTCTTTCAGTCTACATTTAAACTTGTTTTTCTCACCTTCATCTTGTAATCTTTCTGTTCTAATACGCTGTAACGCAGTGGTAGACACAGATGACCGATGGCGCCACCGCCTGAATAGACCATTAATTCGGCATAAAACCAAAAAATGATCCGTTCCTACGTTTGACCCTCGGTAAACCCTTGTATCCACCACTGCGCCCCTCAATCTTTCATCCACAATTATGAAATCTATCATGCTTCTATCATCACCTCTTTCCCAAGTGTACATGTGAATCCTCTTGTGGCGAAAGAAAGTGTTCGCCACAAAAAGATTCTTTTCCATACATACAGTGAGGAGGCTTTCACCATTCTCATTTATACTTTCATCACCAAACGTTCCCAATATCCTTTCATAACCAAGCCTCCTCACCCCAACTCTTCCATTAAAATCTCCTAGCATAACAACATTTTCATTTCCCTTACATTTCATTAATACCATCCTTACCATTTCCCAAAACTGCTCTCGGATATGAGTGGGCTTAGACATGTCTGGGGCGTAGACCCCTAGCACAAACAACTTCTTTAAGCCCACTTTCAATCGTATCAATAGCAGTCTTGGGCTTACACATTCATACTCTTTCACATATTGCGCCATTCTTTCTGATAGGATGATACCTACTCCCTGGCATGCCCGCTCGAGCTCGTCTACACCAGACCAGTATGCGGTATACATGCCATGTGTAGTGACATCCTTCCCCTTCCGTTTCGTCTCATTTACACATAACAAATCTATTCCTCTATCATACATCACCTCGCATACTTCATCCATTTTATCATTCATTGCTCCACATACATTCAACGTAGCCAGACGGGCCTCTGCAATCCACTTTTCGCCCCTCCGGGAGACAGAACGTGACGGGTGGCGAGCCTCGTCGCCGGTTTTCCTCCCGGAGATTCTTCGCACCCCTGCCCCATTAAAGGGGCGCCGGGAACTCGGGGCCATTTCTTTAATTTCATTCCTCATGGTGCGAATAGGGTGGTATATTTAACGCCGCTACCACGGCGAGGAGCCGAGTCTGTGCTATCGGCTTGTCGCTCATTTAGCACCACCCGGGGGACACGTGTAGGGTGGGCCTAGGATTAGGTGGTCAAAGCCTACGGACGCGAGCGACTTATCCCCCATCTTACTATTATATAACTAAATTATAATTTAATTTAATTTATAAACATAAACACATACGACTGTCACCCAGAGGGGTAGGCAGAGACTACAGACTTCCATTCGGCACGATCCTGACACACCTCCTTCTCCTCCTCTTGCCTCCTTCACATCCATATACCTACGTATACATGCTCGTCAGTTAAGGGTACTCCTAATTTGGCCCGTTTTTAATAAATCGCCAAATTGGTCGATAAATTTTCACCTAGGGCGTCCCTTGCCGACTCTGCCATTCACTTCTGCAACATAAATTTTCTTTGTCACTCTTTCCTCATTCATTTTTTCCACATGACCAAACCACCGAAGTATTTCTTTCTTAATCCTGGTCACAACATCATCTTGCAAACCACACTCTTCTCTTATCACACAATTTCTTACCCTGTCATTCAGCATCAGCCCTAACATACTCCTTAAAGACCGCATTTCTACTGCGTTCATTCTACTCTCGTGCTTCTTCTGCCACACCCAACTTCCACTACCACACGTTAAAGTAGGGACCAACACAGCATTGTGAATTACCATACGTGCCTTTTTCGACACATTTTGACTCTTCACAATAGGGAGATAAGTCGATCGCGTCCGTAGGCTTTGTAGCGGCGTAAAATATACTACCCCATATTTCTTACTATTATATGTCTTTAATATATAGGACTTTAACCTACAACTCTAATATTGTAATACTTATAATTCATAGAGACCTTCTATAATAATGGTTTTCTATCATAGACCTTACTATTATATGTCTTTAATATATGTGACTTCAACCCTAGTATCATAATGCTTATGCATCAAGGAGACCTTCTATAATAACGTTTTTGTATAATAGACCTTACTATCATAAGTCCCTAATATAGAACTAGTCATTGTGCAACAGTACTATGAGCAGTCGGTCACACGACCATCTCATATAATGCTTATGCATCAAGGAGACCTTCTATAATAATGCTTAAGTATAATAGACCTTACTATCATAAGTCCCTAAAATAGAACTAGTCATTGTGCAACAGTAATGTAAGCGGTCGATCACCCGAGCATCCCATATAATGCTTATGCATCAAGACCTATAATAATGCTTAAGTCCCTAATATAGAACTAGTCATTGTGCAACAGTAATATAAGCGGTCGATCGCCCGACCATCCCATATAATGCTTATGCATCAAGACCTATAATAATGCTTTAGTATAATAGACCTTACTATCATAAATCCCTAATATAGAACTAGTCATTGTGCAACAGTAATATAAGCGGTCGATCACCCGACCATCCCATATAATGCTTATGCATCAAGACCTATAATAATGCTTTAGTATAATAGACCTTACTATCATAAATCCCTAATATAGAACTAGTCATTGTTTAACAGTAATATAAGCGGTCGATCACCCGACCATCCCATATAATGCTTATGCATCAAGACCTATAATAATGCTTTAGTATAATAGACCTTACTATCATAAATCCCTAATATAGAACTAGTCATCGTGCAACAGTACTATAAGCAGTCGGTCACACGACCATCTCATACAACATGTACTAAGTTAAGTGTGTTATCAGAATCAGTATCCAAGATATAGAAATATTTTTTTTTTCCAAAAAAACACATTTAAAAATTATTTTTAACGAAAAACAAAATTAATTTGCAAATTGTATGTGGTTTTATTTCCTCTAACTCGCAAGAGTATCGGTAATGCGGGGTCTTTGACAATCCTCTAACTCCTCGACCAATGCAGAGATAATAAAACCACATACAATTTGCAAAAAATTTTTTGCATTAAAATTAATTTTTTTAAATGTTTTATTTTTTGAAAAAAAAAATGTTTCTACATGCTTGGATACCGACTCTGATAACGCAGTTAACGGGAACCACAAGGTTTTTGTTCCTGACCTTGGGTGTGCGTTTCCGGCAGCTTCTCCATACAAGCCATCTTATACACGAATCTCCTCTATAACTTAAAAATTTTCTTATACGCGATCACGCCCCATAACTTAAGAAAATTTTCTTTTATACACGAACTCCCTCCATGACAATTTTTAACCAATTTTCTAATTATTTTATAAATTTTATTTTTCTTTATTTTTTTAAAAATTTCGATTTGTATTTCTATTATTTATCACATTTTGAATATTTTTACAGGTTTTTTTAATACATTTATAAATTTTGAAAGAAAATATGACCCTTTAATTTACTATAATACTGAATGTCTGAAATGTGTTTTTTTAATATTATGCTTATTAATGTATTTTTATTGTTTAATATATATGATGATACATATAGAAAAAATATAGAAATTAATTATTCATTATTAATAATTATAATGGACCGTCACACTTGGACCGTTTTATTGTAGATTCCAACCTTTTACTACGGGACATGAAGGCGTCTTATTTACAAATAATCCCAAACGTTAGCTACACTGCTGTATTATAAAATTCTCCACTGCCCGGGTTGGCTGAGATGCTGAGGCCAATACTGCTTGTCGGAGGGAAATAAAATACCTGCGAGAGAGGGAGATCAGGCTGCAAGTAGACCTATCCGCTTTATCGAAAGAAGTGAGGAGGCTTCGCGAGTAACAGGCCACCAGCACTGTTAGTTCAAATCCTTCATCGCATAACTTCACCACTTAACATTATTAATAATTCCGATTCCCTCTAGATATTGCATACTTACGATTATATAAATGTGTGTGATTTTTTTTTTCTTTATAGTAGAGGGGGCAAACGAGCATGCGGCTCACCTGATGTTAAGTGGCTACCGCCGCCCATGATCAACCGCAACACCAGGAGAATTGCGGGTGCGTTGCCGGCCCTTTAGAAAGGAGTAAGCTCTTTTCTTGAAGGTCCCCAGGTCGTATCGGTCCCGAAAAATCGCCGGTGGTAAACTATTCCACAGAGAGGTTGTACGTGGAAGAAAACTCCTTGTGAAACGTACAGTGGTGGACCGCCAAGCATCCAGATGGTGTGGATGGTATCGGGACGTTTGCCGTGTAGTGCGTTCACGAAATTTGGCGGCTGGGATTAATCCGAACAATTCCTCAGAGCACTCCCCGTGATAGATGCGATAAAATACGCAAAGAGATGCAACATCTCTTCGCAGCGCCAGTGAGTCGAGCCGATCGGAAAGCACTCGGTCGTCGACGATTCGAGCCGCTCTGCGCTGGATGCGGTCAAGTGGAAGGAGCTGGTACTGGGGAGCCCCAGCCCAGAGATGGGAACAGTATTCCATGTGCGGCCAAACCTGCGCCTTGTAAAGTTGCAGGCGGTGTGCCGGCATGAAATACTGTCCCGCTCTGCTGAGCACGCCAAGCTTTTTAGAGGCCAATTTGGCCTTCCCTTCCAAGTGACCACGAAACTGCACGTCACTCGATATGTCGACGCCGAGGATTCCGATACTGGCTGAGGCAACAAGGGGAGTGCCTTGAAACTGAGGAGATACGACAAAGGGGTTCTTTTCAGCGGTTAACGCGCAAACTTGTGTCTTCTGGGAGTTAAACTGGACTAGATTTAGTCATCCCCAATCCGAGACTCTGTTCAGCAAAGACTCGACTTCTGACACAAGTTTGTCCCGGCACTCGGAGACGTTTTCCCGAGAAATATTGGCCCGGCCGGTGTAAAGAGCATCACCAGTGCTGTCATCTGCATAGCAATGAATGTTACGGGTATGCAACATATCACTGATATGCAGAAGAAACAGCGTTGGCGATATCACGCAGCCCTGTGGAACACCAGCATTAATAGGCTTGCAATCGGAGCTTGCACCGTCTACAACGACCTTGATGCTCCGATCTGCAAGAAAGCTGGTGATCCAATCGCACAATTTCTCGGGAAGCCCATAGGAAGGGAGCTTCGAAAGAAGCGCTTTGTGCCAAACCCGATCGAAGGCCTTCGCAATGTCCAAACTAACGGCCAATGCCTCCCCCTTGAACTCTACTGCCTCCGCCCATCTGTGAGTGAGGTAGACCAGAAGATCACCAGCTGACCGACCACGGCGAAAACCGTATTGGCGGTATCAGCTGGTGATCCTCAAGGTACCTCATGAGCTGGCAGTTTACAATGGACTCCATTGTTTTGGAGAACAAGGAGGTGATGGCGATTGGCCGGTAGTTGGACGGGTCTGAGCGGTCGCCTTTTTTAGGGATCGCGTGGACGAAAGCCGTCTTCCATGATTTTGGGACTACGCCTAGGGAGTAGGAGTACCGGAAAAGACGCGTTAAAACCGGTGCCAACTCTGGAGCACACGTCCTCAGCACAATTGGGGGGATTCCGTCAGGCCCACTCGACTTGTGGATGTCCAGGGAGAGGAGTGCTTTGCGAACCGAGCGCTGTGTGAACTGCACTTCCGGCATGGAGCACTCACACCGCGGGATGGTCGGCGGCGTACTCCCCCCGTCATCGAGAGTCGAGTTAGACGCAAAGAAAGAGCCTAGAAGATCGGCTTTCTCCTTTGCAGTATGGGCCAGTGAGTCGTCCTCCCTGTGCAGAGATGGAAGAGATGGCTGACAGAAATTCCCCTGGACAGCCTTGGCGAGAGACCAGAATGCACGGGTTCCAGAAGGAAGGCGAACTAGTTTCTCGCCAATTCTGCCTATGTGCTCTAACTTTGCCTTGGCAATGACTCTTTTGAAGGACCTAGAGGCGGAATTATACTTCTTTTTTAAAGCGCTGGTGTTTACATCCCGGGACGCTGATGCATCAACCCAGGCTTGGTAGCACTCCTGCTTATAGCATGATGCTATTTTACAGGAGCGACCAAACCATGGCTGAGACTTGCCTCCAATGGGCACCACAGAGGATGGAATAAAAAGTTCCATACCCTGAAGTACCACATCAGTAACAGAATCCGCAACAACGTTGGGATCATCCGGCGAGAAGCAAACCCGCCCCCAAGGGTAGGATGCAAAGAAAGACCGCATCCCATCCCAATCGGCTGACCTATAGTGCCAAACACGGCGGCAGCCTGCAGAATGCAACCGCGATTTCAGCGTGAGTGGCACAACACTCCGGACCAGACAATGGTCCGAGGAGCCTAAAGGGGCGTCGACGGAAATCTGATATCCGTCCGGGTGAGAGGTCAGCAGAAGGTCCAACAGGGAAGGTGCGTGATCCTCCACATCTGGAATCCGCGTAGGCGAAGTAACCAGTTGTGTCAGACCATATGCCAAGGCAAAATCGTGAACAGATCTCCCCGCATGATCGGTTAAACGTGATCCAAGCGATTCGGCGTGATGGGCGTTAAAGTCGCCGAGGATCACGATCTCTGCGGAGGGGATCTGCTGTAGCAACGAATCTGCAGCCATTTGGACGTGGTCGAAGAGTCGGTCTGTTTCGGCATTACCGCTATGGGACCTATAGAGGCACCCGTAGACGCGCGGATGGTCGTCGCTGTCTACGCGTAGCCAAAGGATGGACAGGTCCGAACCTTCAAGTCTGCCGAGGCGTCGAGAACAGATGTCCTCTCTGACGTAAACGCAAACTCCAGCCCGAGGCACAAAGGAGTGTTCCAGTTTGTACCCCGGGTAGGAGAGATACGAGACATCAGCCGGAGAGGACACCTGCGTCTCGGTAAGAAAGAGCAGAGCCGGCCTCGCCGTCTCGAGATGGTAGTGGACGGCGTTTAGGTTAGAATGAAGTCCCCTGATATTGCAGAAATTCACGGACAGCGTGGCAGGGGTCGCCTTGGTCTTGTTGCTCCGTTTGCCCCGAGCAGTTCTAGTCTTGAGCGGAATTTTGCCCCCCCCCCCCCAGAATACGCGGGGCAGCCTGAGCACCCACGCTCAGAAGTGGAGAAACATGGTCGTGGATGCTCAGCGAGGGATTCTCCAGGGGTGCTGGTACCCTCCTGGGGTAGTCTATCATTATTTAATTCCGCTACCATGTTGATGGGGGGGGGGGGGATTTGGGCCTCCGGCCACCTGCACTCACCAGACGAAACGCGGAAGCAGAGCTTCCACTTCACGCCGGTATTCTGTGAGGTCGTGGTACCACCCCGGTTTGAGCCGGCCCATACGTGCAACAGCAAAGCTGCCGCGTGGCTCTACCACTGTGAAATATGAATTTGAATATAAGGCTTTATCTCTAGTAGAATTACAAATTAATATTTAACTTATTAATGTTATATATAAAAATGTGTAGGTGGTTTAGTTACGCAATAGCAGTACGCTGATGCTATGTATTTTATTTTTTTTTTATTTTATAGGATAGGGTGACAAATGAGCACACAGTCCACCTGATGGTAAGTGGTTGCTGTGGCCCATAGACATCTACATCTATCCTCGATTACGAATCAAAATGCAGATGCGTTGTCACCCGTGAGGACTAAGATGGAATGCCTCGTTTCCAGTAAAAAGGGTCTCCGGTTCTCTACACTCACCATACGAAATACAGCAGCATTAAGCTGCAACATTTGAAAGAAATTTCACAAGAAATTTCACGCTGGTATTCTGTGAGAGCGTGGTCCTTCCCCGGTCGACCCGACCCATTCGTGATGACTGATGTGTGATATTTGAATCATTTTTTGTCGTTACAATATAAAGTCCTTGTAGTTTTGGAAGTGATTATGCAATACTTATTCGTGTTTGTAGTATCAATTGTTTGTCTATAGTTTTGTATTGCGTAGCGTAATTATCGTTTGCTGTTTTGTAAAGCTATTTGTTGTTCAGTATATTTACCTCATCCTGTACAAAAAGAAATGCTAGCTGAATGTATCAATAACCCTTATCGTTACATGGAGGCACAAACGAATACAATTATTGTTTAGTAGTAACAATTATCCTTATTTTGGAACAATAACTTACCATGTAACTCGAACACTGCGGGCACTCTTAATAGTATGTTAGTCAATTTTATTAATTTAAATGACTTTTTTTAATTTGTTTTAAGTTATTCTTTTTTGTTATTGTATTTAACTGTTGTGAATGCAGTCCGTAACCCAATCTAGTGATGACACGGCAAACGCAACACTTATATGTACACAGAGCAACAAGTCATTCAAATCTTTAAAACGCCTCAACATACACATTACACACTACAAAAACACACAGGAAATGTATTAGCCAAAACAGTTCACCTTTAGACATACACCCCATTATTCCCCAAGTATGCCTACTTTTGCAGCCAACTTTCCAACTCCTTTCCACACATATCTTAGCCATTTGAAAAATAGTATACAGACAGTTAAAAGAATCCCTCGAGGAGCTCGAATAACCGTTGCTACACATTTGTCACAATTAATCCAGAAATGTTACATAAGCAATTGTACTCAAGACTGGCAGAACCTATTTTTATTTTCATACAGCACACTACATATGACAAATTTATCCTTGACACAAAAAAATTAAAAATAACTGTGCTGTCAGCTCCTCACCTTCTCCCGCACCTCTAATCAAACGTGATGCCCCTCGTAATCGCAACAAACTAATCGAAAACAAAATCTGTGACGGAGATCTCAAAGGTGCCGCTCGCCTTTTGTTCTCCAACGAGGTGCTTTCACCAGATACCCCTGACACCCTTCAGGCCTTACGGACAAAACAACCTCCAGCTCCAGTAAACCCATATTTTCTCAACCGACCAACAGTAGGGCAAGCATGCCTTCAAATTCAAAACAAAGATGTTACGGATGCCATTTTATCTTTTAAACCAGGTTCGGCTGCAGGTTTGGATGGAATCTCACCACAACATTTGAAAGACTTAACATCGCATTCTGTGGGTGGTGCAGGTGAGCAACTTGTAAATTCGATCACTAAATTAATCAACTTTATGTATTCCGATAATATGAATCCAGAAATTGTTCCAATTCTTTTCGGCGCGAACCTCATTGCTCTCACCAAAAAGGACGGAGGGGTGAGACCAATTGCTGTTGGATCAACACTACGACGCCTGGCCTCCAAAATTGCTGTTCGACATATTTTACAGAAATTAAATTCGGAATTTGAACCCGTACAGTTAGGCTTCGGTGTAAAAGGAGGGTGTGAGGCAGCCGTCCATGCCCTACGTTCTTTCCTAACATATGGACATCCTGACGTGTTGCTCAAAATTGATGTCAAAAGTGCTTTCAATTCGGTAAATAGGGGGACCCTGCTGACTGAAATAAATCAACATATACCGGAAATATATAATTATCTTCTTCTCAGTTACGCTGACCCAACAAAATTGTTATATCGGTCTAATGAATTATCCTCGGAAGTAGGTTGTCAACAAGGTAATCCCCTTGGACCAGCAATTTTTAGTTTGGCTATAAATCCGATAATCAAAAGTTTAAATTCTAAATTCAATATATGGTATCTGGATGACGGAACCTTAGGAGGTGATATGGAAACTGTATTTTCTGACCTTTTTTCAATCAAAAATAAATTTGAAGCCATTGGTTTGGAGCTTAACTTTAGCAAATGCGAACTTTTTATAAATAACTGCAACTCAAATTTAAATGACGTAAAACACAAATTTAATACTTTGACACCAAATATTAAAATGGTTAACAGTAATTCCCTTTACCTTTTAGGTTCTCTAATTTTTAACGAATCTATGTCTGAATATATTAATAATTCAATTACTAAATTTCAAAATTCTGCTGACCGTCTCCTAGAAATTAGTCCACATTATGCACTTTGCATTTTAAAATCCTGCCTTTTTGTCCCGAAATTTACGTATGTGCTCCGTTGCTGTTCCTTTTGGAATCACCCAGACCTCTTGAAACAAGTGGACAACTTAATCAAAATTAATTTAGAATCGATTCTTAATATACACCTGAACGAGCAATCTTGGACCCAAGCATCCCTACCCATCCGTTATGGTGGTTTAGGAATTCGCAAAATTTCCAGTGTCTCTTTACCAGTCTTCCTATCTTCTGTCCATAGTTCAGCAAATCTCATAAGTAAAATTTTAAGGGCATCCACTTCAAACTTTGAGATTGCTGGCCTGGAAGAAGCTAGAAACGCTTTCTTAATTGCATGCCCTGGTCAAAATTTTCAATTTCCCCTAAATTCACAGAGGAGCTGGGACGACATAAACTGCAAATTGACTTATGACAATCTTTTGAGCTTTAGTACAGGTTCGGCGCGTGCTAGGCTTTTGGCCGTGGGTACGCATGAGGCCGGCTACTGGCTTCACGCGTATCCTTCGTCGAATACAGGAACATTTCTTGAGCCTGACACGCTCCGAATCGCAACCCGGGGTTCCGGTCTGCGCTCCTCATAAATGTCCGTGTGGCAGTGACGTCGACAAGCTAGGACATCACGGGCTATCATGCCAAAAAAGTGCAGGTCGCTTCTCGAGACATGCAGCACTTAACGATATCATACGCCGGTCTCTTGCGACCGTCAACGTGCCAAGTCTACTTGAGCCGTCTGGTATTGCAAGAGACGATGGCGAGAGACCGGACGGTATGAGTTTGATTCCATGGAGGATGGGCCGGGTGCTGGTATGGGATGCAACCTGTTCAGACACGCTGACCCCTTCCCATCTACGTGGAACCAACAACAGAGCTGGTGCGGCTTGTAAAGCGGCAGAAAAGGCTAAAGTTTGCAAATACAGGGGTCTAGGCTCCGAATATATTTTTGTCCCTTTCGGTGTCGAGACCCTTGGTCCGTGGGGTCCTAGCGCTATAAGCCTTTTTAAGGAAATAGCAAAATAAAGGTTAATCGACGTCACAGGAGACCGAAGAGCTGGCAGTTACTTCGGACAAAGAATTAGTCTAGCTATTCAACGGGGAAACGCTGCCAGTATCTTCGGAACCTTGCCTAAAGGACCTCTTTTTTAATAATTTAATTTAGTTATTATAATATATATTTTTAAGGTTTTTAGTATTAGAATTAGAATTAAAGTAGGCTGGCTGCATATGATTTGAATCTCGACATTTATCGTTGATAAATAATAATATAAAATGACTTAACACAACACAGTATAATGACATTCCATACAACTGTAAAAATGAAATCCTGGATTTAATATTATCTACCCTTGAGGTTGCTAAACCTACAAACAGCACGTGCTTTTATTGTTTGTTTGTGCGTTGATTTTAGAGTTCTCGCTATCAGTGCGACCCGACACGAAACTTAAAGATAAAAGTAGCGTACCCCGATATAATATCAACAAGGCGAACTATGAAGGAATTGTTTCGAGTCTGTTTGGATCTAGAAGCCTGTTTAGATCTAGAAGACAAAGTTAAACGTTTCTATTACCTACTGAGAGAGGTTATAGCTAGTCATGTCACGAAGTATCCTATTTAGTATCCGAAAAGTTTAATGCAACTTCTTCGTGAAAAACAAAAATACAGAATGAAATTTAAAAAATACCATAACCCTCTCGACTTGTTGCACTTGCAATCCTTGAAGAAGAGGTGTGACTTTTTAATCCCATTGTCATATAAAAAATATTTATCTGACATAAACTCACTCTCTATGAATCCCAAACTGTTCTGGTCGTGTATGAAACATAAACAATCTAATGGTAGTAATTTTCCCTCTTTGATGGCAATGGCTAATGGTGGAAGGGATATAGCTAATCTGTTTGTCACTTGCTTCATGTCAGCTTATAGTGTGCCCTCAACTGCTACAAGACAAGTGGTTTTCCCACCAGTGGTGACTAGCACTTAGAGTATTGGGGAAATTTTATTTTCACTGCGAGAAATCGAACTTGCCCTAAAGAAACTTGATCCCGCAAAGGGTGCTGGTTCTGATGGGATACCTCCGGTATTTCTGATTCGCTGTTCAGAGTGTTTGTCTATCCGCTTTCATTGATCTTTAATTAATCATTGCGTCGAGGGGAATTTCCTACAGCATGGAAGAGAGCCCTTATAATGCCATTATTTAAATCTGGTGATGACAAACTAATAAAAAACCGGCCAAAAGCGTGTCGGGACACGCTCAGTGTAGTGTTCCGTAGTTTCCCGTCCGTCACAATAAGTGTTCCCACTTATGAGTTTAAAGGTGGGTATCCATTATGTTCGCGCTCCAGCAGCGCTCCGCGCTCCCGCAACTGCTCCCGGTAGTGGGTACTGTTGTTTCCATCCAAGTTCAAAATGATTTTCCTAGAAAGTCCTTATAAAGTTCTACTTTTCAGATTTTTTTCATATTTTCTAAACTTATGGTTCAAAAGTTAGAGGGGGGGGACATATTGTTTTTTACTTTTGGAGCGATTATTTCCGAAATTATTGACATTATCAAAAAATGATTTTAGTAAACCCCGATTCATTTTTAAATACCTTTCCAACAATATATCACACGTTAGGGTTGAAATTAAAAAAAAATCACTTCCCACTTTACATATAGAGGGGCTACCCTAATAAAACATTTTTTTTTCAGTTTTTATTTTACCACTTTGTCGGCGTAATTGATACACATATTAGTACCAAATTTCAGCTTTCTAGTGCTAACGGTTACAGAGATTAAGCGAGGACGGACAGACGGACGGACAGACATGGCGAAACTATACGGGTTCATGGTTGACTACGGAACCCTAAAAACTACACACCAATTTCACTGCTACCAATCATTGCTAAAGTATTCGAATGAATTCTTTGTCCTATTTTATCCTGGCACATTAAAGATTTTATCACGACTCGACAGTTTGGGTTCGTAAGCTTTCTGGATTCGTGTCAGATATGTCAGTCCGTAGACAAGAACAATCAAGTTGACACTATTTACACCAAACTTCAGCAAGGCTTTTACAGAGTGGACCATAGTATTTTGCTGTCAAAACTAGCAGAGTATGACTTCGGGGATGAATTGCTTAAGTGGTTTTCTTCCTATTTATCAGGTCGAGTGGCAAGTGTAGTTGTGGAAGGTTTTACTTCTGATCCACTACCAGTTCTTTCAGGCGTACCACAAGGCTCTCATCTTGACCCTACCCTAAACATCTTCATAAATGATAAAGTCTCGGTTTTAAAATAGTCAACAGCAGGCAGGTGACTTAAAAATTTGTAGAGAAATGAACTCAGCCACTGATGTTGTGTAGTTCTGCTTCTTCAAAAGGATGTTGATAATCTGGTCATCTGGCTCGAACAAAATCGAATGGAAATAAAGATAAATGTAATTTTATTAGATCTTCACGGCACAGGTTGCAAGCATCATCTTCCTACCGCATCAATGGAAAAAAACTTAAAGAGGTGGATTCTATCCGGATCTAGACGTTATTGTGTCATATCCGGAGATTTCATGGCTCGAATAATGACAATTTTCCTGCGACAATACGCTCTTAGATGTGGAGTTGCGGAAAACAGCCTGTCGTAAACTAAAGTAAACTAAACTAGCCCTCACGGATGACAACGCATCTGCATTTTGTTTCATAATCGTGGAAAGATGTAGATGTTTATGGGCCACAACAACCACTTACCATCAGGTGGACTGTGTGCTCATTGGTCACCCTTATCCTATACAAAGAAAACAACAGTACCTACTTTGTTTTTAAGTACCGTCATAGAATAAATAATAGTACTCTGGTACCGTGGCGTACAGAGGTCTTTATTCTCATACTTTTCTATAAGGAAAGGGAAAGATGACTTGATTTTTAAGCATTGGATCACCATTCATATGATATCTTCGAACGGTGCCAACTTAATGTAATATATTGATTGTAATTGGAAATTATTATATTAATTAAATGTTAATACTAGCTTTAGTTTTAAATCCTTAAAAAAATAAAGTTTCAGTCTGAAATTCAAAAACATTTTACAACAAACAAACACATTTTATTTTCTGAATTTCAAAAATTTTTACCTGAAAAACTGGAAGAAGGTTGGATAATGAAAATACGAAAATAAGCAACAAGTGTTATATTCAATGCATAGTTGTAGCCATGACAAGTATATTTTGTCACATTCATTCATTTAATGGAGCTTAGCCCAAACACACGGTACATCATCGTACCGTAATTGCTTATGAGCAATACACTCTTATGGCACTGTGGCATTAATCAGTTCATAATTTTTGCATAGATAATCATAGTCACTTTAATATAACAATAAATAATTTAATTTATCAATTAAATATGTCTATATCAACAGATCTACCAGTAAAATTCCATATATACACAAAAAATGTACCGTAGATCCGTAGAACCGTACATCTAGTAATCAGGTAAATCGTTAACATTTTCTGGTTTTTTGTTTAATTGCAAGGTTGTTTTCAATCTTTTATGTACCTATCATTACCCGTATTAAAGGATATTATAGCCCGAATTGGATATAATTGAGATTTATAATAAAGTCATTACGATATTTTCCTCGACGTCAGTGGGAATTTGAAGGTATCAAAGTTGATATAGATGTATTATGCTTTATATAGTAAAACATAATACGTTTTAATAAACCAATTTCTATAAAATATTATATGATTAGTCTGAACATGGCTTAAAAATGGAGAAATATTTTATTGGCTGTATATACTTCAGGGCTACTAGATTGTATAATTGTATACAATATGTGTATTAAATAAGATTATCAGTGTCCTGTATGTTTAACAGATTTCCTAATATACTTAATTGGTTTGGATACAAGAAACTTTGTGAGATTTAAAACATTTATTTACGATTAATTTACTTTCTTTTTTAAATTCATGTTTTGCTAGATTGATCGCTTTAAATTTATCAATAAAAAGTTTAGTACTTTTTCCCTACGAAAAAAATTATAATTGTATTTGTTATTATTTCTCAACGGTTTTGTTGGTTTGTACATCTTAATTGGCCACAAATACCAAAACTTAACAAGGGGTTGTTGTTTTTGACTTTCGTCGACAAGCTTGGCACCTTGGCAGATTAATTAGGTATTTTGCACGCTTAAGACTTTTCTTGCATTTCCCTATGCATGTGCCTGGTGCAGGTGACTCAGGGACAGGACCGTGCTTTGTGGGATTTATTGGGTGGGAACTATATTAAGCAGTTGACTTGATGGGCTGTAAAAGTGATGATGATGATGACGACCCTGCAGGTCCTGAGAGCCATGCTGCACACATGAATCATGAATGAACTTTAGTTCTTGCGACTGATTTTGAATTAATAATTATGTTAATCAAATTAAACAGTAATTAATTTAAAAAATAAATGACTATGATTTCTCATTCATGATTACAAATACGCTACATTTACCACAGCCATAGATGTAATTCTTAAATCTATGAGTTATAATATGTAGGACAAGGAAACAAACGTTATGCAACGACATTGTAAAAATATACAACGGACATTTGGAACGTTCTTATTGTTAAGGATATGTATAATACAAAATTACAAAACATGATATGTTGTTGTTATACATCTATAATCTAAATACGCGTAATAACTTCATACAGTAAGGCACGAACAATAATCTAACCTAAGGATATAATAAATCACTCATGCACATTGGTATGTCATAGCTATTTATACAATAGTCTTATTATATGGGTATATTCTTATAAAAATCCGTATTCTCTAGTTTAGCACCACACACTGGCAGAGAAGACATCACGAAACAGAGTACATAAAAAGGATGAATATTATGTTATAATAATAATAACGCTATAAATTATCTCAGTGAACTTAGCCCCCACTTGGATTTAGATTTTTTAGTTTTTGAGTTTATTTTTTAATTGATTTTTCGTCGCTTGTAAAAAGTAAAAATTAATTGATTTAAGGGATAAAAGTTCAAAATTACAATAAGGGAGCCAACCTAAGGATGATATTTGTTTATTTTTGATAAATAATTAAAAGACGACTAACGAATTTTTATGTTCGAACAATTACCAACAAACGATCAACAATCAATTAAAAATAAAAAAAATAAAAAATCCAGGTGGGGCTAAGTTCAGTTAGCCCTATAAATTGCAATAGCGTTGAACGCAGCCACATATCAGCTGCTTAGAAGTGTAACGCTTGTCTGTTCTAATCATAAAGTTCGTACATTTGGCATCAGGTCATATTCTTTCGGGAATTAATTCCAGTCAAAAATCGACTAATTTTATAATTCGAGTCTTTGTACTTTCATCCACTAAACCTATCATTAAATGCATTTTCCAACTTAATGTAAAGCTCAGTTCAGACTATGCTATACACACTGTAGAACACTGCTTCATTAGCAAGCAATCCTAATACATTATAGTACTTACAGCATAGTGAACGTTGCTATAAAAATGAACGCTGAGTGATTTTGTTGTGCTTCTATATATTATGGCTTTATCTGAGCCATCTCCATGTAACTTATTCCTTTTTTCAAAATTGATAGCGATAGATCACTTTTTATATTATGCTTATTGAAAAAATAGATTTTAGTATTAATGACACACGACAGGAAGACGCTAAGGCACCTAAAGCTATATAGTCTGTTTGTACTAGTGTACTTAAACAATGTCACTAAAGATACGGCACTGACTTGCAACCGGCAGATTCATTGTCGTTGACCATCGCTGACACAAAATGTTGTAATTTGCTAGTGTCGTTGTGTATCCTTACTAGAATAGTAAAATAAATATTATGATTCGCAATAAACAATCCATCTCTCGATTTAATGTTCCTAATTTAGGAATTTATAATTTCAGTATCAGTCTAATTCGTATTATGTTTTAGTAGAGATTAAGTTTTAAAACGACGGATAAAAACTCTTATAAAAATATTTTAATGACTGATACTTATACGTGTATGTTTGTTAACCAATGATATCTAGTATGAAATGGGTTAAAGTATTTATGTTACATTTTTAATACAATCTATGTTACTTTTTAAGTACTTTTAAGGTACATTTGAACAATATTTTAACACAAAAAAGGGAAGCCCACAGATCGGAAATACGATGGCAAACTATAATTTACAAAAGAATGTATGGTATATTCGCGACTATTTCAAATGGCAAAATAATTGTGATGTTATAATTTCTATTTAAGATTTTACGCCGCCACCTGTTTTGTTAAGGTTTTCCTCTTGTAAAATATCTAACAAAGTAATATACCCTGTCGTTTCAACTAATATTTCCAGGTACTGTTCATTACATATTTATCACGAATAATATTTTGTACAGCAGTACCTACAATATTTAACATAGTCCAAAGACTACATAAAATTTTACCGAACGGTATTTAAGTCTCATGCAACATTAACATTAAAAATCAGACTTTTGGTGACGCCGTAAGCTTGTTGCGTGATTTTTCCCACCTACTAATGCAGTTAACAGGATAGCAAATCACAGCAGAGAAGAGAAGGAATCCGCCAGATACGTAGAATGATATGTCGTAACTGTGTGTTAAATCCATCAGGGCACCTGTAATTAAGCAAATTCATTTTATTTATCCGAACTTCATTAAGTAAAGACGATTAGGTAGGGTAACATATATGAGCATTTGGTTCCTACGTTCTTTTTCATGGGATAAGGGTGACAAACAAGAATCAATCCTACTACTAAGATGGAATGCCTCGTTTCCAGTAAAAAGGGTCTCCGGTTCTCTACACTCAAAATACGAAATACGGCAGAGTTAAGCTGCTATTTTACGCCGGTATGGATACGCCGGTACGGAGCGTGGACCTTCCCCGTTCAAGCCGACCCATTCGTGCTACCACTATACTACTAATATAGCAGCATGGCTTTACCACGTATAAAAACGACGTTCCGTAGTTCGTTCATAGTAGAAAAAAAATGAATTAATACTTTTACTTTAAAATTAGTGGTTTTTTACCATTTACCATACGTACCCAACGCAATTTACGAAAACATTGTAACGTAGACGACGTTACAATGTTCGTATAATTAAATCAGTTTTCATGAATTTTAATTACCAGGACAGGAAATCTAAATGATACAAGTTAATTATTTCTTATACATACGCGTGCTACACATTTAAATAAAACTAGTTATTACGAATTTTATAGCGCATATTAACTTATTTTATATTCTCGATGTTTACAGTTTACGGTCCCCCCGTGAACATGGGTGCTGTAAAGTGCTCGAAACGTCGGAAATATAAAATAAGTTAAATACTCGCGATTAAATCCGTAAAAACTAGTTTTATTTAAAAGATACGTGATAAATTATAGCTTTATTTTGTAAAATTACTAATTTATATCGAGCTCGAGTGTTTGACCGTTTTCATTATATGAAACGCCTAAACGATAGATATACCTACTTCTAACGATATATTTCTAGCGTTCGGGTATGGTTTTTTAAAATACGTGTCCAACGCACTTTAAGAAAACATCGTAACATAGATTAAATCAGTTTCCTCAGTGAGTTTCCTTAAATTTTAATTTCTGGGACTAGGGATCTAAATGTTGCACGTTAAATGTAGCTTTATTTTTACATATCTTACATGTTAAGTATATCTGAGAAGTTGAAAGGTAAGATACTTATGCGATACTTATTTATATGTGGTAGTCACGCTGCAGCTAGGCATATTACGGTTGCAGCACGATCTGTTTGAGCGCTGTAGGACCATCCTCTCACAGAATACCAGCGTAAAATGCTGTTACGTTGAGTGTAGAAAACCGGCAACCCTTTTTATTGGAAACGAGGCATTCCATCTTAGTCCTCAGTGGTGATAACGCATCTGCACTTTGGTTTTGAATCAAGGATTAAAGTAGACGTCTATGGGGCACAGCATCCACTTACTCTCATGTGAACTGTGTGCACGGCTGTTACTCTTGTTCTATATTTAAAAAGATCTTAAATAGATTAAATTAGGGGAGAGTTGGTAGATGTCTTTATTATTTATTCGTGAGAACAGATTTATAGTTGAAAGACATAAACCGAGCCACCTGATCAGTTGCGACGGCGAATATAGCTGCGTGGAATTCAATGACCGCACCCGCGGGATATATTGTTCAATGCGCAATTTTTGGCACAGTGTCGGTGCAGCGGTCAACGCACCGAAATAGACCGGCGCCAATTATTATGCAATTGTTTTGAAATTGTTTATCACACTTGTAGTTATTTTTAAACTTTATTTCGATTAAAAACTAGCGACCCGCCCCGGCGTTGCCTGGGTGTTACGAGTATCTATTAATGTCATTATGTCATCATTAAAATTTAAGATAATTATCATCGACCATTTATTTATAAAAATTTTCGATTTCAAAAAAAGTCTCCTTGTCTTGTTATCTATCTGTTCGTGAAGTTTTTCGACAGTATTTTCGACGATTAGACAAACAGACAGAACTAGACAGACAGACAAATCTTTTTAAAAATGGTTATTCATAATGATTTCCTAAATTTACGCGAACACTACAAATTGAATAAAACTGTTATTTACGGATTTTATCGCGTTTAATTGCTACATAATAAAAATAAATTAAAGTAGTAATTAAACGCGATAAAATCCGTAAACAATAGTTTTATTTAATGGTTATTCATGTTAATGGCATGCAAATGACCAGGAGAGCGACTTTAATTTTAAAATCATGAAAGTATTCGTATAAATAAATATTTTTTTGTTATAATAACTTACCAGCAATAGGACTGCCCAAAAGAGCGCCAAAACCTTGGAAAAGGAGGAATAGACCAAAGCAGTTGGTCAGTTGTTCCAGTCCGATATATTCCACGACTAGGATTGAGCGGAGCGATGCGAAACAGGCTGCAACAGGGAGAAGAAAGATTTAATGTGTGCAATTTGCCGAAAATATCTTCTGCGTATCTATATGCACCTCTATATATATATATATATATATATATATATATATATATATATATATATATACGTGAGTGTGTGTGTGCGTGTATAAATTGCTATTCTAAACCAAGTACGTAACAAATGTTTTGAAGTTTGCAGATGTCCGGCAGTGGACGGGTTAATAAACAGATATTAGTAAGCAAGTAGCAAATCTACAACTAGTACGACAGTCCATTGCTGAACACAAGTCTCACCAGGATTTTGCCATAGTAGCCACACGTTATCATGAAGATGTTTTTGCCCATATCTTGTTTCAGTTTCTTTCTAACACTACTTACGACATCCACGGGATGATATGGTGTAGTGGATTACGCAGCCACTACAATGACGTAAAGGGTTAGTGGCAAATTAAAAGATATAATTACCGCAACTCGTCCATTATCCTTAGAGTTGCTACCGCGAATAAAAACACGGGGTCAGCTAATATCTAAAGGTATTTTGATTAAGTTTATATCACCATAACTAACAGCCCGTCACAAATCCTCTGCTGAACACAAGCCTCCCCCATATGCCACAAACTGCGGTCCTGAGCTGCATCTATCGACTATTTGCGTGTTACATCCGGTCGTCACTTTGGTGGTTTAGCTTCTAATAATTGAATCAAAGCTAACAATACTACCGTAAAATATTTTTTGTATAATTAATTATGAGAATCGGAGCCCATTTTTGCTGGTAACGTCTTTATTTTAGAGTCATCAGGTGGCCATTTGACTGGGTAGTAGCGGTATAAGAATATCAACTACCTCATATCGTCAGTGTCGTAAGAGATGACAGAGGTAAACAAACCAGGGGAGTATCAGCAGCGTCTTCGTAATAGTAATAAAAAACAATGGTTGCCAAGCGTGGCAAATATGGCAAACATTCCCCTATGAAGCAATTTACGGGCGAGACCTACTTTTAGCAATGGACTTTAGATAGGCTTTGACGATAACGTCAGAAGAGACAGTGTATCTCCGTTTTGATTCTTAAGGGGATATAGTAAGTCAGCTCAAATTCTAATTTCGTCCCCACTTGCTCGCGCGTCGTATGCTATATACCGACATGTTTGTAATCACTAATACTGTAAGTATAAAGGTCGTTAGACACTTATTTCATTATGTTTATCTTATTTATGCCTGTTTCTTAACGCCAAGCCAGTCGCTTCTTATTTTTATTACGGTTATTTCCCATTTTAATTTTACGTCGTCCTGTTGCGTAATGTATATTCTGATCGTAAGCGACACAACCTCCCCTTCAAAGGCCGAAGCGAAGTGACCGGGCAGGAATCACGCTTCAAGAGGCCGATAGTTTAGGTAACTTTTTACAGTGAAAATAATGGTATTTAAAAAAAATTAATAACATAAGCACTGCTTTATAGTTAGTTCAGTTAGTGTGCAAAGTTTCATGATCTTATTTAAAATATTTTATGAATAACAGCGGTTTATTGTTTATTTTGGAGGTAACTTTGGATTTTTTCGAGAAAATTTTACGAAATCGTGTTTTCGTCTAACATAATCCTTAACATTAATCCTCAACTTTACCACATATTCATTTCAAAATTAATGCTGCAATATTTTCGGCATAACGAAGGATCTTGCTAAGCCATTTGAGATTATATTTCCCCTTAATCTAAGACAGATGTAGGTGTTTATAGGCCTTAGCATCTATTTACCATCAGGCGGAATGCGTGGTAGTTGTTTATATATACTTGCAAAAACATATCGAACTTACCAATAGCAAGACCGAAGACAACGCAGTACGCGAACTGGAACACATCGTTGTAACAGAATCCACTCATTATTGTGGCTATTCCGCCAGCAGAAAGAGCAATATTGTTCAGCCACAATGGCGATACTTTTGGCATAGAAGACACGAGACCGCAACCAACACGCCCAATTATATTCGCAACACCGATAGCTGACACCAACATCACACTTGACCCCTTGCTCATTCCATTCGCTTCTGCTCTTTGCTTCACGTACATGTAGGGCACGAAGAATCCTAACATCGTGAAGAAACCACTAACAGTAAGGATAATGAAAGTCGGTGATCGGAAGAGGCTGACATCCAGCATAGTTGCAAGCGCTCGTCTAACAGCTTCCGGGCAAAGACTGCACTTTCCAGATTGATCCTCCTGAGCATCCTGCTTGGTCGGAACATGAGTGACCGCCAAATGGTAACCGAGAGATGTGCGGGACGTATACTGTGGTAATCTTGCAAGACTTGCTCCGAAGAATATATCGTCACGGTATAAAGGCCTTGCTACCAAATCGGCGTGAGACCGACGCGGTCTTGCGTCCGCTGGCACCACTTTGATGGGGGTCGCAATTAAAGGTTCTGCGTTGTCAATATTGCTATTAGAGTCCTCTTGTTCATCTTTTTCAGGCACCGCTCCGGTGATGAACATAGGTTTGTTAGTGAGATTATGTTTAATAGTTCCAGCTGTGGCCGAGGATCGTCTACCGAGGTGGGAGCTGCTTCCTCTAAAGACTTCTTCTGCTGTAGGATAGCGAGTGTTGTTGGCGACTCCCATCCACGTGTGTGGGCTCACTTTGTTCGTGAATCTCATTTCTGGCGGCATTGAAATACCGGAATCAAGTTTGTTATGTAGCTTGAGCATTGAATTTAATTTTTCCACGGCCTCTTCATGGCGGCGGGCAGTATCTTCTTCCTCTGCTTGGTCAGCGAGCGTCACTCTCACTGGTTTAATAGGACGGAACATGGCGCCGCATATCACACAACCTAGTGCAACTCCTGAAAATTAAATAAAATGTTTTTAAAAAAATGCAATAAACTTATAAGAAATCACAAATTTGATATTAGGGTCAGTTCACACAGGGATTCGACGCGACGCGATGATGCTTGAAGAGGACAGTGTTTGTAGTGTAGAAGTAAGGAGTACCAACTCCCATAGTAGAATAGTTGAAAAAGTGGCCATCTGTAAGCAGTAAATAACAGCTCAAAAGCTACACAATAGCGCTGAAGTAGCTACTGGGATGAAATGAACTTAGCAGTTGTCGACGGTTTAAGTGTGCTGTTAAACTGCTCAGTAGCTCTAAAATCTAAAATAATTTTATTTAGTAAATATAACCTCGAAAAAGTCGTCTATCCCACTAATATTTTTCGGTGCGTTCTTTAAATTTTACCCCGTAGCTATAGTGGCGCCACCCTTATTTAAAGGACACTTTTTAATACACAGTCTGTACTCCTTACTTCTACACTCCATAGGCCAGTGGTTTCGCATTGCACAGCGCGCCACCGCGCCGCGTCGCGATATACGCAACGCGACGACGACGACAACAACGACGACGACGACGACGAGGCGCATCGTGAAGTCGCTGGCAGTGCGTATTTTTAATTTGTGTGACCGTGACTGGGAGGCCTTATTTGTTTTAATTAATACATTATCATTACAACATTACATAACTCGCGATACCACCCATACCATCTGGATAAATGGTGATCCAACACTTGTGCCATTTACGAGAAGTTTTCTTCCTCGCACAACCACCTTGTGGAATTAGCTACCACGAATGATTTTCCCGGACCGATATGACTTAGGGACCTTCAAGAAAATAGCTTGCTCTTTTTTTAAAAGGCTGACAATACACATTCAATTCCCCTGGTTGTGTTTATGGGCGGCGATGGACACTTAGCGTCAGATGAGCCTCTTGCTCGTTTACGTTTGTATTTTTTTTCTAGTATAGGATGATAAACGAGTACACAGTCCACCTGATGGTAAGTGGTTGCTGTGGCCCATAGACATCTACATCTATCCTCGATTACGAATCAAAATGCAGATGCGTTGTCACCCGTGAGGACTAAAACGGAATGCCTCGTTTCCAGTAAAATGGGTCTCCGGTTCTCTACACTCACACACAGCAGCATTAAGCTACTACTATTTTGCGCTGGTATTTTGTGAGAGCGTGGTCGGTCCCCGGTCGAGCCGACCCATTCGTGCTACATCTATACTACTAATATAATTGCAGCATGGCTCTACCACGTTAAAAATTGTATATATTGTTGTATGTATTTCTTATAGAATAAAAAATACTGAAATGTATTTTTCTCTCGCAAATCAACTATTTTTGTTTAATTAAGCCAAACCAGATTGACAGCTGTATAATTTAGTTATAACTCTATACGCTTGAACCTAGGGCTTATTATTACCCATATCCGTCTCACTTCTTCCTATCGACAAACATGTTGTTTGGCTGCGTAGTAGGAAGAGCGGGAAATCTGGTATTACTACAGGAAGGGCATTTTTAACTTCCCAATGAGAAGTTATTGTAATGGGTCGGATTTTGCAAATTGGAAATTTTAACATATCTCCACGTTTCAAGGTCTTTAGAGTCGAATAGTATGGTTTTTAAGAGGATGTCCGTGTGTGCACATGTACGTATGTATGTATGTATGTATGTATGTTCGGATTCAATTTTCGCCACGTGTATCGCGAGAACAAAGAGTGATATTGACATGGGACCAGTTTCATTTAACGCATAATTATGTAACTTAGACCTCATTTAATTTTGAGCAAAATCGGTCAAGTCGTTTTTGTGCCGAATGAAAAATTGTATAAAATATATTAAACTTATGATATTATTTTATTCTTTCCACGGGTCGCACCTAGACTGCTTTTTTTCTCAGTTTTCAAGGGCTTCTCGCCTGTAAATTTCTTTGTTTAAAGCGGGCTTCAGATGTTTACAGGCTTCAGTAACCATTTACTATTAGATGACCCGTTCGCTCGCTTGTTACCAATACTATAAAAAATAACATTTACATTGACCAGTAGGGCATTCATTAGATGGTTGTTAAAGATCGACAATTATATGTAATATGTACTAGACAATAAAAAAGAAAACGAACGCGTTTCGGAATTGTGTAACCGACAGACAGATAGTGAAGATAAACACTTCCGGTGCGGCTGACCTCGGTTTTATTGTTGTCTCATGTGACTGAACATTTAACCATGTGGGGCACTTGTTAAATTACGTTGTAATAATATATTATTTTAATGATAAATTATTAAGTATATTAAACATGTTACTGTGAATAATCTTTGTCATTTAAGACGAACATTCAACCATAGTCTAGTGGTTAGATATGTTGGTGAAGTAAGGTAAAATATATAGTAAACCTTTTTCAGACTTTTATTAGTAATTTATGAAAAGATTATAATTTATTGTAATCGTAGCAAAAAAGTAGTAAGAATAGTAAAAATTATAAAAGGTAAAGGAAAAAGAAATTTTAATACATATAATTTTAAGTGCTGATTTATCACGTGCTCTGAGGCGAAGGAAAACATCGTGAGGAAACCTGCATATCTGAGAAACAAAAAAATACATATTTCGAAGACATGTGAAATCTGCCAGCACGCATTGGGGCAGCATGGCGGGCATGTCCTTGCCCTAAAGTTCTTTCAGAAATGAGAGGTGGCCTGTACCCAGCAGTGGGACGTATACAGGCTGTAACTTTAACTTTTAAATACAGGAAAAAGACGGTACGGTGCTTTAAAAATAAAGTATATTGAATGCACTTATGAATAAAACTCACCAGCACTTATAAGCATAGTTGTCCTCCAACCCAGTTGCTCAATAAAGATATTGGTCAGAGGCGCGAAGATGAAAGTTCCAACTCCAGAGCCGCACAGCGCCAAGCCCGTGGCGAGGGCGCGCCATCTCTCAAAGTAAAATCCCACCGTTAGCACTGCTGGCATGTAGATCATGCAGAAGCCGATACCTGAGAAAAGCGTTATTGAAAATGCAGGTTTCTATTGATTGATTTTGAATGCCAGTTTTCAATTTCTACCCTTGTCATGACTGATGAAAGTAAGAGATTGGATGTAGACAGCTGAAATGACTTTCAGATTTGATAACCATATGTGCAGTTAGATGTCAGATTAGAAAAGAAAGCAACATTAAAATGCGTTATTTTTAAAAAAGTCCCGCTCGGTTTCTTGCTGGTTCTTTCCAGGGCGAAGGCTTTTTCCGAACAAATGGTAAATTAAAAAAAAGTGACTTTCAATAGTATTATTTATAATCTTTATTGAATAAAAAAGTTTCTGTTTGTTTCTGTTTATGATTACACTTAATATGGTCCATCTTCAATATATCGTAAATTGGTCTATATAATTCTGTCTTGGGCATCCCTTGCCAAATCTGCCACTCACTTGTACAGTAGGTATTGTAGCGCCGCAAGCGAAACACAGAGCAGAACACCTTGCCCGGCGGGAGATCTCCCCTTTTCCTTCTACGGCCACAGTATAAAAGCTTTACCAACGATATTAATTTATTAAGACTTTTTAATTAATCAAGCTATGTTTTAATTAATCAAGTTATGTTTACAGGCAGAATTTCGGTCCCGGCGTCAGCCTTAACGTAAACTAGTTATCTGCGCGGAACAGGATTATATTATACTCGTAGTTTACGAGTGTGTGCAAGCACTGGTGAGCTTTCTATTCCCTCACTCTCATAGTCCGATGAGACGGTATAACGACACGATCAGAGAGAGATCAGGCGCAAGACCTTCGGCTTTAAGTTTTAACCGAGGCACTGGGATGACATATCACCAACTTCCTGATTTTGGGCTGTTGCTGCAACTTTCTTAGCAGACAAACTGATTTTGGCCCGACTCTGGATTAGAACCAAGGATTTCATAATCAAAGTCGCGCTTACAACTATTAGACCGGCGAGGCAGTCAATACAAGTATAGGATATTTTTTGTATACATTATAGACTTAATAATATTTTTATACTAACCTCCAAGAATTCCATAAACAAGGTAAAGATATTCAACGCTCGTGGCAAAGTAGGAAAGCGCAAATGCAATACTGGATATCACGCTGCCCACTATGGTGACGATCCGGAAGCCATATCTGCAACAAAGTAAATACTTTTATTTCTATAGAATCTCGCAGGAATCCATTTAATTGTTGTATTATTTTAAATAGCCCATTGCTGTCATTTTTTTATTGGCTATTGTGCATGCAAGCACAAGCACAATGAGATTGTGGTAAATTTTAAAGTGCTGCGATCGTATAATGTATGAGTTACATAATGCACGGGTAGATTTTATTGCCCCTTGTGTGTATTTTCTGTAGTACCCGGTTGACCGAGCTTTGTTCGGTATTTTTCGCTCGGTTTTTTTTAATTCGTGTGTTTTGGAAATTATATTTAGATACAAATTACGTACTGATGAAATATAAATAATATTTTTTGATCTTAGCGACATAACAGAAAAAACGGAACTGGTTATTTGAATAAAAAATCATGAATGCAATTATTTTAGTTTAAATTTTCGCGTTTTTAAAAAAAGGGCTCGAAAAAATTGATTTTCTCAAAAAAGAAAGGAACTTGAAAAAAAAAATTAAAAAATGTCGGTCGGTCGGTCTGCGCTCGAACCGGGGTTTTACGATTCTGTGACCGCCCATTATACCAATTAAGCTATTTATAATCATTAACAATTTGTCAAAATTTACTTTCTTATTCTAACGATATTGTAGCAGTTTTTCATTGCCTAAAAACACGGACAAAAATACATTTTCTAAAAATAAATCCTAGCTAGATCGATTTATTATCCCCGAAACTCCCTGGACACAAAATTTTATGAAAATCGTTGGAGCCGTTTCCGAGATCCCGATTATATATATATATATATAAAAATTGCTCGTTTAATAGTATATGCGTATTTTCTGTATTATAATATTGTATACCAATGACCCGCCTCGGTTTAGATTTAAGTTAATCATAAAATATCCTTAATTTTATGAGAACTGAACTAAGAACACTCCTAACATTGTTTTTTTTATCTATTCGTCAAATTTCATTACAGTCGGTTCAGCCATTTTGAAGATTAACTCGGATAGAAAACAGACAGACATTTTTATGCTGTCTCTTCTGTATAAAACTAAGAAGTTTCACCAGTGTATAACACTGGCTTAGTAGACACAGTTAGTTATTTCTCAATAGCTAGATTGGTTTACTATAGTTATTTCCATCACATAATGTCGTATAGTAATTTGCTATAGATGTTGATGACGTTGCTACCCAACTCCTGTTTCACTTCCCTTTCTTACGCCATCCACGGAATCATATGGGGTACTGGATCCTTTTTTGCTGCCGCTACATAATAATTTATTATTCATTCAAGGACGAATTGGATGATAATAATACCGGGGAATGAGATGATTGCTACCAAGCTACTTCTAATATAATTCGTTTTATTTAATTGTACAACATAATACGTAAATGCGAACATTTTTTTTGTAAAATGCCGTTGGGTCTCTTGCTGGTTCTTCCCGTAAGCAGCAAACAAGCAGCAAGAGTTAAGTAGCGGTAATTTATTAGTAGATATTTGAACTAAATTATTAAACTTACAAATTACTTCAATGAGTACTATTTATAATCTGGGTATATTTAATAAAAAAATCTGTTTCTATACTTTTCTTAGATATCCCAAAAACAACTATATAATTAACTGAAAAATTATGACAGGCCTGTTGGTCTAGTGGTTAGTGACCCTGACTGCTAAGCCGGAGGTCGTGGGTTCGATTCCCACCCAAGACAAATGTTTGTGTGATGAGCACGATCATTTGTTCTGTGTCTGGGTGTAATTTATCTATAATATTTATGTATTTAGAAATATATAAGTATGTTTATCAGTTGTCTAGTACCCATAACACAAGCTCTGCTTAGCTTGGGACTAGATGGCGTTGTGTGATAGTTGTGGAATATTATTATTATTATTATTATTAACTTTTTTTTATTACCACTACATAGGCTTGTTTTCTATCGAAACGCTTTTATCAGTATTAATTCCAAAGCGAATGTGGTTTGTCAAGATTGTGCAAGTGGAGATCCGTAGATCCCTAGTCTCTGTTTGTCTCTCTGGGTGTCGGGCGTGGGAATTATGTATATAAATGCCAATTTTAGGATATCGGCAAAGTTTAAAAATACTTACTTATTAGCCAGTGCCGACACGAAGGGTCCAGCTAAAAGATAAAAACCGGCTAGCAGTGAGTTCACAGGCGCTACAGCTCCATCGCTGACCTGTTGGAAAAACATTAATTAATGATGAAAAAATATGGCGTGGCAAAAAATATACCTTTTAATGTTATCATCATCACATTTAACTTTTGACTCACAAACCCGTTACCCTTACATTGATTAGCAAGTAGTAAAGTGTCGGCGGGGATTGAAAAAACGCGAGTTGCTCCAGATTTCAGAGTTATCACGTACACGTGTGGGTGAGTGTGGAATACCGGAGACCCTCTTTCCTGGTAACGAGGCAATCCATCTTAGCCCTCAGGAGTGACAATGCAAATCATTTTGATTCTTAATCGAGGATAGATGTGTCTTTAAACAACATCGTACACTTACTGTAAAAACTGTGTGTTTCCCGTTACCGTTTGTATACTGTTTGTCATCCTTATTTTATAAAATTCCTAAATCATTAGGTTACCGTTGCTTCCAAATGGTGATGTGGGTTCAAGCCTTAAATATGGATTTGCGTCATCTGTCTGGATGGGCTCTAATACTATTCTAACATCTATCGAATACTATGGGATATCCACAAAATGAGGTAGAACTAATTTCATCTAAGTATTCGTATTCCTATCTGCACCTTCTAAACGTGAAATTCGAACTAAATATCCACGAACCAAATAAACTAATAATTGCCTTAGTCTTCTTTTTCTTATCCGACCCTTAAGTTCACTTCTGAACTTGAGCCCAAATTTGATTCAGGGGGATATTCCTTAATTAAGCTCGGCAGGCGGACTGACCATCGCAGAACCAGACGTCTTGCAGCTCCAGTCAGGGTATCTTACATTTGGAGTAATCGAGACGTTTATACTGCCATCTAGTGGTGCATTATCCTTAAGGAAAACTAGACACGTGTCCGCCACCAGATAAGGGTACACGTGTCTTAATTATTTTGCAACGAAACTTAATTGAAATTTAAACTAAATTGTATATAATAAGTTTATACGCAAAATAAGTAGTAATAATTTATAATATATGCCAGAGAGACCTGATGAATTGCTAGCTTACGGCGCTGCAGAAATTTAAATCGCCTCTGCTGCCATCTATAGTCTACCATAAGATTTATAGAATATTTATTTCATAAGTATTCCCAATGGTTTCCCCTACCTACAGAAGAGGTAGGGTAGCAGATTACCTACGACGTCACCACAGTCATTTTATAGTCTTACTTAGGTATAGTTGTTATAATTACTATATCTTATAATAATAACCCCGAAGAAACCCCGCATACATTATCATTAATTAGACTAAACAGGAAGTAAGTGTGAAAACCGAGCGAGATACGATCAACACGACGCAACGAAGCGTAACACGTAGGTCAACAGAAATGGTTCTCAACACGGACAAAAAATAATCCAGTCCACTTTCGGTGTCCGCTCTTGTTTGACCCACCGGCCTTGTGCCTTGACAGTGACAAGGCACGTGATCGCGTATGATGCAATAGTGTGTGTGCACGTGTGTTCGATTATAAGGTAAAATAGGAATCAAATTGTTAAAAAAGAGTTCTTTGTTATAATACGCGCCACATGATGTGTACCTGCGTATAATAAGGCCTAACTAAGTGAAATTCGAAATAAGACGAGAAATATCCAATTTGGTCTAGAGAATTTAATAAAAATCATTGGTTTATTACAGTTTCCATATAATATATTATTCGTATGAACGAAAATTGTAACATTTGCCATAATATACATTTCTAAAAACCTTGCTAGTAGGCCTTATTTCTACGGCAGGATCATAAGGCCTACTGCACTAATGAACTCAAATAATCAAACTATACGTAATATATTTAATATTTGCGATCAGTAGTCACATTACGCTTACTACATGAATTTTCACGATATCACTAGTTTTACTGTTGTATACTCGTAATAGTAATGTCATAGCGTAAAATATTTTTAAGGGTAGATATGTAGAATTTTTATAGACGGTAGAGCCATGCTGCGGCTATATTATAGTCGGGGGGGGGGGGGGGGGGGCACGCTCTCACATAATATCTGCTTAGAGAGCTAGGAGCTATGCTGCTTTGTTTCGTATAATGGGTGTAGATAACGGAGACAATTTTCACCGTAAGTAAGTTTTGCAATTATTAATATAAAAGTTAATGTTAATGTTACGAGCTTGAGGTTCGTGACAATAAAAACTGCCGATTGAATTACCAAAATTTACACTTTAATTCACTTTACACTAATTAAAACTAAAAACACTAATAATTAACCACACTGATTCACTTTCATTTCTCTCCGAAGCTTCGCTTGTCTCGCCAAATTCAATACTGCCCCGACAGCGCCTTTAAATACACCCTTTCACCGGAAAATCCAGAATATTCAAGTAAATACGCGCGCCAACCGACCAGGCACCGAAAGTTCGAGTGTAGGGCTTCTAGAAAGCTTAGTTCTTCAATTCGATACTAGATGACGCTGTCGGTTGAAAGATTAGTCATGTCATTTTCTGGAAAGCTCTCCTCGCTCTGTTACCCGACACTAGATGGCGCTAGTGCCAGACGTCAACTTGGGCGCGCTACACTGCCCCCTCCTAAGACATATCCGGTAGGTTACATCGTTGATCCTGGTCATAATCCGGTACGGGCCGTCCCATTTAGCTTGAAGCTTAGGAGATTTCCCTTTGCTGCGGACTGGATTGTGCAAACACACTAAGTCGTATTCCTGCTGCTGGGTGGTGCTGTTAGCCACACAACTCTCTCGAGATCGATCACCATCCCTTTTTACAGATCACTTAGGGCAGCTGGATCGGAGATGGCCCATTTCCCCACAACCATAGCACTTTGGGCTGTAATTTTTATTGTGGTTGCGAACCGTAACTGCTACAACCTCCCTTAAGTGAGGGGAACGATGATCCTGCCGCGTCCAGGTGGTGCCGTTAGCTGCACTACCCTCTCGAGATCGACCAACTTCTCTTTCTACGGTTCGCTTAGGGCAGCTGGATCTGGAGGCAGCTGGATCTGGAGCATTATTGCGGTCGCGAACTGCTGTAGCTGCGGCAACCTCCCTGACGCGATGGGAACGAAGATCCTGCCGAACGGCTTTCACTTCTAGTGCATGGGCCAAGGCGTTCCTAAGCGTCTCGTGGTGCCCGAGCAGCAGCAGTAGCTCTGACTTCAAGGTCGCGGATGCCGTTGATGAATGTCTACACCAGGTTCTCATCAATGAGCGCAGGTACAGACTGGTATGCTTTCCGAACCATCTTTTCCACCTCAAGGGCCCACTGCTGCAGGTTTTCGTTGCTGCGTTGCACGCGATCTCTAAGCTGCGCACGAAAGACGTGTTCCAGATCAGCGTCGCCATATCTCGCCTCCAATGCCTCAAGGAGCTGCTCATAAGTCACTTTCCTACCGAGATCGCTTCCAACACAGTTAAGGCTTAGTCGCGCAGGCCTAGGGTGAGTGCAGTCATGGCCTGGCTTTTATTCCAGCCGTTCGCCTCCATGACAGCCTCGAACTGGATTTTGTAGGCCGACCAGGAAGAAGTCCCGTCGAACGGTGGCACCTTGAACCCACGTAGCGTAGGTGTTGCAGCTACTACGGGAGCTGTAATTCTATCCCCCAGTTTGAGGTCGTCCAGCGTTTTCTTCACGTCAGCCATCACGTTGTCAACCCGATTGTTCACTTGGTCAATTCGGTTTTCAACTTTCTGGATTCGGGTTTCAGCTTTCGCGATTTGACTTTCAGCTTCCGACAGGCGGTTGTCATGCTGAGCAACCCTATCCTTCACCTCCTTTATCTCCTTTCCGAAGGTAGCGTGAAATAATTTCCTACTGTATATGGATAGATTTAGATGTCTATAGGCAACAGTATTCACTTACCTTCAGATGAACTGTGTGCTCGTTTGTCACCCTTATTCTATAAAAAAGGTTGTATTTATACGTTGTATCTTCTTAAAGAAATTTGAAAAAATATATATGTATACGTAAATATATATATATATATATATATATATATATATATATATATATATATATATATATATATATTTACGTATGTAATCAAAGCTATAAAATATAGTGTTTTTTTAATTTCAACCATTGCTTATTCAGTTTTTATCCGAATGCCCCAGAAGCAGGGTAATGTTTTCCGAGAGTATGTACCTACATACTCTTACTACTACATACTTAAGTATGTAGGTTTATTTCTTTGGCACGCTCCTCTGCTCTGTAAGGGCGTGATAGATTTTAGTATACGAGATGTCGTTAAATTCGTCATAGTAGCGGAAGTGACATAGGGTGTAACATTTTTCGCTTTTCAGTAAAACTTTTTACACAGTCGAGTTTTTTTAATTACTGTTTTAAACTTTAAGCTTGTTATTTGATTAAGAATTAAACTAAACGTAATTTTGTTATTATAAAGTAATGTTAGAGCAATATGCCTTCGCCTCCAAATATGTAGCAACATTGTCACTTGAGGTACCGCTTGCTGTATTGTATGACGGACAAAGTTCTAGCGACCGACTGATGACGAAAAATTCAATCCAAAATTTGAGCACTTCGAACCTAGCTGTATCTGGTACTGGCGATTGTCGATTAATAACCTGTGTAAAAGCGGCGTCAAATAATTGTTAAAATTCCCACACGAAAATGAAATACTATGAAAATACCGTTGCCAGAAGAGCCACAGGGCACAGCCAAAGCATCAAAATAATCAAATATAATTTACTGCTGTATAAAGGCCTTTCGTTTAAATAAAAGAGACCATTCTAGAAAGACTACGGCAGTTGCAAATTTTGAATGTGTCAAGCAGTGGGTTTATTAGATACAGGCGAATTGCTGTCGCAGAATAGAATAATTTTTTATTCAACTACAACTACTACAGCCTATCCCAAGTCCACAGCTGGACATAGGCCTCCATATATTGCTACTAAGCACTTCACTAGATCGAAAAATCGTCGATAGTTTTAGTTTTTTTTAATACAATAGGGGTGACAAACGAGCACACAGTCCACCTGATGGTAAGTGGATGCTGTGGCCTATAGACATCTAAGCAATACATTTATCCTCGATTAAGAATCAAAACGCAGATGCGTTACCCCTGAGGAATAAAATGGAACGCCTCGTTTCCAGTAAAAAAGGATCTCCGGATCTCTACACTCACCATACGAAACACAGTAGTATTAAGCTGCTATTTTACGCCTGGTCTCGCGAATTATCAGAAATACTCGTAAATAAATAAAATTGATTCAGATTTGATATCACATACGAACTACAATCACATATGACTTGTGCCTACACTACAATATTTAAGCGCAATTACTTATAAATACATTTTGCGCAGTACTAAATCTTTTTTTTTTTTATGGAAGAGGGGGCAAACGAGCATGCGGCTCACCTGATGTTAAGTGACTACCGCCGCCCATGATCAACCGCAACACCAGGAGAATTGCGGGTGCGTTACCGGCCCTTTAGAAAGGAGTAAGCTCTTTTCTTGAAGGTCCCCAGGTCGTATCGGTCCCGAAAAATCGCCGGTGGTAAACTATTCCACAGAGAGGTTGTACGTGGAAGAAAACTCCTTGTGAAACGTACAGTGGTGGACCGCCAAGCATCCAGATGGTGTGGATGGTATCGGGACGTTTGCCGTGTAGTGCGTTCACGAAATTTGGCGGCTGGGATTAATCCGAACAATTCCTCAGAGCACTCCCCGTGATAGATGCGATAAAATACGCAAAGAGATGCAACATCTCTTCGCAGCGCCAGTGAATCGAGCCGATCGGAAAGCACTCGGTCGTCGACGATTCGAGCCGCTCTGCGCTGGATGCGGTCAAGTGGAAGGAGCTGGTACTGGGGAGCCCCAATTTGGCCTTCCCTTCCAAGTGACCACGAAACTGCACGTCACTCGATATGTCGACGCCGAGGATTCCGATACTGGCTGAGGCAACAAGGGGAGTGCCTTGAAACTGAGGGGATACGACAAAGGGGTTCTTTTTAGCGGTTAACGCGCAAACTTGTGTGTTCTGGGGGTTAAACTGGACTAGATTTAGTCGTCCCCAATCCGAGACTCTGTTCAGCAAAGACTCAACTTCAGGCACAAGTTTGTCCCGGCACTCGGAGACGTTTTACCGAGAAATATTGGCTCGGCCGGTGTAAAGAGCATCACCAGTGCTGTCATCTGCATAGCAATGAATGTTACGGGTATGCAACATATCATTGATATGCAGAAGAAACAGCGTTGGCGATAGCACGCAGCCCTGTGGAACACCAACATTAATAGGCTTGCAATCGGAGCTTGCACCGTCTACGACCTTGATGCTCCGATCTGCAAGAAAGCTGGTGATCCAATCGCACAATTTCTCGGGAAGCCCATAGGAAGGGAGCTTCGAAAGAAGCACTTTGTGCCAAACCCGATCGAAGGCCTTCGCAATGTCCAAACTAACGGCCAATGCATCCCCCTTGAACTCTACTGCCTCCGCCCATCTGTGAGTGAGGTAGACCAGAAGATCACCAGCTGACCGACCACGGCGAAAACCGTATTGGCGGTCACTAATCAGCTGGTGATCCTCAAGGTACCTCATGAGCTGGCAGTTTACAATGGACTCCATTGTTTTGGAGAACAAGGAGGTGATGGCGATTGGCCGGTAGTTGGACGGGTCTGAGCGGTCGCCTTTTTTAGGGATCGGGTGGACGAAAGCCGTCTTCCATGATTTTGGGACTACGCCTAGGGAGTAGGAGTACCGGAAAAGACGCGTTAAAACCGGTGCCAACTCTGGAGCACACGTCCTCAGCACAATTGGGGGGATTCCGTCAGGCCCACTCGACTTGTGGATATCCAGGGAGAGGAGTGCTTTGCGAACCGAGCGCTGTGTGAACTGCACTTCCGGCATGGAGCACTCACACCGCGGGATGGTCGGCGGCGTACTCCCCCCGTCATCGAGAGTCGAGTTAGACGCAAAGAAAGAGCCTAGAAGATCGGCTTTCTCCTTTGCAGTATGGGCCAGAGAGTCGTCCTCCCTGTGCAGAGATGGAAGAGATGGCTGACAGAAATTCCCCTGGACAGCCTTGGCGAGAGACCAGAATGCACGGGTTCCAGAAGGAAGGCGAACTAGTTTCTCGCCAATTCTGCCTATGTGCTCTGACTTTGCCTTGGCAATGACTCTTTTGAAGGACCTAGAGGCGGAATTATACTTCTTTTTTAGAGCGCTGGTGTTTACATCCCGGGACGCTGATGCATCAACCCAGGCTTGGTAGCACTCCTGCTTATAGCATGATGCTATTTTACAGGAGCGACCAAACCATGGCTGAGATTTGCCTCCAATGGGCACCACAGAGGAAGGAATAAAAAGTTCCATACCCTGAAGTACCACATCATTAACAGAATCCGCAACAACGTTGGGATCATCCGGCGAGAAGCAAACCCGCCCCCAAGGGTAGGATGCAAAGAAAGACCGCATCCCATCCCAATCGGCTGACCTATAGTGCCAAACACGGCGGCAGCCTGCAGAATGCAACTGCGATTTCAACGTGAGTGGCACCACACTCCGAACAAGACAATAGTCCGAGGAGCCTAAAGAGACGTCGATGGAAATCTGATACCCGTCCGGGTGAGAGGTCAGCAGAAGGTCCAACAGGGAAGGTGCATGATCCTCTACATCTGGAATCCGCGTAGGCGAAGTAACCAGTTGAGTCAGACCATATGCCAAGGCAAAATCATGAACAGATCTCCCCGCATGATCGGTTAAACGTGAACCAAGCCATTCGGCGTGATGGACGTTAAAGTCGCCGAGGATCACGATCTCTGCGGAGGGGATCTGCTGTAGCAACGAATCTGCAGCCATTTGGATGTGGTCGAAGAGTCAGTCTGTTTCGGCATTACCGCTATGGGACCTATAGAGGCACCCGTAGACGCGCGGATGGTCGTCGCTGTCTACGCGTAACCAAAGGATGGACAGGTCCGAACCTTCAAGTCTGCCGAGGCGTCGAGAACAGATGTCCTCTCTGACGTAAACGCAAACTCCAGCCCGAGGCACAAAGGAGTGTTCCAGTTTGTACCCCGGGTAGGAGAGATACGAGACATCAGCCGGAGAGGACACCTGCGTCTCGGTCAGAAAGAGCAGAGCCGGCCTCGCCGTCTCGAGATGGTAGTGGACGGCGTTTAGGTTAGAGTGAAGTCCCCTGATATTGCAGAAATTCACGGACAGCGTGGCAGGGGTCGCCTTGGTCTTGTTGCTCCGTTTGCCCCGAGCAGTTGTAGTCTTGAGCGGAATTTTGCCCCCCCCAGAATACGCGGGGCAGCCTGAGCACCCACGCTCAGAAGTGGAGAAACATGGTCGTGGATGCTCAGCGAGGGATTCTCCAGGGGTGCTGGTACCCTCCTGGGGTAGTTTATTATTATTTAATTCCGTTACCATGTTGATGGGGGGGGGGGGGGGGATTTGGGCCTCCGGCCACCTGCACTCACCAGACGAAACGCGGAAGCAGAGCTTCCACTTCACGCCGGTATTCTGTAAGGTCGTGGTACCACCCCGGTTTGAGCCGGCCCATACGTGCAACAGCAAAGCTGCTGCGTGGCTCTACCACTGTTATATAATATGTTATATAAATCAGTAGAGTTGTATCGTTTTGTTTGAAAATATCGTTATTTTTTCATTAAATTTTACACCATACATGGCCATCAAGTAAAGATATTTTATTTCGTAGTGTAAATTTTAAATTCATCATTATTTATTAATGATCACCATATTCATTACATTGACGTGCAGTGGCAGCGGATGTGGCAGACGACAGAGTGAAATGAAACATGAGATTGGCAACAGCACATTCCCGATAAATGCTCAAAGTAATAAAAACTATGTGGTAACAATACCTCTATGGGGTAATCTATGGATTAATAGGCTATACTGAGTGAATAAACGAACTTATGATATAGGTAACAATTTTCATAGTATGTAGTATTAATCTATGGAACATCTTATACAATAGAATTTTTTATTAGAACCCACAGTGCTGACCATAAATATAAAAATAAAAAATAAATTGCACTACATTAACTCTTGCCTTGAAGATACATAGATTGTAGAATTGGAAAACCCAAATTCGAAGAAAAGACTGGCAAATAATAATTCCACTCCTTTGGTATACGCAAAAAACAAACTGTTCGATTCGGATGTATTACATATCGAGAACAAAGATTAGAAACACTACCGATCTTCTGATTTTTGAATTCTAATCCTTCTAATTTATTTTAAAAACGTTACTGTCTTAGTTAGTAACCTGTATCGAGGAAAAAACCTTACAGGAATCGAACCAGCGCCGCACTCGGGCACTTAACAGCTTAGTTAACGCGCTACAAAGCCGTTTATCATTGTATCATAACTTATTATTTATATTAAAAAAATACATATAATAGCGACACAGGGAAACAAATCAGATGGTCAGCGGCGTCTTCCTAAGAACGACTAAAACTGCACTTACCAATCCGCTTGTCAAGCGTGGCAATCCCTTCTATGAGGCAATCTGGGGGAGGCCTATGTTCGGCAGTGTACTTTAATATGCTATAACGTTAACGATAAAGGCAATATCTAAATAAATATTATATATTTATTTAGATATTGCCTTTATAGATATTTAAATAAATAAATAAAAAAACATTCGACTACACACTCATGATAAGTCTGCCAACAAGCATTGGAATTATGTGGCGGGCAATTCCTAGGCCTAAACCTTCTTAGAAATGAGAATGGTCTAGGTAACAGGTAACATACCTATAATTTTCTAATTTTAAAGCTCGATAACATATTCCATAACACCTGCTTAACACATTATTAAAAATTTGATCATTTAGTTCTATTGCCCGTTTAAAAACAAATATTGCCAATATAATATTTTTTATTTAACGTTATTTATTGTTATATTTAAGCGATAGTACTATATTGTAGGTATTACAAACTGGGTAAGTTATGGAATTAATATACCCTAGGAACGGGAAGGGGCCGAAAATTGAGCCATACACTCTCGTATAATACACAAAAATTTACGAGCTTTGGACTTTTGTTGAGGCGGGATCGTTCAAACTTACAGATATCATGACTTTATGAGATGACATCGTAGCCATATTGCATTGTTTGAATTACAGTGACAGATGCTGAATATTTACCTACCAAACCGGACATACACACAAATCACCTAATTCAGAAAAACAGCAGAACTTTCTATATCGATATGAAGTTTGTGATCATCTCACCATACGATCTCCTATTTAACAAAATACTCTATATAACGTTGAAATTGGTTCTGGTTGGTTTTAAGCTACGAGCACTTAACCCTACGTAGGTTTTAAGTAACGTAGACGATATTGGGTAAACAGTTTAATTAAATTTATTCGCTTTATTTGGTGCAGAAAGAAAACCATAATATGCTGTTAAGACAGTAGGTATGTAGAAAGTGATCTGTGTAAGTTTTACTCAAAAGATGTCGTCGGATCAATTCGTGTGTTTGGGAGATTCACATTCATACCTCGTTTAAATGCGTTAAAGAGTAAACGGCAGAAGTGAAAATATTGAGCATGTTTAACTCTTTCGGCGCCAGTGAGCAACATGCAATGACATTGAATGATTCACTTTTATGTTTACATGGATCATTTCGGTTGCGTCGTTCAAATTAAACCATGTAATACCGCCATTATACCCACTCTCAATAACAAAACAATACACCATCAGTTAGGCCATAAACCATGTAATACCGCCATTATACCCACTCTCAATAACAAAACAATACACCATCAGTTAGGCCATAAACCATGTAATACCGCCATTATACCCACTCTCAATAACAAAACAATACACCATCAGTTAGGCCATTAAACATTTATTAAGTTCATTGATAAATAAAAATCTTTCGCTCAACAGATGTCGCTAGTAGTTACATATTGTCATATCAATAATTTTGAAGCAGAAGTTGCGTTGTAAAAAAGTTTTTTTTTAGATTCTAGAGTATATATAAGTACACGAGACGGCTCCGTGGCGCAGTGATTTAGCAATGAGTGGCTACGCTGGGGGCCGTGGGTTCGAATCCCGCACGGAACAAGTATTTGTATGACCTGCAAATAATTGTTACAGATCTGGATATTTGTCCTTGTGAAATTTATGTTTGCAAACTGCCTTCAGGATACAGGAGAAAACCCTAGTGTGGACTGTGGAGGTAACATTTAAAAAAAAAACAAAAATGATGTCACAGTGGTTTGCTCTTTAATTTTTTTACACTATTAATTCTCTTTCTGCTTATTCTACTTTTAAGAATAGCCATATTTTGATTTATCTATTTCTAATCTCATTGATATATAACACTAGCGATCCGCCCCGGCTTCGCATGGGTGATTTTTGGATCTCGACAACAACACCATCTACCGAGTCCAATTGTGACTCACTCAAACGTACACAAAAAAATTCGTCAAAATCATTTGAGTCGTTTTCGAATTTTGGCGAGACTAACGGACTTTTTTTTTAATATACTATAGTAATAACTAATATTTCAGAAAGAAACGTTAAGCCAACCTTTCCTTACCAAATTAAACCAACATTTCCTCAACAAATTAACTTCCATGTCCAACATTATATTAAGTTATTTGATTATATAAATCAAAGATTAAACTACATTTCCAAGATTTCACGTCATTCCTTAGTGGTGTCGTTACGGCCACTGAAAAAGTTGTGGAAGCCCTTATTGATAAGAAATGCAGCTGCGTGCGTTCTTTTCTTTGGTGTTTTGTTGATTGTAATTGCCTAACACATGTTTACATCGACTGTAGTCATCTTATGTATAACAGCTCTACCAAATATTCTGAGAAATGCGACGTAAATAATAAAATCGTCGTAAAAATTTAAAATCGTGGAATTGCAAAATGGCAGAAAAAGATGACGGACTATAAACAATAATTATGTCATAAAAAGTTGGATAACAAGGTTCATTATGTAATTTAAAAATTAGATATAATAAGTATGTTGTTTTTTCTACGCTCTACATAACAAAAACTCTGGATTTCGCTATAACCTGTAAAACTGTACATAAAAATAAAATTTAGTTGTTTGTTTACTGGTTCGTCTTTACCGGGCACAGATATTTAATTTGAAAAGTTAAGAAGCCTTCTAAAACTCTTTTAAAGTTTTTTTACGCAATAATAACATACGTGCAAGACACATCCAAGTAAAGTCAAGCTTAAAATATGATAACATGTAAAATAAATATTCGAACCAAGAATATTTATTGCGACGCGACCGCAAACGACCGCAAACCGAAATAAAAGCGTTGCCTTGTCTAGACATTTCTTAGACTTGGGTTCTTCGTATTTTCCTTATGTACGAGTATCGTCGCTAGGTCATTCGCATGTTGTTTGCCTAACGGTACACAAATGAGTTAAGTAATAGGAAATGCATTAAAATCTCTTTTATTCGCTCTTTTAATCGCTCTTTATATTACCTTAACCTTACATTTGATCAGTGAACTTAGTTTTCATAAAAGTAAATTACTTAAAAGCTTTTCTAGACACTTAAAAGCTTAAAACGTATACCTACAATAAGAGGATTTTGTAAACGTTTTGTAAACATTCTTAAAGTGGAAGATTTGTAAAAATATAGGGTATTTGTACTATTGTAACTATTTTTACAGTAAGAAAGCCCTTTACACATTTTTTGCTATGTGGAAAACTATAAAAAGTACTGAAAAACTGATTATTCGAAATGACATCGTTTTATTGATTTAATTATCAGTCCTGCGTGGTGCAATGTTGAACGCAGTTGCAGACGGCATTATTGCGCTTGTATTTTTACGACACGTATTATTTGATTTAAAAAAGTAAAAAAAAAAACATAAGCCCTGCTTTATAGTTAGTTCAGTTAGTATGCAAAGTTTCATGATCTTATTTAAAGTATTTTATGAATGACATCGGTTTATTGTTCAGTTAGGAGGCAACTTTGGATTTTTTTCTATCGAGAAAATTTTACGGAATCGTGTTTTCGTCTAACATAGTACTTAACATTAATCCTCAACTTTACCATATATTTATTTCAAAATTAACGCTGCAATATTTTCGGCATAACGGAGGATCTTGTTAAGCCATTTGAGGTTATATTTCCTCTCACCACATGATTTAATAATGTTACGTTATTTGATTCAAAATACAAAATATGTGGTTATTTCCTTATTATAAGTGTTTTTTCTAGTATTCAAAACTAACAACTAAGACTTTAAGAAATTATGTTGCAATGAATGAAAAAAAGAGTAGGCAAATAATTTTAAGCAAAACAATAATAAGTCGTTAAATAACCTAAAGGAATTTTGTTAAAAAAATTGTGTCAATAAGATGTTTGGCAGTCTTTCAATGATTGCGCATATTGTAACTTTCACAACACGTCTATTTCTATCGTGCTATCGTTAATCATTCCGTACTCCTGCAGTGAAATCAACACAATGCCTTTGAAAACGGTAATGTTCGTTTTGGAATATTTATTTAAAGTTTAAAATGTCAATAATTTGTTTGATTAATTATTACATCAAGCTTGACGGCTAGGTACCGTAACGACTGAGTATTTAGCTGCGGCACTGCGGGCCGCGAGATCGAATCCAGCACAGAACAACCATTTTCATGGTCTACAAATAATTTTCTCGGGCCTGTATGTCTTTTTAAAGTAAAGTATGTTTATTCCTATATGTATTCGCGTCAAATAATAGCATCTACTTCTTGATCGAAGGCATCTACAACAAATAAGACTATAAAGATGCCTTCACCGTGTCCGTTGGTGGTGCAGAACAACAGGAAGTATGTTTTCTTAATTTTCTGTTTTTACATACATTACATAGCCCCACCCCATAGAATGCCTCCTACGGAAGATTTTGACATAGTTGCACAGTGGATCAGTTGAAGCTTAGCGTAAAGCTTGTAGACTTGTCAATTTTTTTTAAGTTGTTGTCAGGAAGAAGCTTTTCCCATTTTTTTTCTTTACCCATTTTCGGTTTAGTTTCCCTCTGTCAACTCTCCCAACACCCACGGGTCGATATGGGATAGGGGATATTCTTACATCGCCACTGTTCGGTTTACAATTAGGTAGTATCACAGAAATCTGAAGATAAGGCACCTTTGTGCCAACGTACGTGTACCCAGTGCTTTATTAGGTATTTAGATTTCTGTGGGTAGTATTTTTGAATAATTGACGTAAATCCTCTAAAATACACAAAATTTTGTCCGTATTGATAAATAAAATACACATAAAAATGCAATAATGAAGCCACATGATTGGGAGCGGGCATTGCCCTCAAATAGGGAGTAGTGCACACTGCACACACAATGCACTTATCGTCTGGAGCTCAAACACATGCATTTATTTATTTTTAAATACGGAGTCGCGATACGCATACGTTGTCTTTAAAATTTAAATTGAAAATAGGCACATAACTCACGGAGTTACGAATGCTTCTGTTAATTTAAAAGCTCGTATATATATTGTAATATCCTGGTATCCGGTGCGTTGCTGCTATAGAAAAAATAATTGTGGAAATATCGTTTTAAATTTGAAAGAATTATATAGTTTAATTAGGAATGATAATACATTCATCGAAGTTAAATGATATATTTCAAAGAGATGCCACGAATAGTGAATTGGCCGAATACCGAATACCGAATATTCGGCAACGCTGTCGGCCGAAGCGCTGAATATTCGGCCGCCGAATATTCACGATTCACGACAACCTGTTTTTCTCGTTGCGTTCGCGCGGCAGGCGACGACGCGACGGCGCGCGCCCGGGGCGGGGTGCAAGCAAACATTGTTTGTATTTGTTTCAATTGCGAGTAAATCGCGTCACGGAGCGCTTTGTTAGTTTGTAAATAATACGAAAAGTTAAACATAATTACTATTTTGTTAAGAAGTTTGTTCCTTAGTTCATTTTCAATTGTTTTTTTCGTCAAAAGGCTTATAAAATGACACTGGTTAATAAAAAATCGCCCATATGGGAATATTATGAGATTTGTAGTGAAAATAATAAAATGTGAACACACGCTGGAATTCTACATATTATTTAATGGAGCGATTATTAGAATAAAAGCGAGCTGTCTCTTTGTACATAACAGATCATGAAACTTTAATAAATCTGACACATGCTCAATGGGAACTATTGGAACAATATATCAAACTCCTCAAACCATTCGAAGAAATAACAAAAATAACTAGCTCAGGTATCTCTTGCATCTCTGAAGTGATTCCACATGCAGTAACTTTATTAAAATATCTGGGAAAAGCAGAGACAGTTGAGAAAGTACCTAATTTAGTCACGATGAGATCTTCACTGCAGGCCGAGCTAGAAAGGCGATTCAGCTTCGATAATAAAAACAAATATCTGGTTGCTACTTTTCTGGATCCTCGCTTTAAAACGAGTTTTCTAGGATTGATTCAAGCAGAAAGAGCAAGACAAAAAATTCTTCTAGAAGCTCTAAAAAAAATTGTGATGAACCAAGTAGTACCGATGACGATTCTTCTCCAGCGCATAAGAAAAGAAACTTGAATGAAAATGATAGGACTGTTGAAGTTGAAATACACGACAGTTTCTGGAACTGCTTTGAAGAAGTTGCTGCAGATAATATGGGAAATATTGCTAATGATGAGGAGAACGTGGAGGAGAATGCTGTGGCAAACGAGTTGGATTTTTATTTGAAAACAGTTCGCCTATATCGGAAGGCCAATCCTTAAGCGCATAAAATACTATATAAATCATTATTTGGTTGTTCATCAAACATTCATTGTTATATTTTTATAATTTAAAAGACGGATCGGAGTGTTCGCCTTTTTAGGGATCCGGTGGACGAAAGCCATCTTCTATGATTTCGGGACTTCGCCTAAGGGGTAGGAGTACCGGCAAAGACGCGTTAGAACCGGTGACAACTCTGGAGCACACGCCCTCAACACAATTGGGGGTATTCCGTGAGGCCCACTTGACTTGTGGATGTCCAGGGAGAGGAGTGCTTTGCGAATCGAGCGCTGTGTGAACTTCGTGTGTCGGCGGTGTGCTCCCCCGTCATCGAGAGTCGAGTTGAACGCAAAGAAAGGGCATAGCAGATTGGCTTTCTCCTTTGCGGCATAGGCCAATGAGTCGTTCTCCCTGTGCAGAGACGGAAGAGATGGCTGGCAGAAATTCGCTTTGGCGTTCACGGGTTCCAGAAGGAAGGCGAACTAGTTTACATTCATTACATTTCATTACAGTCTTTTTTATATTATATATGTAAACTAGTTCGCCTTTCTTCTGGAACCCGTGAATGTTGTTCATGAATGTGTGAATGAAAGTTCATGGGCGGCGGTAGTCACTTACCATCAGGTGAGGCGTATGCTCGTTTGCCCCGTCGTTAAAAACACTCACCCTAACTTGAAGCGTTCGATATTATGCCTACGTACGCAATACGATGCAGATAAAAATATGTATGTAAGGTAAGTCAGGATGTTCCTACATCAGGACACGGACATAATACATCCAAATTCAAAAACTTTGTTTACACAACGTAAACAGTGAAGGCTCTGGCTAGGTTCAGTTAAAACATTTGTTAAAGAATGGACACAGTCTTACTACTACTAACAGTCGGTCTTCGAAGGCGTCTAGACGAGGCGATCGTTCTCACTACATGTGTGGTAAAATCTGTGGATTGTCCTCTTTTAAAAATAAGGAATTAAAGTTTCATCAGTTTGCACATACATAGAATTTGTGAAACCCGTGAAATAAAATAAAATCAGTCTTTTTTTTATTACTTCCCGTTCTAACAACCTTAGCAACTTATTGTTTACGGCGGTTTTCCCGACAAAATCAAACGCGATGACTGTATGTTTTTCCTAGGCTGTGGTACAGAATGAAAAATAGTACCACGTAGCTGTGGTAGAGGCATAGTAAAAACAGAATAGTAGGCTATCATCTAAGGAATGTACCGAACGCCACTAATATGTGTGGCCTGGCACGTGACAGTACGAACTCGTACGCACGAGCCACAGCACGCACACACGGACTGAATTCCGTAAACTATCATATTGAAGCACCATAGTAAGCTAGGTAACGTTTATTTACACGTTAACACTCACACATTCAAATAATAGTAAGCTCGGCGTCCGCCATTACACTGCTAGCGTTGATGAAGGACACACGCAATAAGTAATCGAAATAGCTTTTTAATTATGCCAACTTGCGTCGTAAAATGTTGTTCCCGGAGCACTTTACGTGATAAAAAAAACAAGGAATCACTTTACACAGGTAAGTACACTCCTTAACGCATTATTTTGATTAATTTTTAATTGTATCTTTTCGTAATTTATGTAACAAAATTTTTCTTTGACGAAATTAATGTTGCCAACTTTCGAAATTTTATTTCCCTAACTTTATAAAAAAAGTAGTAAGTATACATGAGATTAAATTAACTTAATTAATAGATATGTACATTAAAGTGATTACCAGTGTTTCCAACGCGTCAAAATAAATCTCCCTTATCACCGAAGTGCTGAACAATGTTCGTTAACATTTTTTAGGTTTCCGAAGGAAAATGACTGGAGAAAAGATTGGATTCAGATAATTAGAGAGTGTAGAAGACAAATGGATTGGAATCCAAGAGTTTGATGACTACAGAAAATTGATACATAATAGGATACCTTGCTGGAAGCATAACACACTATGCGAAAAACAAAATAAATTGTCAAGCCTGTACTTCCCGATTAACCACTGATATGAAATACTCTTTTCACAATCTTTTAAATTTAAAAACTAGAGGTGGCTTAAGTTTCCCATCACAAGATGTGTATGAAATTTGTTTGCTCTGTGAAATAGTGGTAAAAAAGTAATTAAAGAAAATATGACCATATACAACGACAAGCGACGTAGCTATATACTGATTAAAATACTAGAAAATTCGTAGGTAGCGATAAAGTGTTTTTAAATTTAGAGTCTGAGCATATGTACTTGGGAGAAGAACACAAAATAAGTCTAATAAAATACATAGCAGAAAAGTATCATATATCAAAAATCGAAGGAATTCTAAGAACACATGAAAGCAGGAGGCAATATTACAAAAAATTAACACAACATAAGGGATTTTAGTATTATTCTATTATTTTATAATCTTTATTTACCTCGTCAACTAGATCATCGTTGACGTTATTTACGAGAAAAGCCCCGCTCAATAATTCAGTAAATTAATATAATTCAAAATTTTTGTGTACAGAAACGTACGTAATTTCATATTTTTAAGCCTTCTACATTTTAAATAAGCAAAATATAATAGGTTATATACGTATGAATACAAATATTAATAGAAGACCATAGTGTATTTTTTTCATGTCAGCTTAAGTTCCTATAAAACATTTTGGCAACTAACTAACTTCGTTTGATTTTAACTTATACAAGCTAACTTTCTACTTTTTATAAATTTTATTATTAATTAAAATTTATAAATTATGAAACTATTATTATAGACTATTATAAGACGTACGTATTTAGTCATATTTATATGTGAATATCAATATAAAATTTTAGGGAAAGTTTCTTCAGCTGGCAACTCTCTCTCAAACATTAAAACCCACACATTAAAACCCGCCGCCATTACGGTACTTCAATCTGTACAGTGACAGCACTCCGTCCGTTGTTCTTAGTACGTCCATGCACGCACACAACAACACTTGCAAAGTCGGGAACATCGGGCCGAGTCGGAAACGCCCACCGCCGCGCTCCGCAATCACATTTGTTTGAGACTTTGTTGACTTTTAATAAAATTATCCTAACAGTCTATTTTTCGTTTTATTTTCTCTTTCTGTAAAACAAATTAATATATGCGTTTGTTTAAGGAAATTAGCTTATTATTAATAGGTTATATTACTATATCTATACATAGATAGTAGATACATATTACATCAGATCAAATTAATTTTAAACATTTAATCTGAGCTGACACCATATGCTCAGTGGTAATTTACTCATATTTTATTTATTTGGTATTTGTTGTAATGTAAAGCTAGATTTTTTTTAAAAACGTTAATTCTTTGAGTGGAAACTAAAGAAATGATTAACAAATATGATCCATAGGTACGTATCCGTATGTATTATGTTTTAATAAGTGTTATAACTAGGTACTTATAAAAGTAAATGAGACTTATTTGTTAAACAAAAAGACTGTGCCAACCCTGCAACAGTGGGTATTTAAGTCTCACATGGCGCGAGAGTTATCCTCCTATTCTGTGATACTATGGTATAGGTATAGAATTTCATAACATGATAACAAGCAAACAAATAACAAGGAAACTACAATTATAAAACTATTTAAGAAGAAGTTATAAAAATGGCTAGTACAAGTACACATTTTATTTAAAAAAACGTTTTTTATAACATAACCAAAACGGTGAAGTGATACTATCATACTACTACAGCTATACTACGATAAATAACTGAATAATTGTGTACAATATTGTAACAATAAAAATAAAATAAGCATGACTATTATGTGATATCCAAAATCGGAACTGTGAAATTAACAAGCATAGAAATAATAACATTTGCTGCAATATTTTTATACTTTACAATATTAAATATTATTTGTAGACCAGAACTCAATACAATGAAAAGACCAAGCTACACCCACGACGCAATAGTTATGTACCTACCTAATTACTGGTCAATAAGCAAAATGGTAATTTGGCCACAGACATGTTATTCTCTATGCGACATATGTGAGTAATGTGAAATGTGAATGCAACCTAAAGGTTATTGCTCTTTCACCCACGAATCTTTCACGTTTCCGACTTGAACATGACGCAACACGATTGTTCACTGAAAACTTATTGTAAGGGCTTCTTTTACTTTTATAGTATAGGGTGACAAACGAGCACACAGTCCACCTGATGGTAAGTGGTTGCTATGGCCCATAGACATCTATCTACATCTATCCTCGATTACGATTCAAAATGCAGATGCGTTGTCACCCGTGAGGACTAAGATGGAATGCCTCATTTCCAGTAAAAAGGGTCTCCGGTTCTCTACACTCACTATACGAAACACAGCAGGATTAAGCTACTATTTATCCCTGGTATTCTGTGAGAGCGTGGTCCTTCCCCGGTCGAGCCGACCCATTTTTTTAATTCGTAATCGAGGATAGATGTAGATGTCTATGGACCGCAGCAACTACTTACCATCACGTGGACTGTGTGCTCGTTTGTCACCCTATCCTATAAAAATAAAAAATAAATTAAGCACCTACTCTGTCATACTGTTGAAATAGTAATATTGATTGTTATAATTGTACTTAAGGGGATATAGAAAGTCAGCTCAAATTTATTTAAATTACGGTTATTTCCCATTTTAATTTTACGTCGTCCTTTTGCGTAATGTATATTCTGATCATAAGCGACACAACCTCCCCCTTCAAAGGCCGAAGCGAAGTGACCGTGCGGCAGGAATCACGCTTCAAGAGGCCGATAGTTTAGGTAATTTCTTTTTACAGTGAAAATAATGGTATTTTAAAAAAAGTAAATAACATAAGCACTGCTTTATAGTTAGTTCAGTTAGTATGCAAAGTTTCATGATCTTATTTAAAGTATTTTATGAATAAGAGCGGTTTATTGTTTATTTGCGTGTTGCCAGTGATGACATATGGAACTGAGACGTGGTCCTTCACTGCTGGCCGTATGAGGACGCTCAAAGTCGCTCAGCGAGCTATGGAGAGGGCTATGCTCGGAGTTTCTCTGCGTGATAAACTTAGAAATGAGGATATCCGCAGTAGAACCAGAGAGACCGACATAGCCCAACGGATTAGTAAGCTGAAGTGACACTGGGCCGGCCATATAGCTCCAAGAACCGACAACCGTTGGGGAAAAAAGGTTCTCGAGTGGCAGCCTCGTACCGGTAGACGAAGTGTAGGGCGACCCCCCACTAGATGGAGTGACGACCTGGTAAGACATGCAGGAAGTCGATGGATGCAGGTGGCTCAGGACCGTGCTTTGTGGCATACCTTGGGGGAGGCCTATGTTCAGCAGTGGACTTGTAAAGGGCTGTAATGATGATGATGATGATGATGATTGTTTATTTTGGAGGTAACTTTGGATTTTTTTTCTATCTAGAAAATTTTACGAAATCGTGTTTTCGTCTAACATAATCCTTAACATTAATCCTCAACTTTACCATATATTTATTTCAAAATTAATGCTGCAATATTTTCGGCATAACGAAGGATCTTGCTAAGCCATTTGAAATTTTATTTCCCCTTAAAACAGAAACTATTCGTGTCGAAAAACTATATTGTACAACTTTTAATCCGAACATGTACATCCGTATGTGTTAGATAATTAATATCTACATTCAAAATTGTAATTAGATGATTTCGCGCTTGACAATTATTGACATTGAAATTTTGGGGTACATTATATGATTTCGCGCTTGACGATTGACGTCGAATCATGTGAATTGTGCAATTAGTATCACATTACTGCGAGCTTCCTTGACGTCAAATAAATTTTATACGGTGGTATCTCGAAGTGAGCTTTCGATTACACTCTTGATGCAATGAGTTAACATTTTTTTTTAAATGAAATAAGAGTTGCAAACCAGCACATAGTCCACTTGATGATAAGTTAATGCTATGGACTTTGATCATATACCTTAGGTTATGGACAATACCTGCACACATCTAAGTACATCTATCATTGTTTACGACTGAAAATGCAGATGCGCTGTCAACTCGCTGTCACTGTCAGGACTTAGATGGAATGCATCTTTACCAGAAAAAGGGGCGTCCGGTTTCTATACTCATCATATAAAACACAGCATTATTCTATTGTTTCACACTGTTATTCAATAAAAGAATGGTCCTATCCCGGTCGAGCCTATCTATTCTAGCTAGCTAGTATAGCTGCAGCATGGCTTTAACACGTTAATGTCCAAGTTAAATGAAATAACAAAATGTTAGTGGTAACCTAATAAAAAATATTAAATAATGTTACTAAAAAAAAACAAATTACAAAGACACATCCATACATAGAAAACAATAATGTATATACTCGTAAATACAAACCGATTAGCATCCAAACGATGTAACTATGTAGTTTTAGTTTACAAGCCCAATATAATAAATAGGTCTCAACCGTTTTAATGTTACAAACGGAACAGTATGTGCTTCTATAATATATTAGATGACTATAGCGTTATCTTAGAATACAGCATAGTAAATAATATAGAGCTGTATTCTGAGAACTAGATATTTGCCGCGTCGATTGAAGCCGGGAGTATATGTCCTTAAAGTCGTCGATTTCATTTAAAATATCTATGAATTTGCGAATTATATTAGTATGTTTCCTCCGTGATAATCGTCTTGTTCAATGTTTTGTATTCGCGTAAATATAATAAATCATTAAAAAAGTATCTAATCTTTTTACTTACGTGAATTCACAAAAGTTGGTTCTTGCGTCTTTAGTGATATATCTTTGTTCATATAATGATATTCGTATGTAATTATACTGTTTAAATCATAAATAATTCTAAAATTGATTTTAAGGTAGTCACAATGGCGAAGCGATGGCCTCAATTCGTAAATAAGGCCAGAGAAATATTCAAAAAATTTGAAAAATTTAAGAACTCTCACTGTATAATTTTGATTAAAATATCACAGACATTGTACGTAGTATTTCAAGTTCTAAATATAGAGATAATTTTCACACACACGTTTATAAAGTTTAAACAATACAAGAAATTGTTTCATTCGTTTTCACACAGGTTATAGTATAGGATATAGAAGACTTTTACTTTTACCGCTTTCACATTTTAATATACTTGCGAAAATGAGGGTAGGTGGTTAGGGAACGTCTCTCAGCGACATCTAGTGATTGGCTCGGCTATCCGGCCATAATTCTGGGTTTCACGATTTAAATGTTTGTCATAATCAGTACCCATAACAATTTATCCAATGTAACAAGTTAAAGAAAAAAATCTAAAGGTGTGAAAGACAAGCATCGCATTTCGCATTACGGGACTAATTTATTGATAAAGTATTAAAATCTTTGTTTATTAATATATTTTGCTATTGAATTGCATGTCTTTCCCCCAGAACCTCGGACAGCTTACTCATTATTTACTATTTTACGTTATCCTATACCTTTAAACGAGCAATTCTTGTATACTATACTTCTTTCTTGTATTCTTATATATAATCGGGATCTCGGAAACGGCTCCAACGATTTTCATAAAATTTAGTGTCCAGATAGTTTCGGGGGCAATAAATCGATCTAGCTAGGATTTATTTTTAGAAAATGTCCTTTTGTCCGTATTTTCAGGCAATAAAAAAAACTGCTACAATATAAGAAGGCAAATTTTGCCAGGTTACCAACGATCGTAATAGCTCAGATGGGATGTTGTTCGGGCGTGATATCGGAGTTTTGTGGTTCGCGTCCCGTCTTGGGTTTTTTTCAAGTTGCCTTCTTTTGTGAGAAAATCTATTATTTCGAGCCCTTTTTTAGTATATTTTAAAAATACGAAAATTTTAATTAAACTAATTGCACTCATGATTTTTTATTCAAATAACCAGTTCCATTTTTTCTATTATGTCAATAAGATCAAAAACTATTATTCATGTAATTTGTATATAAATGTAACTTAAAAAAACCGAGCAAAGCTCGGTCATCCGGGTACTATAAACTTACACATACAATTGTTAAATGTTAGATAAAAGTTATCCACATGTAACAAAAAGCGCTTTATCAGAATTAGTATTTAAATGTATAGAAATAACTTTATTTTAGAAAATTTGACCATATTTTTTTAGTTAAATTAAAATAAAATTTTATTTGCAAAATGTATGTGGTTTTATTACTTCTGCATTGGCTGGAGAGTATGAATAATGTCAAAGACCCCACATTACTGATGCGCGCGTTAGTTTAGAGGTAATAAAATCACTCACTATTTGAAATTAAAAATTTATTTAAATTTAATGTTTTTTTTCGTCGAGTTTTCTGAAGAACCTAATTATTTCTATATGTTTGAATACTGATCCTGCTAACGTACTTAAAGGGCACCATAGGGTTTTTGTTACATGTTGTATAAAGGGGAATAAATAGAACTATTTTATTTATAGAACTGTAATTTTTAATTTTTTATAATTTTTGTATTTTATTTTCTAAATAAATTTTAACCGAGCTTTGAAAAATCGGAAATGAAGGTTTACCGTGGAGAAAGGAATTATATAATACACCTAAAGTATTTTATCTTTGTATAAGAGACGAAAGTAAATTAAAACTTGAACCTGTTGACGGCGGGCGTAGACTTCCTATTTCTCAGAACAATATCTAGAAACACGACGCGATATGTAAGATACGTGTTTAGAGTGCACGCTGCTCGTCAACAATGGCCATTGGCCACATTACCTACACCTGGTACACTGTAGCGGTATATTTAAACTGTTAACTTAAATCTCATAAACTGTTAATGAACTGGCACCAGTGCTATGGTGTAAACTATGCGCTCACCAAACTACCAGCCCGGCGTGAAGAGCACATTTAAAGTAACGTGTACAAAATAAACCATTTCTTGAAACTCCATCGAGCAGTGGATTAATTAAGGAAATTATAAAGAGTTTAAGAAAACTTAAACAACACGCATTGTTCGTGATCCTTGTATGTATTGTATACTAGGTCAAAGTCATGAAATCGTTGTATTGCCGTCGGTCCTTAATACGTCTGCAAAATTTCAGATTATTCAGACGTCTGGAAATAAGTGTAATCTGAATTACTATAATTCTATTACATACATAATATGTATCTGTGTATGTAATAGATACTTAACGGTCAAGCTAGTACAAGTATGTTATACGTGGTAGAGCCACGCTGTAGCTATATTATGTCGGCTCGACCGGGGAAGGACCACGCTCTCACAGAATACTAGCGTAAAGTAGCAGGTTAATACTACTGTGTTTCGTATGGGGAGTGTAGAAATCCGCAGACCATTTTCTACTGGAAACGAGGCATTCTATCTTAGTGCTCAGGGGTGACAACGCATCTACGTTTTGATTCTTAATCGAGGGTAAATGTAAAATGTCTATGGGTCACAGCATCCACCCTTATTCTTTAAAAAAATATATATTAGAAGGTAGACCTAATGTCAATGACACAATTGATTGGACTGCGTGCTCGTTTGTTTCCTAGCTTATAAAAAAAAACTTGTTGTTGTTTGTTATAGCTGGCAAAGGTCGTTGTCGTATGTTATGGTTGAAAAAACACGTCACGAAAGTCACGATAAATCTGCGTATTTACTATTAGACTGTGATGATTGAAATCCGAGGCAAACTCACGTGCCAGATGTCCAAGGTTGACAAAAAGTGGGTCAATTTGCAACGATGATTGATTTAAGAGTCTGTGTTCACTCTCTCGGTCATTTACTCTTCACTTGACTAATTGTACTGTTACAGCCCACTGCTAAATATTATAATTATTACGTAGTAGGGCCATTATGCAGCTACATTATGCTTGTAGCACGAATGTATCGGCTTGACCGGGGCAGGACCATGCTCCTACAGATACCAGCGTATAATAGCAGCTTTATAGTGTTGTGTTTCGTATGAGTGTAGATCCGGATACCCTATTTACTGGAAACGAGGCATCTTAGTCCTTAGGGTTGAAAACACATCTGCATTTTATTTTTAATCGAGGATAGATGTAGATGTCTATTGACTACAGCATCCACTTACCATCAGATGGACGGTGTGCTCTTGCCATAGTTGCCACGCTTAGCAGGCTGGTTATCAATCGCAGCATTTTATTGTTTTAAGTAGTTATTATAAAGACGATGCTGTATGTTTTGGTATGTTTACCTTCGTCGCCTATTATGACACCGATGCGTTGGAATGGGATAGTGGATATACTTACACGGCCACTAACTTCATTTAGCCAGAAGCAATTCACGACCTAGTTCATTGATCTCATTTGGGAAAATAAATATTATTTGTATTTTTTAAAAACTGTCATGGGTATAAATAAATGCGATATTAACACGCAAAAACCAATTTTAAAAATATTTTTGTGTCTGTCAGTATGTTTGTTCCGGCAAATCTCCGTAATAGCTGGACCGGTTTGATGAACTTTCACTGGAACATATCTGATATTATAAGGAGTAACTGAGGCTACTTTTATTTGAGAAAAAATAACTAGGGTTCCGCGCAAAAAAAAAATTAAAACCCTAAATTACACGCAGGGAACAGCTAGTACAAAATAAATACTAACGACTTTATAATTACTTCCTAGCCATTACCAATTAATTATTATATGCTATTAACGTAATGTCGCGTTGGCATCAATGCCAACGCAGTGCACAATTTTACAACATGTAGGTAGTCTAAGTCGAAAATACAAAAGTATAAACGAAATAAAGCTCTAAAAAATTGGCTGAGTGTCTGGAGCAGAGATATTTACAAAAAAACATCGCTCCTGTTGTAAGATATAGTCGTCCAACGAGAAAATAGCAGTCCAATATATTTTCTCTCGTTAAAAACGATCTTAGAGAGCTCATTCGAAATTTCTTAGATGAAATGAATTGTCTTTAACAATCAGAGTCGCTGTAGACTGAAAATTTCGCAGTATTTAAGCGACCAGAGTTTGATACTCGCCTGCCCCAATTAAATTGTTAAATGAAATTAATGTGCTGATTTACCACGTACTCGGTAGTGAAGAAAAACATACTGAGGAAACCTGCATGTCTGAGAAATAAAAAAAATATCGAAGGTATGTGAAGTCTGCCCGGTGTGGTAGACATTCTGTTGTCCTAAAAAGCCTTCCAGAAGTGAAACGTAACTTTTTATTTTAGGTGGTAAGGCAGCTTTTCTACAATGTAGTTAATCAACCCGTTTTTGCTACCATGCAGCAGTTCCAAGCATATTTATAGTTAGGTTTTCCGGTTGAAAGTTAGTTTAGTCAATTTAAAAGCCGTATAAAACCGACTTTATAGCCGCTATATCAAATATCAACCAACTAATTTAAGCTGCCTATATTTATGGTTCCTAATGCAATGTTGCCAACGATTTTTACATTAATTCACTGCTAAACACAGGCCTCGAGAAGACCTCATAGGGGCGACATTTACAAAGTGTTACCAGAAAGATTTTTTTTATAGGATAGGGTGACAAACGAGCTCTCAGTCCACCTCAGGTAAGTGTTGTTGCGGCCCATAGACATCTACATGTGTACTCGATTGCAAATCAAAATGCAGATGCGTTGTCACCCGTAAGGACTAAGATGAAGTGTCTCGTTTCCAGTAAAGCTGCTGCCCATATCCTGTTTCATGTGCTTCTGTCGCCTCTTAGGAGTCCCTCGGGACTCGGTCGATAAATATGATGTTGGATTCTATTATGCCGCCACAACAGGAAATATAATTATATGTTTTCATACCCCATTTTTATTTCGCATCGGTTTAGATTTTCTAAGTGGTAGAGCCATGTTGCAGTTAGATTATTATGTTTGTTGCACAAATGGGTTGCCTCGACCGGGTTAGGACCACGCTCTCACAAAATACCAACATAAAATAGCAATTTAATACTGCCGTGTTCTGTATGATGAGTGTTGAGAAGCGGATTTACACTTTTTTTGGAAACGAGGCATTTCTTTTCAATCCTCAGGTGTGACAACGCATCTGCATTTTGATAGATGTAGATTTATATCTATAAAGTAGATTTTAGTAGATTTATAGATGTCTATGGTCCACAACTTCCACTTACTATCAAGTGGACTGTGTGCTCAGTTTGTCATCCTTATTCTATAAAATAGCAGTACGTTTCGAATCTTCGACACTGCTACCCGTCACTAGCTTGAGTATTTTAAAATCTGTCATATATATACTAGACGGATGGATGTATAGCTACATCTGTCGGAGGTGATGAATTAGCATATGATGCCACCACACCTGTTTTTATGTGTATAAATGTTGAATTATATTAATTTAAATGTCCGCATTACTTAAAATAAATGAAATGGAACGATATTATTAAAATTGCCATCGCGCGATAAGCGACGACGCGCGCAAGCGCTAAAACCAATAAACTGGTCTAGTCCTCCCCCTTACAGTTGCATATGTAAACTATAAAGTACAGTTTGAACCTCTGAGCGCAGGTCTCAATAAATTGGTAACAAGTATATAATGTTAAAATGGAGGCACGGCCGTGACGCAAACACTAGTCGCGTCGCGCGAGGGTGTGGTTTCGTAGTCGTTATTAAAAATACAACGGGCAAGAGACTTGTTTAAATCTATAAATGCTATTTAAGATAAAAAATTCGTGACTTGTAAAAAACTTGATTATCGATTCTTTTAACTTTTATTGCCTTTCCTGTATAAAATAAAATAAGTAAAATTGACTATAAAAACCTGTTTAGGAAATAATTGTCTATGACGCAGTTGATAAGAAGTACTAAATTATGTAAAGGTGCCTACAAAAATTCGAGACAGTTCGAGGTTGGTAATATTTCCTGGGCCTTAAGGTAGTTTTTCATCAAAAGATATTTTTTAATTTTATTACTTTAAGTAGCCGTAATATAAGTTATATCATGCTTGACAGACGTGATTCCGTTTCCGTTTCATGCAGTAAGTAAACTACGGTACTATTATTGCAAGGCTATCTTGTTTAATTTATTATTTATTCAACCTGCATATAAGATAAAACTAAAAATAAACTGTTTTTGTCTAAAAATGATTTACTGTGCTGTGTGAAACGGACAAAAAATTTAATTTTCGGTGTCAAGTTTAAATAATAAAAAATTTAATGTAAACAGAAATTTATTTATAATGTAAAGTGTAAACAGACTTTTTCGCATGAATTTCTTATATCAGGCGGAGCAAAAGTATTAATCGTGCGAGTCCACAAACATAAAAAAGAATGAATTTGTTTATAGTTCAAGGAATTTCTTTATTGGGAGTGTGTCACTTTTTAATTTTTTCCTTCGATGTCGACGGCATTTTCCGAGCAGATTCCTAAGTTGCGCACAAAAAGTACCAGTCTCTATTTCGTGGATTGTATCCGATCCTGGTTGTATGTAACCGGTTATAGATTAAAATGAAAATTAGAAACACGATTTGGTATTCAATTTGAGTATTTTTTTAAAGCCCGTGTAAAATGAATGAACGTGACGACTGCCTTGCGAAACTGTCGCTGTCTAGAACGTTCCGTCTTAGAAGTTTAATTTATTTAAAAAAGTTGTTTTCCCGATGGATACCGCATTCGCTCTGTGAAGAGCAAAAAGCGGCTCGCGTTACTTGGTGCGTCAGAACTCTCGAAAGATTTCCACGCGGGATCCTCAAATGCTGTATACA